>VWZW01002475.1:757588-914948 GCA_013397115.1 Edolisoma coerulescens | reverse complement strand
GATGCGCCGTGTCCGATGGCACAGCATCGGTGAGGGGCAGAGGTGGGTTGACCTCTCTCGATGTATGGGCTCGCGGACTGACAATGAAGGGAAGATGCTGCGAATGGATTGAAATTCGACCACTTTGTCGCTATGTAGGGCTGCACGAACTCGTTTATATCTTCATGAGTGTCTCCACTGTCACTTCTCCCCGCTCCCTGTCTGCTGCTTTGTTGGGCCTTGCTTTGTTTCTGTCATGTTTTTTGAAACTTGTGGCTTTGCATGTTTTAAAGATTGTTCTGTGGTGAGACTGGCTGCTGCTTCCTGAAGACTTGGAGAAGTGTCAAGTTTTCAGTTTGACTCGCCTATCCTACTAAATACTTTTCTTGTGACCTCCATCCATCATTTCATCTTGGAAAAAAAAATCAGTCTGTGTCTGTTCTTTGTTTTAATCATATGCTCAATTTGTACCATCACATGCTTTAAGAGTTTTAGGTGTGGGCTCTACTGTCATATTTTTGGTTTTCATAAAAATTTATCTTCTTTTCATATTTTCAAATCTGGTCTTGAAGAGAGAAATACAGTGTGAAAGTCCAGAAATGCAAGAACTTAGTTATTGATTTGAAAAGAGACATGAGTGTGCCCATTATCTAATTCTAAGTATACTGGCAAAATGATAAATTACATTGTATTTATTGCTTACTTTCTTTTCTTTAGACTTTCGAGCTTTCTGATTCTATGCAAGTTTCTATATAAGTATACATCTAGGATGGGTTTGTTGACAGAAATATGTGGAGTTCTAGCACTTCTTTGTTTTTGCTGTTGTGATTATATTTGCTGTTTCTTTTGGAACCATAGAGTACTTTAGAAAAAAAAAATCCAACCAAACCCTCCATCAAGTTTAACTAAATGAGTTGTGCTAATAATTCTATTTTAGTAACTACAGAGAACTTTTACTTGTTTGGTCATAAAGACGGAAAAATCCCATCTTTTAAGCGCTGGTCTCAAGTGTAGTCCATACCCGTAATGTAAGCATGGCATTAAAATGTTAGAGTTTTCCTGTCTTTTTCCTACAAGACTTAAAACCTGTTAGGGAGATAGTGCTTCTAGCAAAATGTTTCTAGAAACTTTTAAAAAGTTGATGTTTCAGAGTGGAGGCTAGAGCCATGGGTCTTGCACCTCTGAAGCAATTAAGATGGTGAATGCAGAGTACTACTTGGAATCTGTCCCGAAAGTGTGTAGGAAAATGTCAGAACTGTGATTGATTACAGCATCTCATCTTTGGTTTCCTTGTCCTTACCTTTTCTCTATGTGTAACCCTTGAAGGTGCAGTATTGTTTCACGTGTCAGGTAGAACCAACATGCACCACATATTATTCGTGTATGTCATTGCAACACAGAGTGTTTACATAATGGAGTTATGGTCAGAATAGGAGACTGTGTAGGAGAAGATGGAATTGGTTAAAAGGACTACTTTTAATCATGTTAATGTTTTAAAAGTATAAATCTAGCTTAGTGCTGAAGGAGTTCATACATGTTACTCTTGCAAAGTGTATTAGTTTAGCTTAGCTTATGTCATGCTAACTTGATGGAAGAAGAGGTTGAGGTGCATACATGGATGATAGTATTTGTATCTTCTTTGGCAAGTCTTCATCATTCCAGTATAGCAGCTTCACAGACTTGGCCCTTGTCCAAATTAATGTGAAAAAAGTTCTCAAGCTTGGTAGTTCTACTGTGTGTGCGTGAGCCCTGTCTCCTTAGTGGGAGTTCAATGAGAAGAGTAATTTTCAAGAGTAGTTGCAAGAGAATCCTTGATTAGTTATAATTTTAAGTTTAGAGACTGTACTGGGAATAAGTTGTGACATAACATGCTTTCTCAGTGGAAAACTTGATTAAAATAATTTTTGAAAAAGAAACTAACTCAAAAAACTCCCAAACCCTGCCACATTCAGCAAATACTATCTTCAATTAATATGGCTTATTTTTTATATGGAGAGGGTTGATAAACTCCTTAAAACTTCTAGTTTCCTTGTCAGCCTAAATGTTTTTGTACAGTCACTGTTGTAACATTCTTCCTAGCAGCACAGTAGCAATACTGAGCAAATAATGAGTTTCAAAAATTAATTCTCCTCTTCCTCCGGTAGGCAGCGTAATGTGGGGGTTTTTTTGTTTTATTTTTTCTGAAGTTATCTTTTGTGTTAGAAAAGACACGGTTGAAGAATTTCCTCAGACGGTGAGACTACTTAATGGTTCTAGATTCTAGAATAAATGCACAGAAATTAAAAACTAACCTCTGAGTCTTCCACATAGACAGCTGCAATCCGTGTGATACAAAGTTCATCTGTAGGTTTTCTTCATCTGGAAGATAATTGTGCAGAATGACTTAGCATGGATGTTGCACTTCATTTGGTAACAGTATAATGCACAATGCTGAAAATATATAGTAGTTGGAGCTCAGCTGTGTGATGGAATGTAAATGTGTGGAGATTGTTGAGGGCTGACTGTGAAATAAGAACCACTGATTCAAAGTGATTTTTTCCATAAAAATAAGTGTGTTGTGGGTCTTTTGGTTTATTTCCCTAACTCACTTAAGTATTTTGTGACAGGAAAACTTTTGAACCTTTTCCCCCTCTCTTGTTCTCCTACTCTAAAGTCTTAAAGTGTAGTTTATCACAGCAGTATTGGCCAAAGAGTTGTAACAGGTTCTGATCCAATGGGCTGTACCTGTTGATTCTTAAGAATGATCTGCTATTAGCTTTAAGGTTTCTCTTCCTTGTTGCCAACTTATACTAAGATTTTCCTACTTTTTAATGCTTTTTGATTGTTTTTGTTTTGTTTGGAGTCCATGTTACTATTTTTAAGTGGTACATGCAAGCAAATGCTAATGTTCTAAAAAGCCTAGAAAACTGTCCTGAGCTACAAAAAAAGATCATTTTTTTTAAAATTTGACTCTCCACAAACTGTTAAGGAGTGTCTTTTCTGAAGGGATTCTGTGTTGGTTGTCATTTCAGAAGGATGTATGTTAAATTTCTTCAATTGCTGAAATGGGAACAAAGCAACTTAAACTGTAAATGTTTAATTTAGAATAATGTAGGTGTTTGTTAAGGCAGAAATGAGCCCTAATGCACAGGCGCATTAGAACGCACTCAGTGAACATGTGGAACAATCCCAGCCGTAAAAGGAAGGTATAATAATCTACACTATCAAAACTTGAGAAGAAATAGTTTGAAAGAATTGAAAGATCCGTAGTGTTCTGGCACCTTCCTTTCTAGTTGTCTTTCTCAATGTTCGCATAGAATCATAGAGTTTGCACAGATGTCTGCACAGACCTGATCTTCTGGTCGGTCTGTAAAGAAAAGCTACAAGTTGCTTACAGTGTTTTAAGGCGGGAGTGGTGCTGGCGTGCTGCACTTCGCTGCCATGTTGGTGCCACCTGGGAGTGCTACGTGTAGCGGATTATTCAGTGGATTAACTTCCTTGCGCCTTAGCAGATAATAAACATGTTAGCCAAGCTCTTAAATGAATGGTACAATACCAGTCTAATAGTGGGTAATGGGCAGGACACAAAAATAATGTATAAAATCTTTCACACCTCTTTTACAGTTGTGACTTTGAACTTAATTTGTTCCTTAGATTTGTTTCATAAATAAATATTAAAAAAAGAAATTCTTGAAAATTGTAAACACTTAGCAGTGGTAGTCTCAAATTTATTGTTGCAGATTTGGCTGATTTACTTTAAACAAAAAGTTGATTAGACATGGATAAATCAGTGGAAAAACTTGCACTGATTAAATGGACCAGATTTTTCAGCCTGCTGTTGGATGGGTGTCAGCAGGGAAGGCTGTTGGCTTATCAGTGTGTTTGCTTATGTTTAATTCATTGCACTTAAGACTGGTTGTTTTCTTGTTTTTCAGGGCATACAGGACATACTGCAGATATGAATATATTTTTAGATGATCCAGAATTTGCAGAAATTATTCTGAGAACAGAACAAGCTATAGAGTGTGGAGTTTTTCCAGAAAGAATCTCTCAAGGATCCAGTGGGAGTTACTTTGCTAAGGATCCAAAAGGGGTGAGCATGTGACTGCAAAGTCAGACACACTATCAGCAGCAAGTTGAAAATGGAAATTCAAGAATTCTATCTATATGCAAATTAATTTAAATAAGTTATTTATTAATTTATTGTATGCCAAAATTTATTTTGGAAAAATCAATGCAAGTAATACTTAGATTTCTAATTATGTCTTGGTGCATAAGCTAAGGCAAAATAACTGTTATTTCTGCTGCAGTTTTATCATGTTTTTTATGATCTGCACCAAAGAAATACAGAGAGAATAAAAGGGCCTCTAACATCTGAAAACAATTCAGGAATTCTGTTGTGCGGAATCTTGTTCTCTGTATGTTTTAATTGATATTTGCACAACTTAGCTCCTGATTTCAGTATGGTTTAAGTTTCTTTAGGTAAGCCTCCTATATTTTTCTCTCTTTTCTTCATAGATAGTCTTTTATTTAGGTCATGTCTCCTTTCTCAAATATAATTGGTAGATGGGCAAGAAGAGTGATACCATCAAATCTACCTTTTAACTTGTACTTATCTGCTGAATCTTAGCTGGAAGATTTGGTTTCCCCTCTGGAAGATTTGGTTTTCCCTTCTGTAGTGGTAAATGGTGGTAGTGAATGGTACCTGTGATCATCAGTGAGGTGTCCTACAGTTACTTTGAGACAGAGAAGTAATAGTTACCTGAATATCTCTCTTGAAAAGTTATATGTGGTTAGCATTATTTAGTAAGAGGAGATGATGTCTCAGACATACTTTCACATTGTTTTCTTTAAATTAGAAGTAGTTTGCTACTGATCTATTTCACAAAATAAGACCTCCAACTGCTCAACTTTTGTTAATTTGTCACATCTGATTTTATTTTAAGCTCAATCAGTAGTTTTTAGGTCTTAGATAGTTGTAGGTGTTCATTAATCCTGAAGATCCCAGTTGTGCTGGAAATGGAAGTTGGAACACTTTGAATGCCTAGGTTTTCAGAGCATGTTCAAGATTGTTGTGATTCCATGCGTTCCCGTAACAGTAATTTCCCTTTCGTTTGGGAAGTAGTACGGTTTTTGTTTAGCTTTTAGTCATATTATTGGTCATTAGAAAAATATTCCTGTTTTGCCAGTTAATTTTCATAGTTACTTAGTTTGTTTTAATGGCAATTTTCTGGTGATAGGTTTTACACTTCATTGAATAAGTGATTTTTTTTTAGAGTAGTTACCTGACTTTAATATAAATAAATATATCAATTAATGATTTTTTATGGGAAGTGGCAACACCATCCCTTCAAAATCTTCTGAAAACTGCAGTTCATATATCTGTGTCCTAGGAACATTTGTTAGTAATGATCCCCATCTTCTGGTGGAGAAGATAAAAAAAGGAGGGTCTCTCTCTTTTTGAATCCTGAAGGAAAAAAAAATCTCTCTGTAATGGCTTTGTGGGATTCTTGCTATCATATGCAATGCTGTAAATATAAAAACCTCTTCAGAGTTCCAACTTCACATCACTCCCTATTTTAGTAGCTTACATCTTTGTAGATTTTCTGGTTCTGTGCTTATATACACATATTCAAACTTTATGCTGTTTTTAAAGTAGGTTTATATCTTATTTAATAGGCAATAGGAAAAAAATGTAAGTAGTCAAATACTGGTTTAAATCAAAAGTTTTTCAAAAATTCTGTGCATGATGTATCTAAAGAATATTCTAGAGTATCATGCTAAAAATGCTTAACAACTGATTAAGTTTTTTGAGTTTTTCTTAATACTGTGCAATCAAGATTTTTTTATTCTTAGGAAGTTAGTAGAGAAATCACTAGAGAAAAAAAAATCATACCATATGTGCAAATCTGTTTTGTCTGAAGCTTATCTGGATTGATTTTGCTGGTTTTTGGTCACTGGCAAACACCTGAGATACTAACTGAGCCCTGGGGATGGTGAGAGAGTACTTACACATCATTTTAGTATAAACACCACCATAGTATTCTGGATGGGGCATATTATTCCTTGTTTCTTATGTGGTAATTTTCTTGTTGGTTTTACTTTTCCTTTGCTGTGATGTTTTTATTCCTAGTTAAGTTTCTAGTAGTGACTTGCCCTCCTCCCTTATGCAGGTCATTGATTTGAATGTAAGTGTTTAGGAGAAACAAGGATTGAGAAAAGAAGACTGTTTATTTTACATGGTTCAGAAAGAATTCATTGCAAAATATGAAAGTGTTTGGGATATGGGACTGTGAGAATAACAATACTGAGTTCTTAGCAGACTTTAAATTTTGCTTTTATTCTTTGCTTTTATTCTAGAGCTTATCTATGTTTGCTATCCATATTAAAGGTCTGATTAAACTTCATTTTGTCAATAGTGCAACTTTCATGTGTAGAATGGATTTCAGATCCTGTTTGAGTATTGCATCATTCCACTTCAGACCAGTTCTGTGACTTGCTTTCTCCTATTCCTCTTGAGTAATCTCCTCTTTCCTATGCTGGGAAGGAGCTCATTAAAGGATGTGCTAAGCCTTTTTAGTGGTCACCTTCTAAGTGTTGCCCAAAATTAATACCAAATTACAGGTAAAATAAGCTGTTTCCATTAGGTCACCTTATCTACTGATTTGGTTCTATCAGAAAGATAAAATTCAAATTGCCTAATTAAAATTAGCTTTTGCATTTATTGGCAAAAATTATATAGTTGCATACTGAAATGGAGTTCAGTACTTAAGCAGTACTATTGCTGAAGGGTTGAATATTTCTGCATTTGTTGTTCATTGTGTAAGCAATAAATAAAAGACATTGTGTTTGTTACAAATTGTTCTGCAATGTGTTCCTGACAGTTTCAACTAATTGCTAGTGTTAATGGAGGCAGTCTATAAATTCATTTTGACTGGCAAAATTAAGATTGGCCTTGGTAGCTTGTTCCATAGATTGAACTTTTTGGTTCTACTCTGATCCTCAATAGCAGTGGCTCTGCAAAATTTAGCAAGGTTCTAACTTCACCAAAACCTTGAAAACCATATCTAGATTTGACAGTATAGCACAGTACAATTCAGGCAAGTAATAGAATGTGCTAAGCTGCTTTTTTAAATGGGCACTTATAAGGAAGTATTAGCCAGAGAGTGATTCAGAAGAGATAATTAAAGGTTTGGCATGTACTTCTAAATACACCACGATTCCAAGAAATGCAAAGCTGCTAGCTTTGTTTTAAGCAGGTAGATACATGTGATTCAGTAGGAAAAAATTAAATAACTTTTTAACAATTCTAAACCTAACATTAGGATTTTGCTTAAAGTAGTATACCAAGTGTTGTGATTTAAAAAAAAATACATTCAAAAAACATGCTGGCTTTTCACATTGCATAGAATATTTATTGCATTTTTGTAGCTCTAAGTTGAATTTTGTCTGTGCAGTTGTGTTCATGGTTTTAGAATCACAGATAACAGCATACCAAACCCAAGGGAATTCTTGTCAATTTGTTTCCTGACTCTGTTCATAGCACACTAATTTTATAGCATGAATGCAAATAATGGTATTTTGTAACTTGGTTTTCCTTGTAGTTAATGGGAATTAATCAAAATAGATGGATGAGACAGATGATGCTACTAATACCTGGTGTCTTGTGTATCTGTTTGCAAACTGAATGAATTAAGTTCCCTATAGTTACTTTGTCTTGGAAAATCTTGGACAAAGCAAGATTGTCTTGGAAAAATTGGTTGAAAATTCTCTAGAAGCTAAACCAGCTGGTCAGATCCTCTCCCTAATCCAGCTGAATCAGCAGCTGCTGAAGAATACTGCTACTTTCTGACTGCCAGCAAACATGTTCATGACCTGGGTGTGAATCAGCTTTGAGTGTTGGTGCAGCAACAGGCAGTGTTTAGCTTATTGAGATACTCACTTTCATAAGGATTCAGTAAAGTACTAACATGTGAGAATGCTTCTTAAACAGTTGTCCTTAAGTATTTATTAGAAAGAATTTGATTTATTTGCCATTGTCCAGTGAGAAGGGATGAAGATGAAGCATTTCTACAGCATTCCACTTGAACTACGGAAGAGTCATTATGTGAACCTTGTGCACTAGGCCAAAGTTTATCACAGACAATTGAAAGGTTATATATTTTAATGTGGTAATAACCCTGTAGTTTGAGGTTAACAAATATAGACCCCTATGTAGAAAGCACCTTGAGAAATTGCCTATTTAATGCTTGTGCTGTGGAGCAGGATCGTTTTAACAGGATTCTTGAGGAATGTCTAACTAACCTGTTGTTAGTTGCACCCTGTTTTGGAGACTGCAGAACCTGGCTGGCTGTTCCAGTCTTGAGCTGCACTTAAGTTTCTAAAGGATTTCTTTTTTGCAACTTACCTGCTGGGATTTTAAGCCTGTCATTTTTTGGCTCGTTAACAGTAAATATGTTCCTTTTTTTTCTACAGCAACCTATTCCATAGTTCATCGTGCCTCAGTTTTCTCTTAGCTTAAGCAATCCCTATACTGACTGTCTTTCATTATTCACATATTTTGTGCTTAGTCTCATTTTTTTTAGCTTTCTCCAGTTTGTTAACTGATTTCTTGAAGCATAGTGTCCAGAACTGGACACAGGGCTCTGAGTAATTTTAAGATTTACTATGTGTCTCTAATGTAAATGGTGGCTGATGGTCATTGTCACCTTTTGATCCATTCAAACTTAGGGTAATAAGAAAAATAGGTTTAAAAGAAAATATATCAGTGGATTTTTAGTGTTCTGTATGTTTGTCAGTTTCCTGGAGCCATTATGTCTCTAACTGAAATAGCTGCTCAATGAGTCGTTGGTGAGCTGAAAATTGTTTTTAAAGCTACTTTTAAAACCTCCTTTTTTAAGAACCTAAGATAAAAAAAAAATATATTTAAAAATGCAATCCTTTTGAATTTTGACAAAATGTTTTGAAAAAGTAAGTGTTGGTTTGGATTTTCTCTTATGAAGAGCTTATTTTGAATTTGTACTCATCCTAGAGAAGCACTTCATGATAAATTCATTTGGAATTCAATTTTGTTAGTTTTATTATTTCATCATCTAAAAGGAGCAACTGTAAAACGCACTGGATAGGATTTAACCAGTATTTTCAAATAACCAGTTTTCAAACTAATTCTAATATTTTGCAACTCAAAGTGCTCATATTTTAATTTTATATTATTTATCTCAGAAAATTATTGGAGTGTTCAAACCAAAATCTGAAGAGCCTTATGGACATCTAAATCCAAAATGGACCAAATATTTTCACAAAGTTTGTTGTCCTTGCTGCTTTGGCAGAGGCTGCCTCGTTCCAAATCAGGGATATCTCTCTGAAGCTGGTGCCTATCTTGTGGATGAGAAGCTGGGGCTTGGAGTTGTACCTAAAACTAAGGTAAAAGTTAAAACACAGAAATTACTGAATTAAAAAAAAAAAAAAAGCGCCAGCATATTTGTCAGTCTCTGAACTGTGGTTGTGTAGATATCCTTGTATATCATGTGTTATTTATAAGTAATTGATAAACTATTGCAGGTACAAAGGCACAGTGGATTGGTGTAGAAAAAGTGACTGTGATTTTTGATTTAATGGATAAATTTGAGATCTGAATTGATTCTCTTCTTTGGAACCACTTTCTAGCATTTTCTGATACCTTTTGTGCCTCATTTTGATAAGAAGCAAATTGCAAAAATCAGCATATACAATTCCCATTTTTGTTTGGGACATGTAAAATAGAGAATATTCACCTTTTCATGTAAAATGTATCTGTTGAAAATGCCTGATGCTTGCTTCTTGCTTAATTTTTTAAATTTTTTTTTATAACTGAGCATAAAATTTACTCTAAATTTACAATTGAAATAATGAGGAATTCTGAGCTGTGTTTAACTTTCATATTTTAAGGTTGTCTGGCTTGTCAGCGAGACCTTTAATTACAGTGCAATAGATCGTGCAAAGTCAAGAGGAAAAAAATATGCTTTAGAGAAAGTGCCAAAAGTTGCTAAAAAATTCAATCGAATTGGACTACCTCCTAAGGTAAGATGAAAAATAAGTAATTTGTGCACTTCCTGATTCTTATGTAAAATTTTTTTTTAAAAAAAGGGTATTTATAAGTAACTAAAGGAGTAGAAGAAAAATCTTGCTGCTTGTTGAAAACTATCTGAAATTTGATGCATATGATTGTTTCCATGCAACATGTATCCACTCTTACATCATTCCTTCATTTGAACTATTTTAATGATCTTGTTGCTTTTTGTTTCAGTTTACAGTCCAGTTTTCTGCTGAAGTAGTAACATATTAATTTTTGTATATCTCATTTTTGCTCTACTTATTGATTGCTTACTACCTTTCCTTTCAGTGTCATGTTTTGATATTGTCAATCTGTTTTTTCCCTGCAATTTATCTAATTTTTAAATTTTTTTTTTTTCTTCTAATGTTTTTATTCTTTTGGGTACCCTACTGTTGTGTTTTTCCTACATCCCTTTTTTCTTATGTGCAGACTACACTGACTAAAAACCTCACACCTTTATTCCCTAATGAGCCTTATTGTATCCCCAAAATATCACTACACTGTTCTAATCCTAAGCTTTTAAAACACAGGTTGCGTACAGCTCGGGTAATCCACTTGTGTCAGTTCCCAGCAGTTTAGATCCATGTGACATGGGTTGTGCAAGCTTGTATAAGCATGGTTATTCCACATGCTGTGTGTTTATCTGTCTGCATTTTACTTCTCAAATAGAAGTTCTTGAATTTCAGTCTTGAGCACCTTTCACATACATATGGAGCCTATGCCAACTCTCATGTTCTTCCTTGGACTCTTTTGGGAATGTTTTTCTGTCATTTTTATGCAAAAAGCATCTGTCTTGTAGAAAATGGTTAATGCTGCTTATCAGTGAAGGTTTAAGGCTTTTCAGAGAGGAAGATTTTTCTCTTGTAATTTTTAGTGAGTGTTCTCGAACTATTGGAACAAGCGTTTCCAATGAAAAAGAGAACAGGTGTTACTTCTTTCTCTTTGTTTCGTGTATTTCTTGTAA
This sequence comes from Edolisoma coerulescens, assembly GCA_013397115.1. NCBI lineage: Eukaryota > Metazoa > Chordata > Aves > Passeriformes > Campephagidae > Edolisoma > Edolisoma coerulescens. The sequence goes on along the minus strand of VWZW01002475.1, from coordinate 903,933 downwards.
TACTAACTGTTCATTCACTCTGAGCTGTCTGGCTATATTTTATTCCTCGTAAACTCAGTGAGTGTTTAAACAAATATTTTAAAAAACCACCACCAGAACCCCCAGAAACCCACCCTCACATGGTTTGATTCTTACCTTTTTTAAGAATATAGGAATGAAAGAGAAACCACTTTTTTTTTTAATGTCATACTTCCTGTGCTCTGAACTTTGAAAGTATATAATGAATTTTTCTGTTAATGTTGAAATTACTTATGTGACCTACCCATTTGCATTTTCCAAATGCAGTTTCTTAATATTTCAGGTTGGCTCCTTCCAGCTGTTTGTTGAAGGATATAAGGAAGCTGACTACTGGCTCAGGAAGTTTGAAACTGATCCTTTACCTGAGAACACAAGGAAAGAATTTCAGTCGCAGTTTGAAAGATTGGTTATCTTGGATTATGTCATCAGAAATACAGGTATTTGTTAGTATCTCTTGGTATCTATTTTTGTGAGGCAGAAAGCAATGCTGGCTGGAAGCTGGTGCTTAAGGCTTTTAATGCGTATCAGATGCTTTTCTCACGATTGAAGGCCATAAAGATGCATTTGAAATTTTAAAAAATTTACTTTGGATTAATACACTAAATATTGCAGTACAAAAACAATCCAAACAACTCTTTTTGATTGTTACTCACTATTTTTAAGCAATGTCAGAAGTCAAGAACAAATGCTTTCATTGTGCTTTAATTCTGTGTGTAGGCTATTAACTGTTTCCCCCCGATTAGGATAAAGGATGATGGGGTTTCAGGACCCATAAGAAAAGCAATGACTACAATTCCTTTTATGCTAAGCTGGAGCTGATAATAGCACAGTTTGACACCAGCTTACAATAGTTTACATTCATTGTGTAGGCACTGGGGTACCACTGCAATGTGTACCTGTCAGTTCTCCCGCACTCTTGTTTCTATCACTCAGAAGCTGGGATTCTTCTGTTACCTATGTAGGTGAATTACATCTTGAGGAACCCAAAGGCAGTTTTATGTTTAAAATATTTACTTCGCTGCTTTGGCAGAGGTGGGCACCTTTGCTTTTCTTCAGACATACCAGGTCTACCTCATTTTCCTTTTCTCAAATTCTCTCTAGAAGCAAACTAGAAGAAAGTTTCATAAGAACATAATACTTGCTAGCTATTGGTGTGGTCTGTCAGCTTTATCAAATAAACCTCAGTGTTTCCAAACAGTTAGTGTTTTTTGACATTCTTAAAATTGTGAGGCAAATACTCAAAATGCAAAACCTCATTACATGGATGATTTTGCCTTCATCTAATATATCTAATCATAATAGAACATGAAAATCTCATGATGATTAAGCTTAAGGCAGCACCTTAAAATGATAGAAGGTCCTACAAATCCATGCAGTCATCCTCTGTCTGAAAGACCTTCTCAGAGTGTTCAATCTCTCAGTTTTGTCTGAACAGCAGACATTTTCAGCTTCTAGCCTTTCTGTTCAGTTTCGCCCCCTCTTCATCTTTGTAGAGTCTGTTTTCTCCATATAGTCAAAGGTCACACTATCTATAATTTTGGAGGTCTTCTCCATTTCCCCATCAGCATTAAAACAAGTTTAAAATATAAGTCATTAGGGTCTGATACCATTTTCCTCAGGAAAAATGCACACCACAACCAGTCTTTCGGCATAAAATGTATGAAAATAGTTTCTTTTGGCTTTCTTGATATTTTGCTGTATATTCAGCTACTTGGGGAACCTAAACAAGTAATACATACTTAAGAACACATGGTAAATTTGTGGTCTTTCCACTGAATCAGTTGCCTATACATTTCAGTAAAACTAAACCACATGTGATGGGAAAATCCCTTTTTGAACAGCTCTGCCTAACTCCATGGATAAAGTGTCAGTTCACAATATTGTTGTATGTCACTCTAGATGATGATTTCTTTATAAATGACATGTTGTGACAGGCATTTTCCTGTTTAAAGACAGAGGTAACGACAACTGGTTAGTCAGGTACGAAAAACAAGATGATGAACTTGATCTCTCAGATAAGGTAAGAGAATTGTACTCTGAAACTTATGTTCTTTAAATTGTTTAGTTTTGTAGCTTGGTCTTGGTGGAGATTAAGGGCATGTCCTTAATCCTGGTGCACTGTCTCAAGAAATAGGATAACTCCAAATTATTGTAGGCAAAATGAGTGGAAAAGCTATTTTGATTAGAGTAGGTAGAACCGTGCTAGAAATTATTTTTATTGTTCTGTATTTTTGCTCTACTAGCTTGGGCTATAATAACAGTAACAATGTCCACTGTTGCTCAGGCACATTTCTTCATCCCTTTGTGCTCTGCTTATCTTGTATTTGGGGAAGGGCTTCTCTTTAATGGTGGTAGAGTAAGGAATTATATGTGGTGGAGTTTATTTGGATACTGCTTTATATTGTTTAAGTTAAATTTAACCAGTGAAGCTACAAAGTATATTATTTAGTATTTTTAATGTGTTTCATTGTTTGTGTAAGCACATTAGTATCACTTACTTTTTAAACATTCCTTCTGTAGGATAGCCAATGGACTATAACTAAAGAATCTATTAGAATTGCTGCAATTGACAATGGTTTAGCATTTCCTTTTAAGCATCCTGATGAGTGGAGGGCATGTAAGTACTGTATTCTTAAATCATCTTCCTTTTGGGACAATAACTTCCAAAGAAGTAATTTTTATTTGTGTTGTTGTAGTAAGAAACTAAGAAATCATCACTGTAGCTATATATTGAATTTTTAAATAATGTGCTCTTCTTCAGAAAGTTAGCAACAAATGCCATTTTTGCTATGGCATATGTGATTTGGTTCTTATTCATATTTTTTACCTTTAAACAATATTAATACATGGACACTCAAAAACATAGTACTGTATGTAAAGTGACTAATGGTGGAATTAGAAGAATTTAGGAACACATTTCTCACATATATTTTCTTGAAAAACGTGGTGAAAAATAACTTGATTGCAAGGATATGCAAGTTGTCCCTCTATTGGCCAAATTTCGATTTCAAAAGGAAGGGTACTGTTGCAGGTGGACAAGTGGACAGGTTGTTTTTTCATGCTCTCAGCTTTAGCTTACTTTGTAGAAGTTAATATTTAGTTAGTCAATTTTCCATGTGCTTGAAAATACTATTACTGTTGAAGTGAGATTGTTTTTGACCACATCTCTGACTACTTATCATTAGGAGGGAAGTGCCCAACAGGGTTTGCAATGACTTCTGTGGGCTATTAGCCAATCAGGTAATTATGGCAGTTAAGTGTGGGCTAGTTATGCTGTCAAAAGGCGAATTAGGTACTCCACCCAGAGCTCTATGTAGTCTCTGTCTTGATACTAAAATAGATGCTGTCCTACATATCTCTTGGCTACAGTCACTTCTGTAGCTGTTCTAAAGACACAGCAATTATTGCTTATTTTATACCATCTTTCACTTCAGCATCAAAAGGAATAAACTTGCATGATCCTTTAGAATTCTTTTGCAGATGGACAGGTGTGTGATAGTTTTGTAAAAGTAAACTTGTAGCATAATGTTTACAAATTGCAGTCTCTTACCACCTAGAGCATGGTTTTGATGACTAGAGCTGTTTGGTCATTGAGGATAACCTCAAAGCCAGAGAGCAGCATTTGCAAAAGGCAGGAAGTTGGTCCAGCATGGATGAACAGGGAACTCCTGACTGAACTGGGATGCAAAATCTAAGTACATTAAAAAAAAAAAAAAAAAAAGAAAAAAGATGTAGAGACTTGCCTGGAAGACTTTTTCCAAAAGTGCAAGAATGGAGTTTGGAATGTCAAAGCTCAGCTGAAATAAAGCTAGCAGAGGACATAAAGAGCAACAAGAAAGGGTTGAGTAAATTAGAAGTGAGAGTGGGACTGAAGAAAAGTGCAGCAAAGACATAAAGGCAAAAGGCCTAAGAAAGAACAAGTTACTCAATGCTGACTTTGCCTCGGTTTTCACTTGTAAGATTTGCTCTCAGGCTCTTGGATCTCAAAGCTCATAAGTGGAGCCCCTGGGAATGAATCCCCAAAGCAGAAGAAAGGGAGGGAGTACTTAAGGAAAATGGTCCTACAGAAGTTCATAGGGGAGTAGATGGGATGCATTGGAAACAGTGGGATGCTGTTGTAATGCAGTTTTCTCATCACTCTTGAAAGTCTATAGTTAATGTGAGAGATTGCTTCAGTCTCCATGAAGACTGTGGAATGAATCCTCCTGGAAGCTGTGTTCAGGCACATGAAGAACAAGAAGGTGATGGGGAAGCCAGCATGGATTTACCAAGAACAAACTGTGCTTGATTAACTAGGCAGCTTTTAATGATGACTGGTTCAGTGGCTGAGGGGAGGGCAGTGAATACTGATTTTTTTTCTTGACTTTGGTGAGGACTTCTACATGTTATGTCATAGTATTCTTGTAGGGAAATATGAGATATGAACTGAACAGACTGTGAAGTATGTGGAAAACTGCCTGGACTGGCAGACTCAAAGGGCTGTGGGCAGTGTGAGGAAGTTTAGGGGGTGGCCTGCTGCTAGTGACTTTCCTCAGCTCCTGCAATTAATAGTTCGGTGTCCTGTTTAACATCTGGTAATATTAATTGCTTTTGCAATATAATTTGAAAAAAGCTGTCTAATAGCAATTACATGAAAAGTTATGAATGCTTTTCTCTCAACATGCTGAGAAGAAGGCATTTTAAAAAAATTTAAAAATTATATTAAAAATAGTAGCTTTTTTGTTAATTCTTCCATATGAGTCAAATACCTGAAAGATTTCTATTTGATTGCAGCTATTATTTTACTCCAAAGGAAACTGCCTTACTAAACTAGGGGAAGGCCTCTACTGTTGTTTACCCTGTTTAATTTATAAACCTTTTTAACTTACTGCTTTAACTAAATATTTATTGCTTAATATATTCTCAGTCTTTGAAAAAATGGCTTAGCAGTTGTAAAGCTGCTCTGGTAACTGTAGCCAAAAGGGAGGTGTGGGGTAACAATGTTGGGAAAAAGTGGTGTTACTGAGAGCTTGCAGTAGGTAGTAGAGTACTCGACTCAGAATTTCATTTTTGCTTGTTTATCATTAAGTGGACTGTTTTTCTGCATTAGATCCCTTTCACTGGGCTTGGCTTCCTCAAGCAAAAGTTCCTTTCTCTCAGGAGACCAGAGATCTAGTTCTTCCTCGCCTTTCTGATATGAACTTCGTGCAGGACCTTTGTGAAGACCTTTATGAGCTATTTAAGGTGAATCAAGTGCTTCTTTGAATTGACTGTTACTGAAGTAGCTGATACTTGTAATGGGACAGTTACATTCATAAAAAGAATAACCATCTAACTTCTGAATGCCAAGATACTATGCTATTTTAGCTTTAACATTGGCATGGTAGAGAGTTTATGTAATTATAAGGAAACTGTCACCAGTGTGGTTAATTTATAGTAATTAGCTCAATTGAAAACATAAATTACCTATTATATATCTAAGTTTCACATCATCAATTAAAGCTAGTTTACTCTTATAGCACAAATCTGTGTAAAAACTGCATTTAACATACTTATGTGGTGTGTATAGACTTAAACTGTAGCAGCCTGAGGAAATAATGTATTTAACATTACTTAAAGTACCTCTGTACCTTTCGTATACTTAATTTTATATGCATATATTGTGCTAAGCTGATGCTGAAATCTTGATCGTATTGAAAGTCAAACTCACTTTAAAGAGACTGAAACTGCGCTACAGTATTGACTTGTGAAGAGTATCCTTCTCTAAAACATTTTGTAAACCTTTGTGTCAGATGTTCAAGAGAAATAATCCAATTAAGGATTGAAAGAATTGGAAATGTTAAACTTGTAATGAAAATGCAGCTGTAATGTCAAAACTATATCCTGAAACACATTTTTGCTATATTTGCATCTTCGATTCATTTATATTCAAAATCTCTCTGGGTTTGTTAGTTAAGTATTATTAAATCTGAAGGAGGAAGTGTTTTTCTGCTGGAGTCATCATAAGAGAAAGAGCAGTGTGATGATATTAAGCCTGGTATCTACCAGCTATCGGTATTTACCGATGCCCAAAAGGGGTATCCACTGATGTATTTTATTTTATGATGTTGAACAGGCTTCATTTTCACATATGTAAACTTGATTCAATAAATAGACCTTTTTATGATTCATACTAGGATTCTATTTGAATCTTTCAAAAATTATAATAGTGTGCACAAATATGAATATGCATATTATGATATTGAGGAATTTACATGCAAAATATAGCTAAAAATTAATGGGTTATTTACTATAAACTGTTTGTTTTTCTTAATAAAGACTGACAAAGGATTTGACAAGGCTACTTTTGAAAACCAGATGTCTGTTATGAGGGGGCAGGTAAGGCTTTTTTTACATTTTTATTTATGTATTTAATTTATCATCACTCTTCAGCTGCTTTCTTTAGAGCTACAAAAACTGACTTCTATTACTGAATGATATTTGAAGGTATTTTCATCTGAGAAGACTAAATTTCTTTCTAGAGTTTGTTCTTATTTGTGGATAGATGAAACACCAGAAGGTGTATGCTGATTTTTTTTTTATTATTATTTTTACAGAAAATGTTTTTAATCTAATCGGTTTTATTGTTTGTGTGGGGGATGGGGAGGATTTAACTGTATTCTTAGAAGGTATTTTAAAAATGGAAAAGAGAAGAGTCAGAAATTTGGATGGAAAATTTGATATCTGATTTCATTTTGCTATTAAAGTAAATGTGACTTTATTTTAGAGGGTTGACTTGATTATATTAGGTTATGAAATTTCTTCATCCTATCAAATGTTGAAACCATACTTCCAAACAGTCCAGCCATTCTCTGGTTAGAATTTTGATCATAGTTAAGGGCTGGGCTTGTTTTGTTTTGGTTTTTTTCTGGGCTTTTTTGTGGTTTTTTTAAACGCTAAAGCAGGAGAGGAGAGGGTTTCTCCATCTTCCTCCTATTTTACAGTTTAAGTCTGGTGTGAAATACTAGAGAAAATGCTTTAGCTAAGAACAAATTTAGTTCATTGTAGGCATAAAATAGTGATTTCTGCAAGTGGAAGGCAATTGAACTAGACAAATTAATAGTCCCATTTGCTCTGAATTTATTGAAACTTAGTCCTTGTGTTCATAAATTCAACATGGATAATTTTAAGCAAGACAATTCCTAGAGTGTCTTAATTCAATGTTTTCTCTGTAGAATTTCCTACACCAAGATGGACCTTGCATAAGACTGCAGCTCTGCTTAGTCAAACATAGTTATAAAAGTAATTAAATAAGTTAACATCTTTTGTGTGGTAGCTAAAAGACAGCAAACCTCACTTACTAAATTGAATTATAGGAGTTGTTTCTGAAATAACTCTTCTGAGAAATTTGTGTAGTCACTGGAAGGTCGATTCTTGAAGTAGTCAGGCATCCTAAACTGTATTAAGTATCTTTTTTCTGATGAGAGAATTGGCTACAAGTAATCTGTTATTTAACAAAACGCTTGAGGAAAAACATGATTGCTATAATTGAGAGTGATGTAGTGAGGCTGTCAAAATTAATTTTCCACTATAAAGGCTGCATCTGGACCTTTTCTTCACACCCTGTTCCTCAGGTGGATTTTAGAAGAGATTTGTTTTAGTTTGGGGTTTTTTTTTTACTTCTCTCTAGCTATGTAGGAGTGTGTTTCACTGTGGGAAATGTCAGGCTTTCATGCACGGAAGAAATGCAGTTAATGAGTGCATTTCTCAGTCCTTGGGTGAGATTGGAAATACATTGGCAAACAATGCCTTTTAGCACTGATTTTAAACTTGTTTTTGGTGTAAAACCAAAGTATGTTACGAGGGCATTATAGAAGACTTGGCTATCTAGATCACATGCTAAGGGATTCATTCAGTTGGTATCAATTTGCAGTATAGCCAAAACATCTAAATACATCCTTAAAAATGAGAATTTAAGAATTAGAAAATGAAGAATCTAGTTGATAAAAAATTGCAGAGAAACATATCTTGCATGGAAGGGTCAAGGTCTTTAAATCTAAGATACCAAACATTGTTAGAAGCCTTTTTTTGTGAAGTGTAGGAAAGTAACTTTGGGAAGGGTTTCAAACCCGAAGGAAACAGTTCTCTCAAGAATGTAGAGTCCAAGAAACAGGTAACACATCTACAAAGGATCGCCTTAGAACTTTGAGAAGGCAAATGTCAAGTGGAGCTGCTGGCAGAACCAAATTGCAGTAAATAATGCAATAAACTTTGTTGGGATTCTTTGGCCATGAAAGAGCAGAATAAGCAGAGGATCAGTCTCACAAGGATGAAAGGGGCATTGTGCAGGGGAAAAAAGGCTTGATATTAAGGATAGTGCAAATGTGTCACTAGAGCTAAATTGAATACTTGCCTCAGTTTTCAGCAGGGTAACATTGAACATGGAGTAAGTTATGAGGGCAGTCCATGAGCACTGAAGTTTTGGAAGGAAGATAACAGACTCCTGGGAGCTGAGGGCTGAATTTGGGTCTTACCACTGGGTTTGGTATGAGCTAATTATATGGCTTCATATCTTCTGATATGAAAATAATTTGTAGCTAAACTGCTGGTACATCCTGTGTTAAATCATGCTGATGGCTTTCTTGTAGGTATTTTTTTCCCTAAAGGTGCAATGCTTTCAAGAGATGTGCTAAATTTAAAATGCTCTTAGATTTTTATCTCTTACAATTTTCTGAAGATTGGAGAGGACTCCATGAAATAGTCAGGAAAAGAATGGAAGGGTAGACAGCAATAGGATGTATTCATGTTACCGAATAAATAAAATATTTCTACTTGCAATAGCATCTCTTTTGAAATTAATTTATTCAGCAGTACAATCCTCTACAGAATTGATTTAAGACTGGCATCTAAAATGATAAGCCTGTTAGCCACAGTTTTATTTGTGCACCCTAACCTCACCTGCTTTTACTCTTTTTAGATACTAAACCTTACTCAGGCATTAAAGGATGAAAAGAGTCCCATTCAGCTTGTTCAGATGCCACGTGTGATTGTAGAGCGAAGTAGCACTGGAAGTCAGGGCCGAATTGTTCATCTGAGTAATGCATTCACACAGACCTTTCATAGCAGGAAGCCTTTCTTTTCCTCCTGGTAGCAACAAAAATACGTGGGAAGAGTAAGTTTCTCTTAACTTTAGAAAGCTACTTTTGTGTAAAGGCTCTGCAATAATGTACTTCTGCTGTATACCAAGAGCTCTGACTGCCGACACCTCAGAACTTAAATTCTAAAGACTTAAGAAATGTATTTTGAATGTAATAAAAGTTTACAATTTTTGTGTCAAAATTGTGAATTCTTATGTCAGGGAATGAAAATAATTTGTCCATACTGTATTTTTATAGGCTAAATTAATGTATTCTGAATAATATTCAGAGTGAGGGAAGATAGACCGTTTGCATATGCTGAGAAACTAATTTTGAATACAATAAGAATTTTTTTTAATATAAATGTGAGAATCCATACACTATCGATTTCTTTTTATAGGGCCTTTAAAAAAAGTTCAGAATGCTATCTTTGATTGTGAAAATGCTTTTCCTTGGAATTTCTTCCTGATATTTTAAACTGGTTATAGATTTTTGTAGACTAGTTACTTGAAAAGTCATGCACTTAAAATAAATCAATCTGTCCTTGACAAACAAGTCAAAGAAAGGGAGAAGGGGGAAAAATACTCCAAGTAGGCCTTTTTGCACGCGGGGACCAAAAATAGTTAAATAGTTGGAATTACAGCAAAATTCAACCGAAGTAAATACACACAGTTTCTACTGTGACAAAATACACTGAGTGTATGTTTCAGAGGTTGAAATTTCACTGTAGTGTTTAGCACTTGTATATTTAAGCACATATATGGAAATCTGTGATATTTCTTTAGAAATGCATCACGATGAAGGAATTGCACCATGTTGTTACAGGTTTATTTTGCCATACGTGTAAAAATGTGTTCATCAGTTGTCACCAGAGTGGTTCTGCTAATGACAGGAGCTCTAACGTGTTCATCACAAAGCCAGTCTGCCTTCTAAATTTCTAGCTAAACACGGTTTGTTTGGGGTTTTTTGACTGGAAAAAGAAAGAAAAAAAAAAAAAAGAAAAAAACCTGGAATATCTACAGCACAGAAAACTACTTTTGTGCCCTGAATAATGTTGTGCTCACCTGCCAGTTGCCATTTGCATTTATGTTTAAGTTACCTGGTTTAAGACTTGATGGTCATGTTTCTAAGTCTGCGGCTTCTGTAATGTAAATATTTTTATTTTAGTAATTTTCTTGACATTTAAGACTGGGAAGGGGAGAAAGATTGCTGCTTTTATGAAACCTTCAGTATTTCAGACATTGCTGTATTTTGTAATTCTAAGCAATATTGTTGAACTGAGAAATAATAAAATGCTTGTATTTTATATAATTTTGAGTGGATGTAAATGTTAATGTAGCGTGTCAGCAACTTCAACAACCTGAAATGTTTAAGCCTTAAATGTAAAACACGGTACGGTGCAGTTCAGAAGGAGATGGAAATGCCTTTATAACCTTGCCATGATTGTTTCTGTGGAACAGTTTATTAAAAAATGAACGGTGTTGTTTCTGTGCGGGGTGCGCGTGCTGCCGCCAGTCCCCGTCCCGGTGGGAATGCCCGGGGCTCCGGGCCCGGCTCGGGGCTCCCGCCCGGGCGGCGCCATCTGCGCCGGGGCCGCCCTTCCGCTGGGGGGCGCCGTCCGCCCGCGCCGCGCGGTGCCCGTCGGGAAGNGGGCACCTCCCGGCGCGGGCTGTTTTGCAGCAGCCTTTGGGAAAGCCTTGTTCTGGGAGCTCGGTTCTTGTAGAGGAGCCGTGAAACAGATCAGCAGATGTTCCCTGTGTTATCGTATCATCGCGTTTGTCCCCAGGTCCTGCACTTCTGTTTGTGAAGACCAGCCAAGGAAAAGAGGAAGGAAGAAGATTCTATGCTTGTTCGGCGTGTAGGGATAGAAAGGATTGTAACTTTTTTCAGTGGGAAGATGAGAAGGTAAGAGAGCACTGCTTAAGGCTGTGCTAAAGACTCAGGGCTACGGAGGTGATCGGAGGTCTGGAGCAGCTCTCCTATGAGGAAAGGCTGGGAGAGTTTCCATTATTCAGCGTGGAGAAGAGAAGGCTCCGGGGAGACCTTATGGCAGCCTCCCAATACCTGCAGCCTCCGAGAAACCTGGAGAGGGACTTATTGCAAGGGCATGTAGTTGTAGGACAAGGGATGATGGCTTTAAGCATAACGAGGATAGGTTTGGATGAGACGTTAGGAAGAAATTCTTTCCTGTGAGGGTGGTGAGGCACGGGAAAAGTTGCCCAGAGAAGCTGTGGATGCCCCATCCCTGGAAGTGTTCAAGGCCAGGCTGGATGGAGCTCTGAGCAACTTGGTCTAGTGGAAGGTGCCCCTGGCCATGGCAGGAGGGTTGGAACTAGATGATCTTTAAGTCCCTTCCAACCCAAATCATTCTATGGTTCTATGAAATATTGGGGACTTTTTTCTCTATTTAGCAATTTTACAAGTATATTTTGTTGTGGAAATCTGTGGCAAGTGCTATTTTCTAAATTTTGTCTTATAGTTGGTATTTAGCTCAGCACTTATTTGTCAGGAGAACACTTTTCAAGTACAGCTTTCAAGGAAGGCTGTGTACATTTTGAGCAAAACTGGCATTTGTTATTCTATTGCCAAAACATATAGGAAGTTTGGCAATGCTATGCAATGTTGAACAAAATTGGGTACTTCTGATCCCAAGATGCCCTCATTTCCCCTGATTAAGATAGAGAAAATCTGTTGGATAAAAACAACAGTGGGGTATACAAAATGCTGAGATGGTGGGGCTTGGCATGATGCTCAGTAGTCTCAGAATATTTGCAGTAATTTCTTTTTGTCATCCATTTTGAATATCAGTTGTATTATGATGTCTGTTGTTGTATTGCATTTTACTGTCTCCTCCTTTAAGCAAAACAGTTCCGTAAGTTTTGACCAAATGTTTGGAAACTCTGTTATGAAACCATGAGTATGTTTTGTGGGAATAAAGTAGAAGACACAGAGAAGAGTGTGAGAGACTGAAATGTTAAAGACTCAGGTGCAGATCATAACAAGGAGCTGTCATGCTTTTAAAATGATTTCACACAAAAGGCTTGGGCAACATTTCTGCGATCATCAGTTTTTCAGGATCAGATCATAGTTCTTCAGAGGGAACATAACTGCTGGCACACATTAATAGAAAGGATGGCTCTTTTTATCTTCATCATAATCATGTTTTGAGTTTTTCTCTGAGTATTACATGTGATAGAAGAATGAAGTGCACAGTTTAAATTCACAATGAGAGGCTTGTGTTGTTTTGCAGCATGCCCTTGTGCTGCAGACATACTTGTTCTTCTGAAACAAGACGTGATCATTTTTCCTTGCAAAGTAGCTAAAGCATGAGACCTTTTATGCACCCCTTTTTTTAATGTTGAGATTTGATGTACAACACACAGCAGCAGCTGTCAGTTTTGTGACTTTTCATATATGCAAATTTTTCAGGTGTCAGAGACTAGGCTTGCGGCACGTGAAGAATATAATAGAAATCATCAGCCTCCTTTTACACACAGACAGAATGTGGACAGGTATTGTTAATGTATATTTTCCTCAGTAAAAATTAAGTAATACAGGTTTAGGTACTCTGAATGTACCTAACATTTCAGGGATTAACATTTCAGGATTCTTTAAAATAAGAAAAGAGGAATTTGGACAAATAAGAGCTGTTGTACAGCAATGGGAAGGAAATAGCATGAGACATTTAACTAGAGCATGGTATTTTCAATCCAGGAACTGGCGGGTTGGGGTGGTTTTTTTGGTATGTATAGTCATTCTTATGTTAGTGCTCATAATGTGTTTACAAGATGTCAGTAGCAATTTCGGTTAAAAAAGTTATTCCTGACTTTAGTATGCAAAAGTAGCAGGCTTAACATTGTGAAAAGAAGCAAATGTAACATAGTAACACATAATGTCTGAATTTTGTGTGTAAACGTACAGGACTTTGCTGATAGTTGATGGACTCTTCACTCTGTAATCCATTTATTTTATGGAGATTCCCAGTATATTTGATCACAATATTTTATGCATTTCAAAGTGTCCTTTGAATACTTTTTCATAAATAATAATTCATTCTCATGGAGTTTTGCAAGAGCAATGTAAACTGCATTGTCTGTTTAAATTCTGCCTGTTTAAATATATGAAACCCCCTCCCATAGTTCCCCTTCCTATCTTCGATAGAAGCATTTTTCAAACTTTGTTCCCTATTGTCTTTTATATTTAAAGGTACAAGAAATTTGTTCTGTTGCCATTATCAAAGAGGAGGTTTTGCCAGGAATGCCAGCAATTGCTATTGCCTGCAGAATGGGAAAAACACTCGGATCACCAGTTCCTGTGTGATATCACCACTGCCCAGTTGAAAAGTCCCAGTCAACTTCTATATCCACTGGAGAATAAAAAAACAAATGCACAGTATTTATTTGCAGACAGAAGTTGCCAGTTCCTACTGAATCTCCTTATAGATTTAGGATTCAGACGAGTGCTCGCGGTTGGAACACCCAGGTACATCAATGAGAATTGTTACACTTTCAAATAATATTTTTCTCTCAAAACTGTACAGTTTAGTAATGGTTATATAATCAATGATTCTCCCATAATAAGAGGTTCACTATGCTTTAATTGGTTGGGATTATCGAGACATCTAGTGGGATCTAGCTTTGAACTTATAAGATACCAGAGAAGACACTGGCAGCACTGCAAATAACACACATACACACTTCAGATCTCTCTGTTCCTTATGGAAGTGACAGTGAGTTTGTTAGTTTATGGTTTTTTTATGTGAGGTGATCCAGTAGGCTCCACTGACTTCTCATCTTTTAAGACTGACCTATTTTTCTAACTTTGAGTACAAAGCAAATGGAATGGCCCAATTGTAGACTACTCCGTTTTCTCAATCTGTTTGGATTTATGTTTAGTAAAGTACCAGGTATTCTTGTCTTGCAAGATCATTTCTGAAAGCAGTGATTATGTGTTAAATTTCTTTGTTCCAATTATACTTCAGGCTTCATGAAATGATCCAGTCAAAAGCATCACAAGAAGAAGAATTCAGTGTTAGAAGCCTTCTGCTGGATATTGATTTCAGGTAGGTTTTAAAAAATGTTTGTGTATCTGAAGAACCTATACAAAGGTGTGTATTTTTACTACTTTAAGCGATAAATTGGTGGTTGTTTTCCCTTTCCTTTCTCTGCATCTCTGTTCCTGTACACATACCCAAATGACATCCAGTTGATGAGAAAAGTAAGTATACTTAATAATATCTCAGTATTGGTATGTGTTGTCAGTAATCAGAACCCAAAGATGATGTTTTTCCTGAGGCCTGTTTTAACTATGTTTAACTATCCCCTTAGGAAAGATGAAAAGTTGTTTATATTTTTCTACTACTATCAAAACTTACTTTACAGGTATTCGCAATTTTACACAGAGGATGAATTCTGCCACTACAACATGTTCAATCATCATTTTTTTGGCGGAGAGGTAAGGCCAAGTATTTATTGAGTGCTTTGGTAAAAAAATGCATATTGTTGATGCAGAATTTTGTAAGAAAGTCATGGCTAGTGTAGGAGAAAACATCATGGGAAAACGTGAATTAATTAAGAACATTTTAATAAAAGCAGCAATTAAGATGTGTAAGCAACATTAATTAGCATAAATTTAATAGTCAACTTTAACTTTGAATTGAGTGGAAGAGAACTACTGAAGAGGAGGCACTCTAATTCTTTGGTTTTCAGTAATGTTTTTGTGTGGTAACTGAAAAGGGCACTTACTTTCAGTCCTTCAAATCTAAATGGGGTTTTTGTGGGGTTTTTTTTTAATGCTACTGCAGAGGAAATTCAGCTCCACAAGAGGGAAAAAAAGTTTCATCTTCAAAGTTGAAACTTCTACAATGATCATTTCATTGCCAAAGACAATACGTTTACAGTTCTTGAATCTTTATTTCTGGATATTAACCTCTGTTTCTTACAGGCTGCACGTGAAACTTGCAGGAAATTCTTGTATGAAGAGAATGGTGAAAGAGTCATTATGGTAACTGATCCCCCATTTGGAGGTTTAGTGGAAGCACTGGCTTCTAGTTTTAAAAACCTGATGGCAATGTGGAAGGAGACAGAAAAAGAAGGTATGTGTTACAGCCAGATAGGTGGGTTATACTGTAACATCACTTTAAGGAAAAAGGACCTGTTCATGAGTCTGTGATTCTTGTTACTCAGGTGAATATGAGCACACTCATGTTATAATTTCTAAAGATGAACTACCATATATCTAATTTACTCTCCTGATATTTTTAGTTCAATAATGCCCAATTCTCAAAGTCTGTCTTAGAAACTTTTCCCATTTTTTTACAAATCTACTTTGCAATTAAAATGGCCTTTAAAGGTAGAGAAAAAAAAGCTATCAAACCAGCACTGTTTCTACCAACCTAAGCTGGTATCAAGAATTTAGTTACATGGCACTTATATCTCCACAAATAAAATATACCAAAACTTTCTGTTGCCTGAGCGACCTAGTTCTTCTGCCCAACATGGTGTACATGTCCATGTATTTGGAATGTTCACTGTAAATTTCTCATGCTTCATGTACTATGTTTTTCCCCTATGTACACCAAAGTCTTTTCATTACTAGGTCATGACAACAAAGAGATGCCCATGTTCTGGATATTTCCATACTTCTTTGAGTCTCGTATTCTTGACTTTTTCCCAAGCTTCAGCATGATGGATTACCAGGTATGGCTGAACCCAGTGAATCTGCTAAATACCAGTTGTGTGCAATGTGAACAGGAATATGAGTGGAAGCAGCTACAATGACAGGGCTTCTCTGTAGCTGAGCCTTGTTCATGTGAAGCCTGGATTCTGTATTTCTGTTAGTCGTGTCTGTGATAACTTTATCATGTTCCTGTTAGGTATCTTTAACTCATCTGTCATTTATCCATAAACTCGTTTATTCTGCCAGGCTTTCAGTGCAGCAAAATTTGTACTAATTCTGACAGGTGCATGTTGCAGAGGTGAGAGGTAATTTGATGAAGAGTATTTCATTTTTCACAGATGTTGGAATGTCAGTGAGTAGTAGTGCCCAGCCCTGGTTAAAAAAATATATGTATTAAAAAAAACCCCAAGGTCTTTCATCTCCGAAACTGCAGGGATCAGAGTACAATTACAACGATGAAAATGTTTGGAATTACTTAATAAGTGAACTTGGCAGTGATAAAGCCATAATCTGGCATCAGCTTCTTCAGTATTCTATCTATTCTGTACATAGTTTAAGCACATGTACTTCAGTGTGTTTTGAGAGCTCAGTCGTGGGTATTCATGTTGCTAAATGTTTATTTTTTCATTTAACTCTGCATGAATTTTGACATTGATGTTCTGAACAACGTATTTGTGTCTTGTAGAATAGAAATTTGTTGAAGAAAATTCAAAACTCATGCTAGGCTAGACTCTGCATTCTTGCCAGGCTTCAGAGCTGAGAATTTTTGTGACAAGTCTCTGAAGGCAGTGCTGGAAAAAGCAGTATTAATTGGATTTGCAACTTTGTAATTATTCTGAGATAGGTTAAGATGTCATGTCTTGTACTGACAAACCAAACTTTTTTTAACAGGTTGCTTCTGTAGACGCAACTGCAATGTTATCTTAGGTATCCCATGCAAATGAGCAAAAAGGAATAAGTAAAATATGATTATTGAAGTATTGTGGGTCTAGTCTAATACTATGTTTGCACAAATTTACAAGTAAATGAGACAGAAAACTTGATATAGAATTTGTAATCTGATTTTGGGTTAGAGTCTTTTGTATAAACATGAGCATTTCATAAGGCACATGTAAAGGTAATAAATATGTAAATAGTTCTGCCTGTGCTTAGCATTCAGTTTAAGACTCTTTTTTATGGTTTAATTTTTCTAGGTAGACTATGATAATCATGCGCTGTATAAACATGGCAAGACAGGTCGTAGACAGTCTCCTGTCCGTATTTTCACGAACCTTACCCCAAGTATGATTGTGCTTCCTGAAGAAGAGGGATATAGGTAAGATGCATTAATGCTCAGGTGACTTTTAAAAGAGTGTCTTTGTTCTTAATTAGGGCATAAAACCTCCAAAGGAGTTTGGGATGGTGCTGTTCAGTATTGTCTTGCCTAACTTGGATGCCAGGCTTAAGAGCACTTTCTCATTCTCATTCTAAAGTTGCATGTTATATAAACAATGTATAGGAGAGCTGAAATGTCTAAAAAGACATTTATATTTTCCAGTGTGGAATGATGAGATTCCTCATTTTGTCTGTGGGAAATACTGTCTACATCGACAAGAGGGATTTACAGCTATGTCTGATAATCTGCTGTTAAGACAGTGGTTAAGAAATGAACACTAAGAGAAGCATCGAGTACAGAGGAATTTAGTTTCATTTACTACTGATACTGTTGATAATTTGACTTCAGGCACCTGAATTTTACTATATGGATGTACTGTATGTAGATGGCCTAAGTGGTCATGTATGCATTAAAGACATAATCTTTAATTCAACAAAGTGATTTTTGCAGTCCTTATATTTGTTGTTAAGCTTGTATAAAATTGATTGTTTTGTGAACAAGTAGTGGACCAGTACATATTTTTCCCCAGGTTTTGCACTGTATGTCAGCGATATGTTAGTTCTGGTAACCAGCACTGTGAGATATGCAATTCATGTACATCAAAAGTAAGAATTTTCACTTCTTTCTGAGTGGAAGTTTTAGCAGTAGTCAGATAATAACCTCTGTAATACTTGCTTTGGTAAAAACCTGTTCTGATAATGAGTTCCATGGGAAACCCCCAGGAGTTCAGTTTCGTAGACTTATTATTACCTTCACAGTACATCTTTCGTAACCCACTGGGAATTAATTTCTTTCCCTGATTCCTTTGTGTTGGAAAGAGGACAGGAGAAGTTTGCTACTTGCCACTTAGACCAGAACTTACTCAGCCGTGGTCTGTTGACACATGCATTTTTTCTTATGCTTTGAAGTTGTAGAACTCACTAATTTCAAAATTTCATCTGTGGTTTTCACAGATTCTCAGGGCTGTTGTTTCTGAGCTACAGTCCTTCCTACAGAGGAGTTGTTCCTGTAAACAGTGGGGCCCATGTAGTTCTGTTTCAAGATGGAATCCGTGGGGGGGCTTAAGAAATAAAACCATTTATTTGCCTTTTGTAGGATGGCAGACGATGGAAACATTGTGTTCTTTGCAAAAAATGTGTAAAACCCTGTAAGTACAGAAAAATATTTTCTTAATAAAAGTGCACTTAGTCTAAAGAAACTGAGATTCCAAACCAGAAGAGAAAATATTTTGTGAAAGAAGTAAAATGTAGTAATTCAGAAGACATAGAATAAAGGAAAAGTCTTAATTTCACATAAGTTGCTATTCTTTATTTTAGGTGTACTTGCACTGTGTGGAAATGTAATAAATTCTTGTCAAGGCACACTAAATCCCATTTATATTTATTATGGGAAAACTGAAATATTTCCATTTGTCATATAAGTGCTTCCTGATTTTGTAAACTTTGAATTTCATAAACAAGTAGGCAATTACTAAAATGTTTGAGAGATCATGATAAAATTATGTTTCATGCGCAAATTTAGTTGTATTTATAGCTCTGTATAAATAGCTGAAGCAGTCATTTTTGTTACTGTTACAAAAATCACGATTTGTGAGTACATTATAACATTTGGACTATTTTTCTTTTTAAGATCACACACAGGATAATAGTTCTTATGCCAAAATAATTCTCACATAGTTGCACAATATGTCTAGTAATGTGATAAGGGACCAGAAAGTGACTACATCCATCTCTGTAAAGCTAATCCAGAATTGAAAACCTGGTATTGTGGGCTGTATTTAAAGCTTAGTTTCAGAATGTTCATTGTAAACTTTTCCAAGATCATAAATCATGTTATGTATTTTGCAGCTTGGTTTCACTGTAACAATTGCAACTGCTGCACTCTTCAAAAGCACAGTTGTGAGAAGACTGACATTGGCTGTTTTGTTTGTGGCAAGGCAGGTCACAAGCGCAGTGCCTGTCCCAGTCTCTCCCACACCAGAGCAGCTTGTCAGTAAGTGTGATACTGCTTTAATACAGTAAAATACAGCATTCAGATGAGATCTTATGTCATGGAATCAATTCAGAAAGAGATGATTTTTGGCTTTAGATGCTGATGTCAGTTTCACTGTTGCCCACTTGCTGCATTGCTGGGGATTATATACTGAAGGGAGGGTATGATAAAAGGCAGGTCATTTACTGGGGCTCCCAATTCCCCATCTGTGAGTTTTCTTTCAAAACTGACTTATATGGATGGCAAACTTGGTGACTGGTTCTTGGAGCTCTGTCAAGACGACTGAAAATTGAAGTAACAGAACACTTTTAGCCCCTTTGAATTCTTCATGAAAGGGCAGAGAAAAGAGTCACTATAATGGTTTTATTGCTTCCTGTCTCTTTTGCTTTGTTGGAGCATATTTTGCTTTTTTCCTTCTGGTATTTCACGTGCTTTTTGTAGTATGATCTAAATCTCCACCATTAATGAGGGCCACATTGAATATTATTCTTCCATGATTGTCCTTCTGTAACATACAGAACAACACTGTGCACATATCTGCAGGTATCAGAGAGCCAAGTAAATGGTGTGTGGTTGTCTTCAGATGGAACTAACTGAAAAGAGGAAAGGAGGTTTGCTAAGAGATGATTCAGCAGATGGCTCAGTCTTTCCAGTTCAGGATAATTGATTGCACTTCTATAAATTCCTCTCCAGAGTAATAAGGTTTTCTGTGATTCTGGACTTGAATGGCTGTAGCAGTGGAAGTGCACATCTTCCCTCCCAAAAGCTGTACCTGTGTTACACAGTGAGACTCAAAACAATTACCCTCTTGGATCAGTATCCAGAGACTCACCCGGTGCCTGCTGGGTGGTAGATTAGTACAGGTGTATTGCTTCATGTCCTACTGATATTAAACTGGGTTTTGCTTAGGGAGTATTAGACACAAAAGGTAGCAATGTTTCATTTTATATATCTCTCATAAAAATTCCACCTCTTAATGTTTCTTTTTCCTTTGCTAAAAAAATTAAAAAGGATATTAAAAGAAATTAATGAATCCTCATCTGTTTCTTCTGTCAAGGAAGGTACTATTCTGTCAGTTGTACCAGAATGGTTTTGTGCTTTCAGGCCATCAGTTAGTTCTTTTGCCGATTCATTGCCGAAGATAACTTCGATCTCTTTTTCTAATAAACATTTTGTATGTTTTGTTATAATTATTCAGCGTTTTGCATTATGCTATCTTTTGTCAGAGACAGAAAACAATCCACTTGCTAGTTGTACTTAGGTCCTGTACTAATTGCAGGATGCTTCCTAATGTGTTAAACTTTACGTACTTTCTTCTAAGTCTTTCTGTTATATATTCATGCATTATATATTCAGCATGAAACTATGTGTGTGCTTTTTTGTACTTGGTGAGTTTCTTGTTTTCAATATCTGTTTAAATGCTGAATAAATACATAAAATGAAAGTATAGTGGCGATAAAGTGGACAAGTTGGGCAGTTGAAATACCGTAACATTTTAAGATGGAATATTCCTTGTACTTTTTTTGACAGTACTTCACATACTGCCACAAAATTTATATACTTATTTAAAATACCAGCAAATATATTTGTACAGAGAAGTGTATTCTTCATTTTATTCTAATCTCTATGTTCCTTTTTTTGCTTTACAGACCTGACAAAAAGAAAGGGCAGAAAACTCGAAGGAAAGTAAAGATGGGGATCTGTAAAAGATTAGCTATGAAACATGCCATATTCTCTAAGAGGAAAGTAAAGAATAAGAAAAAAAAGACATGACTTTTCTTGCTGCTATATAGTTTCTAATTTATTTTTTTATTGCCAGCCTTCTGTTTCATTTTCTAAAAGTGTAAATGCTAACATCCAAAATAAAACCTGACTGAATGAAAAGTGACAGTTCCTTTATTATACATCATTACTGGTACAAAAAAAAGCCCTGAAAACAACTAAGTGAACTACCACAGCCCTTACCATGTGTTTGTATAATGTGATAATTTTGTAATTAGGATTAGCGATTTGCCTAATTTGGTGGGTATTGGACGTTAAGGGGAGTGCTGCCGAGAGGTCAGGGACTGGCTGATGCTCTGGTTTTGTGTTGGTATTGGAGGACGCGGGGCAAGGGAGGAAGTGAGGGTAGGTGATGGGAACGAGTTCTAGGAATTCAAGCTCTGGTAGTTACAGTCTTCTCACAGGATGGCATGTGAATTTTTAAAAATTTCTTTCCAAATGGAAAAGGGGCTTAAAAAAAAGTACTTTATTTAGTACTAAATAGTACTTAGTGAGTGGGCGGAGCAGGNCCTTGCCGCGGCGGAAGCGCCGCCCCCGGAAGCGGGAGCAGAGGCCCGGCGGGTGCCGGCCGAGCCCCGCAGCCATGCCCGCCTTCAGGCAGGTGGGCGAGAAGCAGCTGCCGCAAGAGGTCGTGTTCATGTCCTGGTCCCCCAAAAGGGACCTCATCGCCCTGGCCAACCGAGCGGGGGAGGTGAGTGCGGGGGCCGGGGAAGGAGCACGGGAGGGACGGGCGCTGCCTCTCCCTGCAGGCCGAGATGCCTCTGCCGTCACCTGGGGCATGTTTCTTGTAAGCCTGGCCAAGCATTTAGGAATAGCAATTTTTAAAATCAAGCTTCTTAATACTTACTGCCCCTTCACTTTTTGCATTCTAATTTCCGAACAAATTCACGTGTGATGCTCTCGTTGCTTGTGTTTGTGGGATTTTAAAGTGCATGAAAGTTCCTATTTAAATTGAATCTACTTTTGAGTACTTTTTCCCCTGGAACTGCAGTATGTGATCATGCATGAAGACAGGACTTGTGCTTTCGGGCTGTCTGCTAGAGAGGTGATGGGTAGCCCCTGTTGGTTAGGCGCTTGTATTCTTATGCAAGGCTCAACTTATTTCTCTGTATTGCTGTAAACTGTATGCTGTCTTCTAAAAGAACATGGGAATGAATCATCTGCTAGAGGAGCAGGTGGTGTTTAAGACACAGGCGTTAAAAACTGGTAAAAAACTCCGTGCATCTTGGACTGATTGACAGACTTTTATTAATGGGAGAATGTGGTTTGTCTTTAATGCATTTGCTTTGTAGGTTTTGCTTCATCGGCTTGCAAACTTTCAACGAGTGTGGAGTTTGCCTCCAAATGAAAATACAGGAAAAGAAGTGACTGCTCTTGCTTGGAGACCAGATGGCAAAAGTAATGTCAAGTATATGAGGTGATATGGTGCAATAAAATCCCATGGGAAATCATGAATGATGATACCTCTCATCTGTGAAGGAAGTTTTCAAGTAAACTGTGTTTTAAGAGAAGGGTGGCTTAATTTTATGTAGGTTCATTCACAGTAATAGAGAGATTAACACTGTTGAATGCAATTGCAAGAAAGATTTGTAAGCTAGATTTGTGTCCTAAATGCTGCTTTTGAGGGTATAGCAAAATTTCAACCTCCTAACTAAGCAGGAAGTTCAACTTTGTACGAACTACAACTTTGTATGAACTACAAAGTTTATTGGGAGAGAAAAGCTGTCTGATCAGGATTGATTGAAGAGCTTAGCTCACTTATCATAGGCAAAATGTCCTAGGCTAAAATTGCTCTAATTATAGATCAGAGAAGAAAAAAAAGTAGTTTCCTTATTAACAGAAATAATGTTGTATTTAATAGCTTAATAAACTTGTGCCAGAAATCAGTTAATTTTTAATTCACTGGAGGTGGGAGAATGGGAACAATCTTCTTCCATGACATGTGGATAAAAACTACCTATATTGTTTTATGATATCATCTGAAGAGTTTAAGAAACTTCTTTTTAAGCTGATTACCTGTGATTAGAAGGAAGTAAGTACAGAAGCCTCTGCCTGCTATTTGCTATTATGGATGAAGAAAGTTAGGAAGAAAGTGATGCAGAAGTTGCTCAGCAACTCCTAGTTTGTGTTTTGTTGCAATAAAACCCAAACCTTTCTGGTGGACAGTCTTTATATATAATATTGGACTCAGGTTTGCAAAATTGGAAGCCTCTACTTTATCAGAACTGTTGTTAGAAGTGTTAGAAGCATGTTCAGTTCAATGTATAATTATAACAAATAATTAAAAAATAATTGTGAAATCAGGCCTTTCCCTTAAATTTATCGCCTAAAACATGACAGGAGTTCAGACTTTCACTACAATAAGTAGATTTCAAATGAGAGTTTGGAAGGACTGTAAACAGACAAAGAACAGTGTCCAGTAGTTGGCTTTGAAGGCACATTGTTTTCTAGGTCAGTGCAAAATATAGAGTTTTGCACATTGATTATTTATACATTTTACTTGTCTTTCTCTAGTTCTGGCTTTTGGCCTTGCTGATACCAAGCGGATTATTCTGTGTGACGTAGAAAAACCTGAAAGCTTGCACTCCTTCTCTGTGGACTTATCTATTACATACATGCATTGGATGGAAGTAACTGAGGAAAGCAGGTGAGTCTGAAAAGAAGTGAATCACGGGCTATGTAATGCCACCTTACTGATAGTTTATACTTGGTATGTTACAAGCAGTCGCTATTAAAATAATACAATATTCCATAGCTGTGGGCGTTTTTCACCACTTGGCTAAATTTTTCCTTTTTTTAGAATAGACACTTTTCATATGCTTATTTTCAGTGCTGATACCTTAGTCTTGTGGTTCTTTAGATTACACATTCAGCATGATCTCATGCTTCTCCCTCTTAAGAGCTGCTTGGTCTAGTGTAAGCATGTACAGCCTGTCTTCTGATCCAGTTTGCTTCAATACCAAGCACTTTATTAAACTAATTATAATAACGTTATGTTCATCTATTTTGTTAGTCAGCATAAGTATTATATTTAAATCTTCTGTGTTTTCAAGATCTTTATTTTGGTGTTTACATCTTTCATTTTGTGTCTTTGGTGTTACGTCCAATTCCATTGGCAATTCTGTTGTCGAGGAAGTCACATTATCCCTAGTGACCATGAACTCTGTGTGATTGAATGATTCTCAGCAGCACTTGTGGCCTGGAGGACATCGTGGTCCCTGTTTCTGTTGTCTTAAAGAAACCTCTGATATGCACCTTACGGCAGTGCAAGAACATAATTAAATAAAACATTTATTTAAAGGAGGCAGGTGGTGTAAGCTCCTGACTTGAGGATTTCCCCCCTCACCTCCAGTAAGCATCAGTCTTAAAATAGGAAGAAAATAACTGTCTTAAATCACTCTAACATTCTTCTCTTGGTGAGCATAGGCTTAGCTTCTTATGGAGAATCTCATCCTTCTGGCATATCTAAGATGTGATATTAAGTATTGTGTTTTGATCTTCCTCTCACTGGAACGTGTCTTTAGCTGTTTGGAGGTGTGAGTATGTTGTACTGCAGGTTTGGAGAGAGTTTAAACAGAAAGCCTCTGACAGTAACTGCATTACAGGTAATGAAGGATTTGGTGACAAGCCTCTGAGCCAGCAGATACAAACTTTATTCACTGGAAATAAAAAAAAGATTTTCAATTCTTTTATTAATTTGATCACTTGATAAATGATTAAAGGTCCCATAAAGGACTGTCCTCTGATATTTGTAATTTCGGTATACGTGATGTATTGAATATATGCTCTAATGCTGGAGTTAAGAAGAAAGTCTCTTCTCATTTTTGCAGCTTGGGTAATAAAGACAATATTACTTCTTTTTCAGTGTTCTCACTTCCTTTTACAATGCTGAGGATGAATCAAACCTTCTTTTACCTAAATTACCAGCACTACCAAAAAAGTGAGTGTTACACTTGTAAGCTTGAGAAGATACCGTTTCTCATTTGTCGTCGTCATTTCGGTTATGCATCTTTAATGCTCTGCACGTCTGATCATTGTTACTGAGAGTAATTATTTTGTTTTCAGTTACAGTACCACTGCAAAAATTTTCAGGTAAGAAATTGTCATGTTATAACTCCCTATATTTTCATTTTATTTTATTTTCTGGTATTGAGACAAGCTATATAAGCCCTAATCACATGTTTTGTCTTTTCAGTGAAGAAAAGTCAGATGAGATTATGAAGCTTCTGGGTGATGTCAGGTAAATTCTGTCTGTGGGTTGTTGTTGGTTGAGGTTTTTTGTTTGGTTGCTTTTTTGAAGGTATAAAATAGTGGATAAGTGAGTTTATTTTTAAGTTATTCATAATTGTTTTTAAAGTCTCAGAGAAATTATATGGAATGTCTTTTTTTATGTACAAAGATAAAGTTCAAAAACTGTATTAAAGCTTTTATCAGTTTACACGTTTTCCCCTCAGTTTAGAGGGATTATAAAGCACTTTATCAACAACTGCTGTTTGTGTCATACCTTCTTTTTCTGAGAAGATTTCTTGGGGTGCATTTGAGGGCTGATTTATGTGTTACTTAAGCTGGTCTTGGAGACATTTGTGAATGTGTGTGCTATACAGAGAATTCCTGGGGGTTTCTATGAGTGTGACAAGTCTAAACTTAAAAGTAGCTCTGAAACTAGCTGTATTAGTGTTACACATCTGTTACTAGGAAACACGTGAAGAGCAGCTGGTGGAAGTGTAATTTAGCAGATTGAGCCTGGCTTTGTGCAGTGCCTTGTGCTGCTTTTTTGAGGAGAGCACTTAATGTCTGTGCCTTGTTTTTTCCATTTCACTGTTCCTCACAGTCTCACCACTGAGAGCCATCCTCATTTCAAATTTGCATCTCTATCACCAGTTACTCCTTTTTAAAACTTGATAGCTCTTCTTACAGTAGGATTTCCTTGCTTGAGAGAGAGCGAGCTGTCTGTGGTGTAGGAGCTTTGAGTTTTCTGCTCCCTTCATCCCCTCAATCAATCAAACCAAAAGTTTTTAAGATACTGTTTTGCTAAATTTTGTGTTGTCTTTAACAGAAACATTCTGCTTCAATGTGTATTTATTTAGATATGTAACAGGCAGAAATTGCAGTCAATTTTCTTGTATTTGTAGGCTTTTTCCCAAGCCAGT
The DNA here is from genome assembly GCA_013397115.1 of Edolisoma coerulescens. Lineage (NCBI taxonomy): Eukaryota > Metazoa > Chordata > Aves > Passeriformes > Campephagidae > Edolisoma > Edolisoma coerulescens. Next base: position 877,843 of record VWZW01002475.1, on the reverse strand, counting down.
GTAGCACATTGGTGTTAATAAGTGAGCAAAACACAGACCTGTCTGTCCCAGAATATTCTTTGAACTGGGTTTCAGTTTCTGATGCGGTTGTTACTTCTGTGGCTGTTATTGCTGCTGCATCCATTTCAAATGTTTATTGCCTTTGAGGTTTTGCTGAGGACTGCCACTGAATGACTATGACAAACTCACTCTGCATATAGTCAGGATAAACTCAAAGTAGCTTGTAAGAATGCTTGCAGCCTGTATTGGTAAGGGGACTGTCGCTGGAAACTTGTTACTTTTAGTGAAAAAGAACTCTGTAGCTAAACTGTGTTATTTTTTCCCTATTCTCTCAGTTAATGTAGTAATTGATACTCTTAATGTGAATGTTAGAGGCAGGTTTAAAATCCAAGCTAATTTGTTTGTTTGCTTTTAAATTTCTTGGATCTTGGAAAGCAGCAGTATTTCTTTTTGTGCAGTGATTCTTTAGAGGAACATTATTAAAGGGATGGAATTTAAGTATTAAGAATGATATCTGTGTGCATTCAAATTTCTTTCAGTATGCTTATCAACACATTCTTCTATTTTTATAGACTTAATGCTCTTGTCCTTGGTGGCAGCTCAGGATTTATTGAGATTTATGCTTATGGAATGTTCAAGATTGCTACAGTAACTGGGGTATGTTTTTTTCCTTTCTATATTTTTTCTTCATAATATACCAAACTACAGCTGAATTGAGTCAAAATATACATATGCTAACACATAAGTGAAAGTGGGCTGCTGAATTTTAAAGGAACTAATTGACTGGGTTGTTGGTTATCGATGGAAAGACATTGTAACTGGGAAATCTAACATCTTGTTTCAAAGTTCAGTGTTAATACAATAAAAAGAGCAGGTTTGTTCCTGAGCAGTAGCTGAAAATTGCTCTTTGCTTTTACATGTCATTGAACACAGTCATCTTTATATGTCAGTGTGTTAGAGCAGTAAATATGTCTTAGAGGAAATTAAATGTTTTATTAACTTGTAAACTGGAATCCTTCAGGTGGCAGGTTCTTGTCGTGGACTATGTTTGTCTAGTGATTTGAAATCACTGTCAGTTATTACAGAGATACAAAGCTCTTCAGACAGCGAAGCAGAGATAATGTATTTTCAGGCAAGTAAACTAATTTTAAAATGTTTTTTAAAAGTAAAACTGCTTTTTAAATTACATTCTGGTAGCTTTATTGCTTTCCCATTATTTGCAGAAAAAAACGCAAATTACCAGTTCCAGCCTTTCTGAAATTTACCCCAGTTTGGCTTTTGAATTTATGATGTTAACATGCAGTTACACTGATGAGACTGACAATTGTGATCTGAGGATTTCTTTTAAAATACTACTTTTAGAATAACATTAATTTATTCAATTACAGTTACAATGATTCAGATTTTCTTCATTCTGCGCACAAAGGCATAACAGTAATGCTTTTGGTTATCCTATCTATCCAGAACAGTCATCCTTAAAACTATTACTGTTAGAACTCCAAAATGTGGAACCTTATCAGGGGTTTTTATAGATGTATTAAAAATAGTTATTGCTTCTTTGAATTAAATGTATTTTCCTCTTAAAATCAACCTTAAGGAAATGAGAACTGAGAGATTTTCTGTGGATCTTTCCAATCTGTCTTTTAATTTCTGTAATCTATATATTGTTAAAAGACAAATCATCTGTTAACTGTTGCTTGTTTCATTTGTTATAGTTGGACACTAGTCTATTATCAAGTTACTTACCCGAGGTAACTCGAATGGCCCGGAAGTTTACTCACATTTCAACTCTGTTACAGGTACAGTTGTGTTACACCATCCTTTTAGTCTTGTGGTTCTTGCAGGCTTTGACATTCTAATGCAAGTGAAATGAATGTTTTCTAGTAAGAAGCTTGAGTTAGTTTTAAGTAAATGTAGAGCTCTAACTTGGAATTTGATAATAGTTTTTATGTAAGGTCTACAGTATATCTTCCCTTTGTATTGTAGCATCCAGTTTTTGAATGTATTGTCAAAGGGGAGAAAGGAAATAATACTAATGCCTCTTTCTGTATTACAGTATATAAAGCTGTCATTGACATGCATGTGTGAAGCATGGGAAGAAATACTGATGCAGATGGACTCACGACTAACAAAGTTTGTACAGGTAGGGTAGGATTAACCATCCTTTTGGAAAAACACTTTTTGCAGTAGTTCTGTTGTTCTTGTTAGTCTACTACATATGTTAATGTTTAAGCATGATGCCTCCAGATAACAGTCTCTTAAGTTCAGAGACAGCCTGGAACCTATTGTGTGTCAAGTGCTCTGATGCTGAAGGTACCTGTGTACAATCAAGCATGACTGCATTGTGATACTTTATTTTATTTGTTCTGAATGTTTAAAAAATCATAGCTTTCAGCTTGCCCAGCTGTTTATCAGTTGCTTTCTATTTAAGATTGTGCTTTTTGTACTTAAGTCATTGATAAACTGCTTACTGTAATAGTTGAGTAACAACACTTACAACCTAGTTCAATAGAGCACATATAATTATCCACGTTTAAGATGCTCTTGGATTTGCTTAAATTTTATGTTCATTGACCATGGCCAGAAGTTAATAAATCATGTAATTTTATTATTTTTTAACATAGATTCTTGGTGATGGCAAACTGCTTACAATTTTTATTGGGTAATGCAGTTGAAAATAACTTGAAATACAAAAAATTTTCAGTGATCAGTAGTCTGATTTCAACATTCAAGGATATGGGTGGGTTCTCTGAAATACTCTAATTGAAGTGTTTGTGAGATAATTTGGTAGCCTGGATTTAATCTCTTCACCAATCTATTTCAATCATTTTGACTGACAGGAAAAGAATACAACCACTTCTGTTCAGGATGAGTTTATGCAGCTGTTGTTATGGGGCAAAGCAAGGTAGTGACTGTTGTTTTATCTGAGTATGCCTTTGCACTTGATGTTGAAACACAAAATTAAATGCCTATTTGGTTCTCTTGCCCACCTTCTTCAGTCTGGAGCTTCAGGCATTACTGATGAACCAACTGACAGTAAAGGTATGTTAATATTTTTTTAAACATACTAAACTAATCTATCCCAATATCTTTTAATCATTTTTATGTTAACCAACATCATTATATGATTGTATTTCTTTGTTAACAGGGTTTAAAAAAACTTGGTCAGTCCATAGAGTCTTCCTATTCCAGTATACAAAAATTGGTTATAAGTCATTTGCAGAGGTAAGTCACAGAACTTCCAATGAATTGTAGATTAAATGGCATATAATATGCTTTGCTAAAAGACAGTGTGCTGTATTGGTGGTGCTTTCTATGTAGGTGTGCTGCTTTGGAGACTGTGATCATGGCAGAATGTATTATTTTACTTTTGCATAGTAGAGAACTATTGATGTATTTTGAACAATTTCCATGGTGCATCACCTGTAAATTGCTGCCTGGTGTGTTTTGTAGGATCTATGGAAAATATTCATGCTAACTTTACGTGGTGGTTAAAATCATTGGGACAATTTGCTTTTCTCTGAAGTGATACCTTACCTCTTGTACACGTCAGACTACCTTGTAAAACTTTGCACTTTGTGCATTAAATGATAAAAATGTAGCATGCAGCAGAGCACTGAATTTCCAGAGGGTGAATAAAGAATTATACTTTTTTCCTCTGCCTTCCTAGTGGCTCTGAGGCACTGCTATACCACTTGAGTGAATTGAAAGGAATGGCTTTATGGAAACAAAAATATGAGTCTCTGGGATTAGATGCATCTGGAATTGACGGTACAGTAGTGTGTGTGCTACCTATCTGCTTTGATTTCACTTTTGAAAGCTTAATAATAATGGTTAGCTTTTTTTACAGAGGCTATTACTGCTGTTGGTTCTTTCATCCTGAAGGCGAATGAGCTGCTTCAGTAAGTATGAAGTCTGGAGAGTTTAAAAACCATTCCTATTCAGTCTTACATTGAAGGAGATGGATGTGGCTGGGAATAGGGGAGGCTGGGAGAGCAAGACTCCTCTGTTGGGGGTGAGCTTTCATCTTGTGGCATTGCATGTCAGACTCATACCACAAGAATAGTTTTACTTGAAATGTTGCATTGGGCATTTTGAAAAAAACTGTTGGTGCTTGCAGGCCTTTCTGTGGTAAAGATGGCACTTAAGCCTGGAGCAGCTTGTGACACTCAGATTTTGTAATTTCTTTTCTTGTTTCTTGTTTAGAGTTATCGACAGTAGTATGAAAAACTTCAAGGCATTTTTTCGATGGCTGTATGTTGGTAAGATTGATGACATAGTAATCATCCAGTATCTGTTTTGTATTGTAAGCACTGAAATGCAGGCAAGTAATTAGGCTAGTCTTAGTTATAACCATCTATTTTTTTCTATCATAGAAAATTTCTGGACATGTAAAGGGATATAGTTGATGAGGCAAGAGTAATTATAATATTAAACACAGATTATAAATTTGGTAGTTCTCAATTAAACTTAGTGTATGTAGAGTGGGTATTGTATATACTTGACCGGTAATGCTGCTTCAAACTGTTTTCTGCTTCATGAGCAATTTGCTGGTCTTGATTTGGAGAAAAATAAAGGACTTCTTTTAGTCTTAGTTTGAAGTACAGCCTAATTCTCTTTTACTTTGTTGCTTGCTGTTTTGTCCTGTGACAGCCTGGTTACGTGTAAGGTTCTGCACAGATGTAAACAGTCTCTGAATGTCCAGATGCACTTAGTAGCCTCCTTCAGTTGTGTCTGGGTAGCTGCAGAGAAAATGTTAAAAGGAAGTGCAGAATGCTGTATTTTAGCCTGCTTGTTTTTATAAAGTGTTTATGAACAAATTTATAACTTCTATTTGATCTTTTTAGAACTACTTTACAAAACCTAAGTGGTATTACCAGATACTGTAAAAGCACCAGCTATGCAGTGTTAGCACTTACTAGCAGGAATATAATAGTTCTAATTTTAAAAATTGCAGAAAGCAGAACTGTCAGAGTTCTCTGTCATAATGTTATGTTCACTGTGTTTGGTTTCAAACTAAACAGAGAAATTTATCCAAGCCTTGCTGATTTAAAATTACTCCTGTGCAATTCTCTTAAAACACATCATTCTGAGCATGACAGTTTTCATGTATTTTACATATATCCATTTTACTACTCTTAGTATGGACACGAACAAATTCTTATGAGCCCTTTTCATAATAATTTTGTCTCAGTCTCATACAGGGTAGAATGCAGTTGGAAAAGATTAAAGATACAAATTCTTCAAAATTTGTAATGTAAGCTAGTGGGACTAGTGAGACTTAATTTCAGTCTCAATTTCTGATTCTTCATTCCAGACTCTTTTGCTTCTGATGAATTAATCTTTTCTAACAGCAGTGTCTTATTACATAGACATGAAAAGAATATTAGGAAAACAGTATTAATGCAATAAGAATATAATTTTTCCCTCAGCCATGTTGAGGATGTCAGAAGATCATGTGCTTCCAGAGCTGAACAAGGTAATAGTAACGTTTTATCGATATCCTCAATATTCTGCTCAACTTGAAAGCAGAATTAAAGGTTTCTTTTTGGTCCAGAACTTAAAGGATAGTGTCTGTGTCATTTTTTTGAGAAAGTTGATGCCTGCACATTCACACTAACATGCTGTTGTGCATGAATTACTTTTTCTGTTTTCTTTGTTAACACTACTGTATTTAGTACACTGTGTATGCAAGGCCTCTGTGTAGCAGCCCTTTATGTGTCCTAAGTGATGAAGTTAACCAGAGTAAGATTTTAATGTCTTTATCAATGCCCCAGTAGAGGAGACGGCATATATAATAACACAATAACACAATAATATAATAATACCTGCATTGGCTTTGCAGCCCCCATCACACTGCCCTCACTTGAGGGCAGAGGTACCTTCCAGAAATAGATGGGCCGGAGGAATGGACAGGTAGGGCCCTCCTGCAGTTTATCAAGGACAAAAGGCAAGGTTCTGTTGTGGGGTGGGTTCCCCCCCTGTGACTGCACAGCTGGATCCCATGTGGCTGGGAAGATGTCAGCTCTGCCAAGATGATGTGGGAATCACTGGATGCAGGTTGAGCATGAGGCAGCAGTGTGCCCTGATAAAGGTGGGCAGGGGTGACCAGGGCTGTAGTAATAAGAACATGGCCAGGAGGTCAAGGGAAGTAGTTGCTGTCTGTGTTTAGCCCTTGTCAGATTGCATCTCCAGTTTGGGACCATCCTGTACTAGACAAACAAGAATGGTCTGGGATGAGTTCAGCAGAGCACTCCCAAGCAGGTTGGAGGCTGGAACATTTGCCCTGCGAGCACAGAATGAGGAAGCTGTGCTTGTGCAGCCTATAGAATGTGTTCTGTGCTCATTGAAATGTATTTCTTACCCTTTGCTTTTGTTGCTGGTTTTTTTTCCTTTTAGATGACTCAAAAAGATATCACATTTGTTGCTGATTTTCTTACTGAGCACTTCAATGAGGTAAGTGATGCTGGTTTTCCAAGTATATCATTTGTCCGTATTTTTGCTGACAAGAGCTGAGTCTGAAAAATGTTAGAATAGAATAATTTGATCATCTTTTTGTTCACTACTTCTCTTTAACTTTGTGTTTAAATAATGGGTTTGTTTGCCTCACTTTTTTAGGCACCAGAACTTTACAATCGTAAAGGAAAATACTTCAATGTGGAGAGAGTTGGCCAGGTAAAGAACTAAGGAATAAATGCAAAAAGAAGAAATGAGAAAATCCTTAGATCGAGAAGTTTTTAAAGCTGTGTCCACTTTTCTTCCCTGGCCCTTTTGCTCTGTGTTGCACATACCAGTAATGGTAAAAGAGAGTATTTTAATTGTTTCCCCTTATTATTAGGAAAATGAGGGTTTAAAGCCATGCCTTATAGTTTCACCTTACACATGCAGTATTTTTAGGAAAAGACAAAAACATTTTGCGGCAGTAGTAAAACTGTAAAAGCCAGCTTCAGTAAAACTGGTATGTTTGTTGTCTTTATGGCATTAAGGACTGGATTTCAAAACATTTGTGCTCAGAATTGATTTAAAAATCAGTTTCCTAGGGAAATATCACCATGTGATCTGAAACAATAGTTGATTTTTCTTACTGTTTCTAGATGGTGTGGAATATTTAGTTTTAAGGCTATCGCATGTTAATTTAACAAGAAATGTTTAATATACTCGCTAGGGGCAGCAGTGAAGGTGAAGTCTAATGTTCCCAGTTCATAAATTGCAGTCTTAAAAACGTGTGTTTCTTTTCTAGTACTTGAAAGATGAAGATGATGACCTTGTGTCACCGCCTAATACAGAGGGAAACCAGTGGTTTAACTTTCTGAAAGACAGTACTCATCTTAAAGGTAACGTGCTTTCGTAAAATAAAAGAAGTGAATGCAAGATATTTGTAGAATGTAACAAATGTAGAAGAGTAATCTTTTTTCATGCTTATGAGTTACTTCTGTAGTGTTACTCATTGGTCTTCCTCTGAGTAGAATAAAATAAATGGACCTTGTTATTTTGCAGAGGGTTTATGTAGCTGCTTACCCAGTTAATTACCATTTTCTGGATATTGGGAATTCCCCATCTTTTCTGTACCAGTCTCAGAAGTGTTGGCTTGGAAGGAATCCCAGAAGATGTCTATTTTAGGATATCTTAATTCCAGTTCAAGAAAGTAATAGTTATGCTTAGGTTATACCTGGGGGAAGTGTCCTAACTTGTTCTCTTTCACTGGAGTCTGAGACTATTTTGTTAGTTAGTGGTGAAAAAGAAGTAAGAGACTATAATGAGCAGATGGTCAAAATTATTCTACTTTAACTTTAGAAACCATAGACTGTAAAACCTTTGACAGCATAAGCTGTCATGTAATAGAATTTGCCACAGTTGCCTTTTTCTGCCTCTTTAGTTTAATAAAAAGGGGGGAAATGGTAGCATTTTTGTTTGGAAAATAGTCTTTAGGAAGTCTGGTTTTAGAGATAATAATGGTGTAATATGTTTTTATAGAGATACAAACATTTTTTAAATTAACTTTATCTGTTTACAGAAAGCCCACTTCTGTTTCCCTACTATCCTGAGAAATCACTGCATTTTGTCAAAAGGCAAATGGAAGGGGACATTGATCAGTGTTTACAAAAGCCAGCAGTAAGTTCAGTTTTTATAACTGATAACTTTCTTTTTAGGGATAGTGGTGTGCTGAAGGTAGCAGTCATGCTTAGCAAGGCCTGAAGCTTTAATCTTTGCCTTTGAGTGCCTACAGCTTGGGTATAGTCCAGTTTCACTACTGCTGGGATGTCTCAAGCCTTTGGTTAGGGAAAGCATAATGGGGGATTTTTTTGTTTAACATACTCTGTTCCCACATTATTGGGATCTGGTTTTAATGTTAATTATGTGTGTGTATGTGCTATGCACCAGATAACTCTGTTAGCTGGCAATACATTAGTCTAATATGAAGAAACATGAAACAAGTGTATGGATTGACAGTAGTGTTTGCATTAGAGATGTTTATTCCAGGATAAATATTGGTGGATTTTTCTTTCAGAGGTACTCAGAGGTTGTTGGTTGGGGTTTTTTTATCTTAAAAACGTGTAAAATTGTGAATAACTGCCTGTATTATATGGTCCTTTTTTTATTGTATTTGTTAGGATGTAATTGGAAAGTCAGTGCATCAAGCAGCCTGCATGTGTCTCTACAAAATTTCTCAAAGGTATTTCTTTACTAAAACCAACCAAATAAATGTACAACTAAAACTCATGCATGAGTAGCATTTTATAAACTGTTTTGTCTTTTCTTTGCAGTGAAGATTCCACACCTCAGTTATTTAAGTTACCATTTCTGTAAGTATGCTGCTATTTCCTTTTCCTTGTTGTTTACCAGTTATTAAAACTTGATCTAAATTTTCATTTCTTCCCGCACATTGCAGGTGGAACGACAAAACATCTAATTTACATTATGTTCTCTTCACCATGTTAGAAAATTCTATTTCTAAAATATACATTTTGAGGAGACATACTGATACTTCCAGGTAAGACAAAAAGAGGGAAAAAGTGGTGTGTGAGCTTTGCCACATTTGTACAGAGACAGTTACAATTTAAATTTATTTGTAAAAATAAGGAATGAGCAACATGAATACAGTCTTGCTTGGACACTAGAGCAAATGAGGAGTACCTTAAGAAATGCAGCAGGAGACTGCAGCAGAAGTTTGTGTTGTGTTAGAAAATCTAATCTCAAGACCCAAGATGGTTCTGGGATAAGGAAAAAATCAGACTCCAGTAGATTACTGCTCACAGAATTACTTATTTGTGCAAACTTCTGAAAAATAACAGAGAATCCCGCTTCCAGTGTTGCTTTGTCTTCCTGTAAATAGTATTCTTTGATTAACGTCTTGCATTCTGTGTAATTTGATACTTTTAGAAGTATGGGGACTGCACTCACAGGTGCATCAAATAAAATGCATCTCTTTGGGGTGTGGATCTGTGTACCTTCAGAGTTTCTGTGTCCTTGATGTGATTTGTCACAGCGTGGTTGTGCTGATACAGCTGTTCAAGCTGCATTCTATCAGTGGATGGCTGAAATAAGCTGGCTTTAAAAAGCAACAAAAACTCCTCCTCTCTGTAAAATACTGATTTTTATAATCTGTGTCATTTAATTTGAGGAGACAATGAACTGTGATGGGGTGGGAATTTGTAAAGCAAATTTACTGCTAAGGAAAGCACATGGTGAAACTATTTCTTATGTTTCCAGTTGACAGCTGCTGATGACAGAACTACTGCCCTGTGGTGACTTCTAGTTCCTCCCTCATTGATACCTAAAACAATCTAACCTCTTTCACTGTGGAGTAACAAGTAACATAATGAACCTGAGACTAGGACAATGGAGCCAAGAGTTCAGCAAAGAACTGTATCCCATAAGCCAGATGTAGTTTTCTGTTTGGCTCCGTTAGTCACATTTTTCTGAGAAGCTAACATTAAATTCTGAGAAGAATTTAAGAGGTTCCCATCCACCAATCATGTAATTTTGGCATGTAGCCATGTATTGTGCTAAGCTTAGATAGGCTTACACCATCTTGTACCACAGTTGCCATTAGAGATTTTGAATTCTCTGTGAAGGGAGAAGTATTTGTTACTGAGATAATTAACTCTGTTGTTCTAGGTCTGTCAGTAATGGAATTCTTGCAGTAGAGTTTGGAAACTTCTTGAACAACAGTATAAATGAGAGCTCAGACTCCAGGTCAGTATATTTGGTTTTTCTTCCAGATTGCAGAATTAAAGATCATATTTCCTAGTGGTTTTTTTGCATTAAGTTGGCTTTGAAGTTATCTCACCTGGGTGAATCAGGTTGTAAGAAATGGCACAGGTGCATGAAGCTGCAGCATCCTGGGAATCTTAACTTTGCACTTCATCTCAAGGTCAAGTAAATTTTGGTTTGTTTTTTTTTACAATTTTTTTTTTGAAAACTAAAGCTTTAACACATGTGCAAGAAACAAAGCAGGCTGGAAACAAGTATTGTTATCTCTGTGATGTTCTTTAAGTAAGATAAGACTTGATATGCCTGAATGTAGCCATCTTACAAGGCGTATGATAGACTAAACTGATCCTTTTGATGTAGAAAGGCCAGATATGGTTTGCCCTCAGTACCTTCAGCTGTATTTCTGAATTTTCTTTGGTGTTTATATTTACTGTTTCTTATGTTTGATCTGAAATATGAAGATTGCTAGTAAGGGGTTTTTTGTGCCTTGCTTTTTTTTTCTGCCTTCAGAATAATTTTTCCTGCACGATACAGGAGTCTGCCAGGTTATGGCTATCATTCAGTGTCATAGCTGCACAACTGACCTGTTTTATTATATACAATAAAGCTCACTGTTAAGTACTGAATACTTTTTAACATGAGGCTATGCAACTTTAAAATATTTTAGTTCTGCATTCTCTTATATTACTTGATTCTTTCTGAATTATTTTCCTGTAGATGCTACAGTTGTTTGGATGCTCACTTCTATGATGATGAAACTGTAACTGTAGTTCTGAAGGAGAGTGTGCAACAAGAGGGGAAGGAGAGAGTGTTGGCTCAGCTGCCTTTATCTTCAGTATATACGGATGAGGACCAAGACAGGAAATTCATCTGGGATTCTATGGAAAGGTATTGAAAACTTTGAGTAAACCTGAAAATGTAGAACTGAAAAGCAAATTAAGCAAATATTATGATTGTGTACAGTGACTCATACTTTGTGTGTGTGTAAATATTTTAAAGACACAAACTCTTTTTGTGCCAGGAGACTAGGATGGGGGAGATGGAAGCTTCCTAAATAGTTTGTTTTGTGGTTTTTGGGGGGGTTGGTTTTGGGTTTTTTGATCTTGATGCTACCTGTGTTCCTGGCTGTCAGGAACTGCAAGGATCAGCTGAAGACACTCTGTAGAATCAGCAATCTTCCTTTCTTTAGAAGATGCTAACTTTGCTGGTCAGAATACTTCAATTTAGGATGTTTTCAGCATATCTGCTCGTATATCTCTGCCGTGTAATAAGAATGCAAAGGTATTTCTTCATCTTTCCCTGGTAGTCACCCTTACAAATATTGTCAGCTTAACCTTAAAACATCAGAACTGGTACCACTGTCTGCATTGGCATGGAGGAGAGCATCTGGTGAAAGTGAACACACACACAAAGGCCAGTGTAGTTCAAGCAGTGAATCCAATCTTTTAGTTGTTGTGTCTCCCTTGCTTTTACTTTTATGTCATTCTTCTCTGGTGGTTTGCTTAAGATGTATTTTTATTGCAAAATAAAGAGCCATGCTGAACTGTAAATTAGTTTTTTTATGCCACAAAGATCTTGTGTATTGAAGAATGAACAGAAAATATTAAGAGCAAGTTCAAACTTGCTGGTGCTGTAATAGGGAGTATCTTCATACAGCCCCTGTGAGGGGGGTAGTGATGCCTATCTGAAAGATCATGGAGGCCAAACTTCTGTGTAAAGGGAGGCACTGCATCCAGGACTGTGTTCAGAAACTCCTCTTTGTGCAGAGGAGAGGTTTGAAGGAAAGCCACCCACATCCTGCCATAGCTGTTTCTTGTGGGAAGATCAGACTTCACAACTCCCTTCTCACCTGCTGTAATGTGTTTAACTCAGTTGGAACATGCTGTGTCTCTACAGTTGGATCTCCTGCTCTAGAGTAGCTGTAGCAGCGTTATGATGGTTTCAGAGGCTTATCTGCTTGTTGCATGTGATGAAATTTAGACATAAGAAACTGGAGGCTTTCCTTAGAACTGCAGTTGTTTCTTGTGAACCAGTTTTGTGCTTTTTTCCTTGCTGTGTGCAGGCTGGATGAGCGAAGCAGTGAGATACCCACACGTACTGTCTTCTTGGAGAATCAGTGGAGAGTGCTGGAGAACATGAAAGCTCAGTATGTTTCTGTAAACGGCATTAGAAAAGTTTCTTGTGTGGTAAGTGCAGTATCTCTGAAAAAGCCTGTCAGCTATTAAAGAAAATTTGCTGACTGAAGTGGTAACCTAAAAGTTACCAATTCTTTTTTTTTAACAAATAGATTATTTTCTCATAATCTGCTCTAAGGGTGTCAGGATACAGTCATACCTGTCTAATAGCACAGGATGGAAAAACTTTAACAGAACATAATCGATCTGCTTGCTTTACTTCTCAGCCTGTAGAGCAATAAAAAAGTTGCTAATTCCCTTGAAACCTCCGTTTCAAAGATAAAGGCTATTTTCAAAGCTGTTGGCTGACAATTAAAATGCTATTGGTGTTTTTACTTATTTAGTCATTAACGGGAACTTCTTACTGTCTCTATAGCTAAGTTCAAACCTCCGTCATGTCAGGGTGTTTGAGATGGATGTAGAGGATGATGGGGAAGTTGAGGAAGAAGAGGAAGAAGAAACAACTCAGGTTACAACTGGGGAACCTGATGAGCCAAATCAGCCTGCAGATGGCCAGGACAATGTGTGTGATGCATCTGCTGAAGAACTACCTGATGAAACTGAAGAACACGAGACAAGTCTGGATCCTTGAAATAGGTTTTGATAATAGTAATGGGACAGGACCAAACTGTAAATACTTCTTTTAATGGCACGAAGAAATTGTGTATTGAAGAATGAACAGAAAATACTAAAAGAAAGTTCCAACTCATCCTGGCTGCTATAATAAGCAGGGACATCATTAATACAGTCCCTGGGATAGGTGGTGATACATTTGAAAGGTCATCTAACTAGTTAGAAAGTAATCTGACTTCAGGCTGCTGACATGATGGATCGTGTACCTCATCAGGCAGCTGAATCAAGTTGGAATTCTGTATTGCTTCTCAGCCAAGACTGTGTTCAAGAGTACCCTTATTGACTCTTTTGTCTGGCACATGGTTTGGTATCAGCTTAAGCTCTGAAAGCTTTTCTATTTGACATTTTTAATAGGTGAGGAGAAAAAGAAATGCCAGCTGAGGTTTTTGTAGCTAGGCTGTTCAGTCCCGAATACTGCTATAAAGATAAAATAAAGTTGTGTATAAAAACAGCAAAACTTGGGACTTAATTCTTTGCTTCTCAGACTTTGTTTTCTAGTAATGGGTGTGAAAGTGTCCTGTAGAACAAAAACCTAAGATTGCAAATCAGTGTAAGACTTGTTACACAACAAAATTTAGCAACCGTTAATTAAATACATAGTTTTAAAAGCTTTTTGGATAACATCTGCCCTTGGTAACACAGCATTTCAATCTATGCAGTTCTTTAGTCCTGAGTGCAATGTGTGTGCACAGTGCATGATTTGTCAAATATTTGTGTATCTCGGCCTGCCTAATTTCTTTGAATTTCTTCCTGAAAGCCTGTTTTCTCAATGTGGAATTTTTTGTAATGAAAAATTTCAACAGAGAGTATATTTTTTATTCTGATTTGGCATTGTACGTTGTGCATAGCCCTCAGCATAATAATGTAACTTGCAATTTATATATTACTGTAGGCATGATGTAGTGTTAAGCAGTAGAAACTAGAAACAGCGTTTAGAAATCTAAAATGTTTTCTTTTTCCCTACTAGCTGTCATTCTTAACTGACTTAAAACTCAGCTCTTTGAATGCACAGTGCTGCTAAATGCATGAGCTTCCTTCAGAAGAGTGAGTGTACCTTGTATGTGTGAAGAAGACCAAGTTTCCATTCTGTGCTTTAAAAATAAATCTTTTGAAATTGCTATTTGGCATTGCAAAATTCAAACACTAAACTTCTCCTCTTGTTTTGAAGTATACCATTTTTAAGTAACTTTTTTAAAGTGAACTTCTGAAGGTTTTGAACTGTTTGGGGGAGACCCTGGTAACACAAGCTTTCAGTTTTGAAAGAGATTTAAGTTTTTCCCTTTCCTAACAACCTCCTTGAAAGCTGCTTGCTGTTCATCATTGTCATCCAACAGATGGTTGTGGTTGAAGGCACAATGAAGCTGTAGGACAAGAGGGGCAGAAATGCCCATCCAGAAATGCTGTGATTTTCTGTGTAGAGCAGTTAACTCTTAATAAGGAATTGCTGTTATAACAGAGCCCACTCAGCTGGGCCTTGTGTTCTTCCAGGAAACTTTTGCTTCTGATCTAACTTAGAGTTGTCACATCAAGGGCTTAGAAGTAATTGTTCTGCTGTGCTTTGTGCTAAGTGGTTTTAGTCCATGGGCATATGGAAATCTGATCTATCCTGCCCACAGCAGTTCCTAAATTTGTGTTAGTCGCAGATGTGTCGCGTGTCACAGGGTTATGTCTTTCAGAAGTCTCCCTGAGGTTATTCTGTGCACCTTTCTAGTCCCGTCTTGGATAAACTCGAGTCAATGGGAGCTTTGTGTCTGGCTTGGATAAGTCCATGTGCACAGTCTACATTTCACAGTGACACGGTACAGACACACCAGTGGTCAGTGCTTCTGAATGCATTGCTGATTCCTTCTGACAAGCTTTTTTAAAATTTATTTTGCTGCCGGATTTTTGTAATAATAAATTTGTCAGTAATGTGTTTATGCTTCTGTTTTCAAAAGGATGATAAGAAGTACTAGATCTAGAAGTATTTTAGGATTTTGGTGGTGTCTGGGTGTGGTGGTTTCTCACTTGCCATTTTGATCTCTTATGCTAACTGAAGGTTCAGTCAACCTTTTCCTTTGGGGAGTTGTCATAATTTACTGATAGTTTTGTAGTCAAAAAAACTTCTATATTCTCAGCAAGCATGCGCACAATCCACTCTGCAATACAAATCTTTAGGTCTCTAAGAAACATTTACTGCTGCTTCTTTTTTAATATCTGTTTGTTTTGTATTTGGCATTGCTATTTTTTTTTAAGATCTTATGCAACTTTTATTTTCTGCTCTTTACCTGTGTAATCCCTTTTCCAGACCTTTTGCCCATACTTTTTCTGCCTGATCTCTTCAAAGTTTGCCGCATTGTCAGGTGTGTGCTTTGGTCTCTCACCAGCTGGTGCTGTTTTGCTCCACAGCCTGGACGTGCTGTGGTACCATTGCCTCCCACTTACATGGATTTCATGGCACATTTGCACCTTCCTTCATAAACAGCCGCTTGAGCTGCTCAAAAAGACAGGAGATGGATGTAGGGCAATAGTGAACAAAAGCTTGCTTTATTATAGATTTGTTTTTGTAGAGGAGACAAGGGATGTGTAGCTTTGTAATAAAAGCTACAGCTGGTCCTAATGCTCCTTGACTTTGAAAAACCTACTTAAAGAAAAGCCTTAAACCCCATTTGTAAACCTTGGCAAAACAGGAAAGCCATCACTGTAAGCACGGAAATTCCTTAGTATGTGGCCTGTGTTTAGTATCTGTAGTCAGAATTGGTTCATGAGTCTTGTTACTTACTCTCATGGTACCTGGAACTAGCTGTTGCTTTTGGAATTGTGGCTATCATCTGATTTCTTGCTTAACAAGCTGGTTTAGGGGGAAGAGCTGGCTTAACTTGTGCCGTAGAGCAATGGTAGCAGTCTAAGAAGCCCATATTGGAGAGGGGAAGGAAGACTTCACCATGGATCAGTTGATAAAGCAGTAAGAAGAACAAGAGAGAGGCAAAATGACATAGGGATCTCTATGGAGAATGCCCCGTTGAGGAGTCCTGAGAAAAAAAGCCAAAGCTACATACCACCTCTGTAAGCTGAAGAGAAGAAATGCCACTTGTAGGTGAATAAAATGCATTTAATTATTCCTTTAGGTTAAGTAACGTTGCTGCAAGGAAATCAGCACACGTAGACCATTGGTGCCAGCAAAGTCCAGGTTTGAAGGAAGTTACGATGGGATATAAGTGTCCTGTGGTGTTTGGCATTCTGCCTACAGGAGGTGTTATGGCTTCTGCTCCCAGCTGGCAGTGTCACAGCTCTGCAATTATATGATCATGCCTGCTCCTGGCTTTATGCAGTTCTCACACTTAACCTACAGGAATCCTATCAAGTTTAATTCTGACAGCTCCCCCCAGGAGCCCAGCCTCCCAGAGTCAGCCTGTTCTTGCTGACAACAGAACAGCTGGTTTCCCTTTTTCTCTGAGTTGTCACAAGGAGTCCTGAATTTTGTGCAGACTGCTTTGGCATGCACATTCAGGTGCTTGTGAGTATGTGGATATGAGGGTGTGAATGAAATTGGTTTTATATTAAAATGAAATTGGCTTCCCTTACACTGCTTGGATTTATGGTTTGCTATGTTTCTGCTGCAGTGTTGATTACTAAGAAATAAGGATAAAGAGAGCCAGTGCTTTTTAAAATTTGAAAGGATGGACCCCATCTAAAGAGAGTATTAAGGAAAAGTGGAGAGAAAGAACTGGATGCAAATATTTTTAGCAATGTATCTTGATGCCTTCTCCCAGGAGCTGTTTAAGGCCAGGTTGGATGGTACGCTGAGAGACCCGATAAAAGAAGTGGCATTTCTGCCCATGACAGGGGTGTTGGAACTAGATGATCCTTAAGGTCCCTTCCAACCCCAACCATTTGATGATTGTATGATTTTGGAAGACTTAAAATACCAGTCCAGGGTTTAGGGGCATGTTCATTTATCTGTGGTATCTATTAATGATTTTTATGCTTAATATAAATTGAGGGATCTGATGGCTTGCTTAGGAAGAGTAACACTGAGAGTGGGTTTGGCTTGATTTTCAGGGACATGATAGAAATTGCAGCCAGAAGAGAATGAAGAGACGTTCTGTCCCCACTTTCCTGTCTGCAGTGCATTTTATCTTTGTAGATTGCTGATATTTCCTTGACCTGAGCCTTGATTGCTCAGTACTGAGTGAAGGAACAACCTTATCTGTCACGGTCGAATATACTGACATTGGATTCGCACAATCTCAGCTCTAGCCAAAGTCCTGTGCCACCCTGTCCTTAACCCAGCAAAACTGATCAGGGTTAGCCTTTGGTTCTAAAGTCCTGGTTGAAGGAGTTCCCCCAACAAGGGAGACTAGTTCCCTCCTCTCCTGCCTCCTAGCTTAATACTGGGCTACTAATTAAAGCAACTTGTAAGATGTCAGTAAACATGCTCATCTGATTCGCTTCATACCATTAACAGGAGAAATCTGCATGTCTTTACATTCAAAGAGGAGTGGTAAACAAAATCAAGAAAGATGTTTACAATTTGTTGAAATTAAGTGCATCAGCAAAAGTGCCAATTACATACTTTGCAGAGCAAATCCAGCAGGAGCTCTTGACTGCAAAAGCTGTCTCTCAAAGTGAAGCTGTGCCAAAGTCTCTGTAGCCATGTTGGAATTAGGTTGCCTCAAAGTGAACCAAGGCAGAACTTCAAAGCAAGTGTATCCCTGCTAATTATAGGTGCAGGGAGGGAATAGTGTCCCAAAAAAGTGTAAGTGAAATTTACACCTTCCATTTCCCCTCAATGTTTACTGACTATGTTTTTCTTTTCCTGTGTCACTAGGGACTGTCAGATTTAAGGTCCTGTAATAGACCTAAGCTTTCCTTTCAGTTTCTCTGCTTGCATTAGAGATTGCTTTACTTTTTATTCTGTCTCGCAGATATGCTAACAGGCATGTACTCATGTACTTTAGGATGCTTGAAGTACAGAATCATTGAATCATGGAATGGTTTGGGTCGGGAGGGACCTCAAAGATCATCTAGTTCCAGCCCCTTGCCATGGGCAGGGACACCTTCCACTAGACCAGGCAAATGAGAGCAGCTTAACTTTATGGAGCTGTTCTGTGAATGTCGGAGGGGAGGGGTTGGGAGGGGTATTTTTAGTGTGTAATTTGTTGTTTTCTGGTTTGGTTTCTCTTTTTAAATCCAAATGACTTTTTATTGGCCATTATAGTTTTATTTATGATCTAGGTTTATGGATTTATAGCATATGTGTTTTATCAGGTAGTTTTGTGACTTCATTTTCAAATGTACTGTAAGAGAGGTCATAGATTTAACAGCCCTTAAAAGGTATTTGGGGGGAATTTTATAGCAAACTGCTGTGACTGTCTCATAAATCAAGTGTGACCGGACTGAGGGAGGACTCGAACAAGAGACTTCTAGGTCTACACAGAACACCATCGGTGTTTTAAGGGGATAGCATTTTTCCCTGAGTCCTCTCTGAAGACTCCTCACTTTGCTTTGGCAACTACATTATTTTTCTAAGCCCTTCATTGTTGCCTTCTTTTTTGTTACCATCAGTTCTGGAATGAATTTTCTTACTGTTCCTTAGCTGATCTATTGCAAAATCAGTATTGTTTATACCACTTTCTATCCAGCATAAGCTGCTCTAGGTATCTTTGCTCACCAAAACATTTCTGCTGCCTCTAAAAAAAAGTAGTAGTAAACAATTGCTCAATTTAGATTCTTTGCTCAATTTAGATTCTATGCTCAATTTAGATTCTGAAGAAGGTGCCAAACTAGGCAGTAAACTAAAGCTTTAGCACAGTATTATGTCACTAAGATGTCAGCACTGGGAAGTGATGCCTGTTGAGGTGGTTTCCTGAAGCTCTGTCTTCCAAGAAAGTTTTGTTTTATCAATCTCTTTTCCAAATATAATCTGAGTTACTAGCCTTGTGTGTCAGCACTTCAACAAAGTGGGAAAATCCCACCACTCTGTGACACAGTGAGGTCAGGAAGTATGATTGTAAGTGTTGCAGGATGAGAAACAACTGGCAGGACATGCATTCTGCCACACATTACCCTCCAACCACTGCTTTAATATAGCAGATTTTCTGCAGTGGGAGTCTGCTTCTCAAACCAGCTCTTAATATGAGGTGGGATTTGGCCTTCTCTAACATCCTGGGAAGTTGCCCGTAGGGCAACAGCAGTGGTGGAAATCCTGTACTGGTTTCTGCAGTCAGAGTGCTGGATTGCTGTTGTCTGTCAAATCTTTGGAGACTGCTTCCACTGTGTAGATCTTAATCTTATTTAGTCCTGTGTCAAACTTTATAGTTATTTACAGCAATCATAGAATCACAGAATGGTTTGGGTTGGAAGGGACCTTAAAGATCATCCAGTTCCAATCCCTGCTGTAAGCAGGGACACCTTCCACCAGACCAGGTTGCTCCGAGCCCCATCCAGCCTGGCCTTGAACACTGCCAGGCATGGTGCATCCACAGCTTCTCTGGGCAGCCTGTGCCAGTGCCTCACCACCCTCATGGTAAAGAACTTACTAGTATTTCCAAGTATCACACATCACGAATATTAATGTATTACATCATGGACTGTGATTTTTTGTTTGTTTTTAATTTAAATTCTCAGACTCCTCCTACACATTGAAAAGCCCACAGAAAATGTGGGGCTGATGGAAGGTGCTGTAGCTTCTTGATAGCTGGAGGTCTGTTTTGAGATGTGAGGGAATGTATTAGTCATAGGTCATTAGCCAGCAAAAATTTCAGGCATTGGCTTCAAAAAAATGATCTTGCAGATGGCTTGTAAACTACATGGGTAACACTCTTCTTTCAACTTTGTTTCAACTAGGTTCCTTGGTTAACTTAAACTTTTGGTTACAGGTAAAACTCAGTTCTGGTTTTTTTCTGCATACTACATACTCACGTTCTCCCATTTTAACCCATGTAATAGTAAGGGCATGCTTATATAATGGCATCATTGACAAAGCTCTTAATCTAATGTTTAATTTTAAACCCTTGCAGTTCTACAATAGACAATTTTGAAAGAGCTGGTCATTAATGTGATCAAGACTGCATTTTTGTTTTCAAAGAACATCCTATTAGATCAGAATTGTGTCTTACTTTAAGTATAATAATTTGTAGGATCTTGTTTTCTCAGTTTATGGGAGTGTTTTAAATCAAATGGGAAATATTTGATAGTGCCAGTTAGACCAAGCAGTGGGGGACAAAAAGGCATTTTCATTCTAGTGGGCTTTCCAAGTGTTATTTAAAAATATTTATCCAGAGTTCAGAAATTCTCTAAAAATAGTTTTATTTTTCTAAAGCAAGAAATAATTTCGAGGCTTTGAGAAGAATAGATAAGCGAGAACATCCCTGACACATGAAACTGAGTGCAGTCTCTCCCTACGCATATGTTATCTACATTACGGAAAAAGAGTTTTTGTTCCACATGTTGCCATCCTCCCAGTGTCTTTCATTTCTCATTGCGATTCCTGATTATGGGATCACTTTTAGACATTTACTGAAGTAAAAATGTAAGGGAGGCACTATTTTTGTTACACATTGCTGGAAGTTGCTTCATTGTTTGGATAGAATTTACCTAATATTTCTTAGTCGTGTAAACATTTGGACAAATATTTATAGTTTCAAATAACTCAGAATCATTTAGCTAATAGAAGAAAAACTTCTTACCAGAAAAAGTTGATTCTTTCCCAGAAGCTTGCAGCAAGGAATGTTACAGATCCCTGAAAAACACATTTGAGCTGCACGATCATCACTTGTGCTGCAGAGGCCTTCTGGAGATTTGAATTAGTAAATTAAGTCCTTTTTATCTGTTTCCACACTTCGGAGTGTAAGTATTTTAGTTACAAGAGGAGTAGTAAGTGTATGTTCCTCTCACTAGGTATCCACGTTTCTGAATTTGTCATTATTTCACACAATATAAACTACAGACCATGACAAAGACAAGATAAATAGAAAAAAACTGTTTTTCTAAAGAAGAAAATTCTGTTTGACTTGATATTTTGATAGGGAAGGGAAGAGAAAAAAACATGTATGTATCAAATATGTACCAAGTTTTTACTTCTATTGAAAAACAAACCTCAGTTTTGTCACTTGGGGAAAAAGAATGTACTGAAATAGTTTTTGCTTTTCCTTTAGCTAGCAAAATATTTATCTATATTGTCTGTATGTAACCAAACACATGCTGGACAAAGGATCAGACACAAAGTAGGATACCTACCATTTCATGTTTTCTACATATTCCCATAATTTTTAATAGTGGAGTGTTTTTCAGAACAGGACTTTTCTGAGTGCCCTTGATGGAGGGGAAATATTTGGCTGAGAGGTTGTTTCTATTAGTGCAGGTGGAATATAAGAAAGTCCACATTTGGAAGTGGATAAAAAATCCAAAAGGGTCAGTCATCAGCAATTTGGGCAGAGCATGGAGAGTGGGAGGTGAGTGTGAGAGGAAATGGGAGAGACAGGTGGAGACAATGTTGGGCAAAGCTGATGAGATGCGATCTTGTGCCTTGACAGTGCGAGCCAGTGGAGACTTCTGGAGCAGCCCTGGCTTGAAACATTCAAGAGGACATTTTGTGTCAGAGCAATGTGGTTCCAGTATGGAGTGTAGCCAAAGAGCTACTTATTTTTTCTGGTTTGTTTCCACATTAAAAAATTACAATTAAAAAAAAAAAAAGGAAGAAAGAAAAGGAAAAAAAACCCCTAGTAATTTCCTTTAGCAGACTTCCATCAAATAGGACGTCCAAATACCTTGCTGTTCTTATCAATGATGATACAACTGTGTCAACAATTCTGCAGAATTTTTTTATCTAACAGGATGTTAGATAAACTAGCTAAGGTGCACGATTTGCTGTAATGGAGTTGTAGGCATATTAAAGGAGTATAAAGCTGACCTGCATCTAAAAATAGAAGTTCCTGGCAGAATGCAAATGGAAATCTACGTCATACATTTTTATTTGAACAAAACCTACTGTAAATCAGATATGGACATAAGAAAGGATTTATCTTAAAATTAGCACAGGGTTCCTGTTTGAAGGACTGTATCTGTAAATCATGTCTGGACATAATAAAAGGTTTATTTTCAAACTGTTGTAGGCAATTGCTGATAATACTAATGCAATGCCAAGTATGTAATGCCTTCTAAAAAAAATCTAGGCGAAGTTTTTTATCTATCTGAAAAAAAGTGAATTAAAATAAAGCACACCTTGTTGGTTACTCCCAATACCTGCCCAGTACTGTTTCTAAATGCTAATAAGGCTGCCTGTCACTAGCTTAACTCAAAAGTTTCACATTGGCAGGTGGGGCTGTGCTTTAAAAGTCCTGTACTCTATCACTTTATTAAAAAAGAAAATCTAGACAGTCATCTTTGTAATATAAGCAGTGACTTAACATAATCTTGCTTTGTATCAATCCATTAAATGTTTATCGGCTCAGCTAAAGTTCCTTTAAAAGTCTGGATGGATGGATACAGACACGGACCCACAAGCAAGATATGGCATAGCACTGTAAGTGTTTGGATTTATGACAATAAGCTACTGGGTGCTGAGTGCCTTCCCACAGGACTCCCAGCACAGGTGCAGCAGCCACCCTGCAGTGAGAGAGCCACAGCACCACGTGAGGAGGGCACGTTCAAGGGCAGCTTCTGTGAAATGCTGGGTGTGTGCCGTAAATCCACACCCTGCCTCAGCTCACAGCAACTCATTTAGCAGTCATGTCTTCATATCTTTCCATCAAGTAGAATTGGTTTTGGTGAAAGAACAACCCAAACCTTCTTTTTAATATAATTCTGATGAGCACAGTGAGAATAAGTGCAGAGAAGAAACCATCCAGGACTAACTGGATGGTTCATGTGGCTGTAAGAGGTTCTGCACACCAGGAAGGTACCTCTGAAAATCTGGGCTTCAGTCGGGAAAAGTTTCCTGAGAATGGGACTGAAGCATCTGGGCATATGCTGCTGTTGTTATGAGCACATCTGAAATATGGACCTGATGCATCCTCACAACAGATTGGTAAGAGGCTTGATTTTTATTTGTACTGCCTCTGGATAAAAAATTTGCTGGCCCTCAAACTGCTTTTAGTGACCGTGCACACATTGTAAGATTGGCCTGTATATGCAGAGTGGCCATTTGTCAAGGCTTCCTAGATACTTGATAGCCCCATTGGAGCAGCAGCTACCTCACATCCAGAAAACAAGGAGAAATGAACAAACAAAGTACCTAAAGGGGAAGAAGAGGGGGTATGTGGGCAGAAAGCCTCAGAAGTTTGGTGACTACTTCCTGACTGCTGTATAATTTGCATGTTTTAGTACATAAAGCTCTGTAATTATTTTAAAGGTCCAGATGCTTGGCCTATTCATTACTTTCTCAAAGCCAAACTTTAACTCTGTACCAGGGGACAGAAACTGTGGAAGGTTTTTGATGCTGTTCTTTTTCCTTTACATCTTCTCAGAGGAAAACAGTATCTATGACTTAAGATTTCCGATTAAACCTATACTTTCCCATTTCTATTATTTGTGATATGACACTACAGGAATATTACCATGCCTTCTTGGCTGGTCCTCCAGTTGTAAAATCCAGCTGGGAGCGGTAAGACCTGGGATGGTTAAATGTTAGAGAACAACTGGAGGAGAAAGATAGAAGTATTTTTCTCTTTGAGTAATTGAAATTGTTTAAGAAGCAGCCAGAGACCCACTATCTTTTTTTAAACAGGAGAGGCTGGGAAAAGAGGAATTGTATTGTGATGTCTGATTTCAGAAACTCTCTGTGGGTTTCCTGTGTTTTTGGGGAGACTAGGAGCTGGTGGAGCATGTGACTGAAGTGAATATGGACCTTAAGAAACCAGCTTTACCCATTACTCTTGTTACTTATACATTTTGACTACACAGAATGCCTTTTCCTTTTTTTCCCCCTTTGTTTAGGTTATGCCTGTTCAGCCTGCCTTCAGTTCGTTTCCTACTCTACATATAAAGTGACCTCTTCGTAGTAATTGCTTGAAAGTCAGTTTCTAAGAATATTCTACCTATTTAAATTGTTTGCAATAGTGAGAACAGAGGGCAAATGCCGAAAATGAGAACACAGATTAAGTGGATTTGTTTTTAAATTAAATGAGTGGAAAATATTTATGGGATTCATTGTTCTCGAACTGTAAATGCTGCTATTGAATTCCTGTTTGTCTTAAGTAAACACTTATTCCTGGAGCCTTCAAGCAATGTTTTTCTTTATATCAGGCACACACTTCAGATGTCGATGTCTTCTGCCTAATGACCTGCCAGAGGCCTTGTTACACTTTCTCTATTGTCCTAATCACCACGTGAGGGAATCTTCTGATACAAGGCTGTGCAGGTCAGCCAGTGTCAGGAGTCTTGCCCATGCTTTGACCATTTGGAGTGCATCCTCAAAGTGCTTTGGGGAAATGTTCTTTGCTCACTAAAAACTTAATTTGGTCTATTAGAATTGGTGCTGTCTTTGTGCAGTCTGAAATGCAGTGGCTGTATTACTGGCACTTCAGAAATACAGGTTTAATGCTTCCTCAGAGTTGAACCTAAAATGATTTCTTAGTATCAAACCTGTTCATTTGTTGTAGTGGTAGTTTTGATATATTGGTGGTGTTCTGAAAGGCAGTATTTATAGAAAGAAATCATTGTATTTTATCAAAACAATAGATTTAGCTGGAAAAAAAACCCCAGAATTGCTTTAAGAAATAGAAGTGCTTCTTCAGTCTTTGAAAGTTTGTTGCAACAACAGATTGGTTGAAAAACCCCAAAATATTGTTTCTCTCTATAAACCCATTTAGCTTTTTCTTTGAAAAAGGTTAGTGACCTTCTTCAGGCTAATGACCTGAGGATATTATAACCTGCTACTCCACGAAATAATAACTCTAACTGAAAGTGGGGCTTGTCTGAATTACCTGGATCAAGAGGGCAGAATGAGTTTACTGCTGTATGGGTTCAGGTGAAATAGCAGAATTGTTGTGAATGTTTCATTAGCATCAGGTTCCCTAAATTGGTGTCTGATTCAGTTGTTTGGTTGCTGTCTCAAGGTGCTTTTCAGAAGAAGCCTGAAAGAACTTGAAGTAGTGTGCTGTGTGCTAGCCCAGATGGTGGACTGTGGGGGTCCAGAAATGAGAACAGAGATGGGAACAGAGACCGTATTTCCATTTTTTCCTTCGCTTGCACAGGGATTTACCTTCTAAGCCATGGCATGAGTGCCACTGTGTTTTTTAGAGTGTTTGCTGTGTTTCCACAGTCTGTGTGAGCAGTGCTGCCTTGGAGGCAAGCACTAGACAGGTGCAAAGGAAGAGACACAAGCCAATTTTCCTGTTGCAGAAATCCTACTATGCTGCAGCTCACGCTTTCTTCTCATCTCATTCAGCTTTTGTTGCTGCTGTAGCTGGAAGAATAAAGCACCCTTCATCTGCATCTCTTTGCTGCCTCCAAAAAAGAAAGATTGAGAAAATAATGCTGCACTAGTTCTGCCATTCTTTCCACCAAGATTAGTGGGCAGCCTGTGCGGAAAGATAGTTTGGACCAAAGCAAAGGAGAACTTGCAGCTAAATATTGGTTAAACACTCATCACTTGGTACCAGAATACAGCTGAGTATTGGACTCAATACTGAAACCTATCCAGTACAAATCTCTGACTGCTGAAATGTGATGTTTGAGGTGGATTAATGATTCCCTCTATTAGAAGTTCCTAAATTAAAAGTATGAGCAGCCTTTTAATAATCAGTAAACTGAGAAATATAGAACAATTGCCATAACTGTTTCAAAGCAAAGCATTTGATTACCCATCACTCTAATAACTTTAGCTGTTTTAAATAATTTCAAAATCTCTCTCTTAATTGCTTTCTAAACTTTTTAGATTAGAAATTTATTTGTATTTATTAGAAATTTAGATTAGAAATTTATAATGTATTTATTAATTTAGTTTATTTCTATATAAATTCATTTCAAAATAAGATGATTAGAGAAGCTTTTTCTTCCTTTCCTGATAGAAACAATAGGGGATCTCAGCCTTGTTATAAGGCTTGCTTTGAAAATATCTAGTAATTGTAAGATGAGTGAACAACTTCTAATTGCACATCATCTGGATTTGCTTTTTCCTGTGAAGCCTCATTTGGACCTAAATTAATTAGATGACTAATTAAAGGAAGGCCTTTGATTTGAGATCAGGAAAGCATGTTTAAATGGAGGCTACACCTTCTTTATCTGACAGCATCCTTGAATATTAGCAGTATGCAGTAATTAGGTGTGTCAAGTAATGAGTTGATTCATCTTCTTTAAGTGGTCCCAGAAGAAGAGGTGGAGGATGACCATTCTCCAAAGGAGGCTGAAGAGAGTAAGATGTGTAATGTATCCTCAATTCCTGATGCTTTCTCAGAATATGTAACTGCTGATATTTAAGTTCTTGAGCTCTACAGCATCCCTGAAGTGCAGACATGAAGTAAAAGGTAGGATTGTGAGCAGAAACACAACACATGTGTGAAAGTAATGTTACCTGTGTTGGGGAAGCAGTCCAAAATTAGTTCATTTTATAGAGGTAAAATGAAAATATTTGGCGTAGCACTTGCATGCCTTCCACCTACTTTGTACAGTTGTTTCAGTGAGCGTAAATCATCAGTCCCTCCTGTGACTGATGAAAGTAATCTGTGTACTTTTGGTATATGGAGCCCCAAACACCACAAGCTTCTTTAATTATTTGTTCTAGGAGGGGTTTTTCCAGAGTTGCTAACCACTCTTGATCCAATGTTGAATTCATGATTGAAGGTAACCATGTTCTTTAAATCTGATTTTGGGTTGCAATCTACCTATGTGCGGGTGCAAGTGCATCTTGAAAAGAAGTGCTGTTAAATACAGAGCAGATCCAAAATACAAAGTCGTGGCCTTGGTTCCTTGTATTCTGTAACAGGCTATTTTAGCAACTGTCAGACAGACAGCCCAAGCACAAAATTTAGTCTGGAGTCCTGTGACTGGGCCAGTCCTTCATGGTGGTCTTTGTACACCTGGTGT
This sequence comes from Edolisoma coerulescens, assembly GCA_013397115.1. Classification (NCBI taxonomy): domain Eukaryota; kingdom Metazoa; phylum Chordata; class Aves; order Passeriformes; family Campephagidae; genus Edolisoma; species Edolisoma coerulescens. The sequence continues at coordinate 850,814 of VWZW01002475.1, read as the reverse complement.
GATGTCAGCAGCTGTGGTACGAGGGAAGGAGAAGGAGCTACAATGGTGCAGGAGGGAGGATGGTGAGCTTCCACCTACCATAAATAAATAAAAGTTCAAAAGTTTCATCAGGGGAAGAAGATGGTTAAAAATCACAGATAATTTTACTTATGTTTTGAACCTGTAACTGTTGTGAAATGAACAAATGGTTTAGGATGAAGGCATATGTCTAGGATGTCAGAACTGTTGCTGTTAAATTAGGACCTCAGAAGCAAAGCTAAGTCAAATAATATCCCCTATATGAGGTCAGGGTTTACTTTTCAGATGATTCAATATGATAGTAAGGTGTAGGCCCTACTTAATAGTCATAAAGCAGAGAGAGACAGGGAGTCTTCTAGAGAGTTTCTTCCAGCTCCCAAAGCAAAACTAGCAACTTCTTCATCTTATTTTTAAGATGTTAACCTCAAACACAGTAAGGGAACTCTGAAAGCTGACATGGAAATAATTGCCAAGAAGCTTTATCAATATTAATGCCATTTGTACTGAGAAAGTGGTACTAAATGAAAAATGCAATTCTAATGCTGATTGTAAAATGGACGGAGGGAGGAGAAGATGTGACCCAACCTTCCTCCCTCCTCCAACTTGTCTTACAAAATTTCAGAACTCGGCCCACACCTGGCTGACAAATTGGTGCTGTCAAACTTGTTCCCAGCTCCAGCTAATGGGCTATGTCTGGGAACTCTCAGGTAAGGGAGGCAAGAGCATCTCTTCTTTGAGGGGACTGCATGATCCTCATCTGGTTTTGGCAAAAACATATCAGAACAGGTTAGTGAGGAAATACCTTTTTATGGTTACTGTTTAGTTTGGTTTTGTCTTTCCTGAAATCTAACAATCTGGAAATGCAGCTATCAAACAGTCTTTTGCAAAGAACACTTGTGTGAGTGTATGTAAGCATATGTGTAGTAAAAAGACACCTATTCACATCCAAAAAACCAAATTGTTTTGTTGTGAACACTTTTCTATTTATATAGCAGATATAACTTGTATGCCCCAAGAATAATAGGAAAACTGGGTCCTCAAGTTATTGTTTTGTAGTCTAAAAATTACTATTTTTTCTGTCCTAAATGCAAGTGAAATGTTAGGGGTTTTTTTTCTGCAAATGAAACAATTCTCTGTAATACCCACCCTCTCAAGCACAAACAGGAGTGACTGGAATGCAGGTCTGCAGCTGCTGAAGAAGTCGATTGTTAAGTTCAAGAAGTTGATTGTTATATTCAAAGGGATCAGTCTTCATTTCTAATGTACACTGATCTGAGAACATGTTATCACCACAGTGTCACCCTGTCTTGTTTTCCCTGCACTGGCTGCATGTTCTTACCCTGTAGCTAAATGCTGGTAACTGCTAATGGCCAGTCCAGAAAGACAGTCAACAAATTCATCAAACTAATGTCTAATTGTCCAATTTCAGATGGCCTCTTCTGAGCTCAACTTCATCTTGGTTAAAAAACAGTGATTTAGAAGTGCTTTCCTACTCTGATAACAGTATTTGTTACTGCACTAATTAAATTACTAATCATATTTGATTAATTACACTTTTTTGTAATTTAATATTTTTCTAAGCTTGAAATAATGTGAAAAAGTTTCCTTGCAGAAGTCAGCTGTCTGGAATTATCTCTCAAGGCAAACCGACTGCTGAACTATACTTAATGAGTTATACAGCTTCCTAAACCAGGTTAGATGAATCATTAGATAATATTGATGGTCCTTGTTTACAATATCTCAAGTTCTATGTTCTTGTTTCCTATAATGAGTGTTAGTATAATAAACAGCATTAGACTTAGATTAAAACCCACTGCTCGAACTTAAAGACCAGAAAGGGATGTACAAAAAGATACAACTTTCTTGTAACAGACTGTGGCTGCTTCTGGGCTAGGAGGTGGTTAATAATCTGATATTAACTCTCATTCCTGCAGGCACTCCTGTTCAAAGCAAGTGTGCTGCTTTGAAATAGAAAGTAGCACTGTAGTTTGGGCATGGGAAAAAGCTGAAAAGGGTCCTGAGTGCTGGATTGTATCCCAGGGGATGAAGAATCTGTGTGCTTGGTGGCTCAAACTCAATTATTCCTTCATTTCCTCCCTCTCCCCAAGCTGCTCATGCTCTCTCTCCAGCTCTACAACCTGAGCTCAGCCTAGCCCTGTCCCTTGTGCACCCTGAATGATTTGCCATCTCCTCTGCTCTCTTTAGGAATCTTCTTCAGCCAATCCCAGATGTTACCCTGAGCTCGCTATAGAAATCACTACTCAAGCTCTTTGAGATTCCTACCTGTAAATCTCTCCCCCTCCTCCTCTCCTTTCTGGGCCTCTGCAGGTGTCCTTGTTCTGTCTCCCATCCATGCCCCAAGATCTTTTTACCATTTTGTTTGTTTAGCTGGTTTGTATTGCAGTCTGGATAGGAACATAACTGATAGGCCCTTTCTCCTGATCTTTCCCTCCCTCTCAATCATGATTTCTTACCGCAGTCTCCCCCTCCACTCAAAGTTTTCCTGTTTTCTGTCTCTGTCTCACACTCTTTACCAACCTTACCCATACTCCTCCTCAGGTTTGTCTCCCTCCTTTGTCATCCTAGACAATTCATCAATTTCTAAACCCTAATCTCCTCATCTAGCCAGCCCTGATGACCAGCTGTGACTGCAACTCCTCACTCTTAGACAATCAATTCATGACATACTCTAAATCTGTTTCCTCTCCCAATCTGTTGTGTCTACACACATTTGCTCAGGTTAAATGGCACTCCTGGTGGTGGGCAGTGTCACTGAGGCCCTCACAAATACAGGAGACCAGGCTTCCCCATTCCTATCTCCAGTGCTGTTTCCACCTGCCGTTGCTCCTGCCACTTTGGGCTGATGTAGGCTTTGCAGTGATGGAGCACAAAGTCTAAGAGCTGTGCTGAGATAAAGCCAGCTCAGATGACTGTATGTGTAAAATCAATTATTGCTTTTCATTGTTGGTGTTTTCAAGAGCTGTTGTGTTCTGCTCTTTTTGGAAGTGCTTGTGGTTACTGTAAGCATAGAAATACTCCCATCTAGTGCAGACTGCACATATGCTCTCAAGCTTCAAAAATGGGCTACACTTGGTTTAAACCTGATAATGGAAGGCCAACTGGAGTTGTCAGTAGAGATTTTGACACCTGTTTCAGAAGGGCCAAGAGCTGTCTCACAATGGGTGTAGCTTCTTATTTCCATGCTCATAATGCCTAGAGCAGGGCACTTGACAGCTATCTCTGGAGGTAACCTGGGGGTGCGATTCTCAAGAAATTCTCTGAAAACATCAAAAGCCTGTAGCAAGAACTCATAAGCCAAAATACAGCCGTGTTAGGCCTGCGTGTGTAAAAGTTTTGTTGCTTCTTGTTTACTTGTAAGACTTTGTTATATACCATATAATTTCTTACATAGTATTTTACCAGGTCATGCTTTGTTCCCCAGGTTTTTGAAGTTGGACTCAATGATCCTTATAGGTCCCTCCCAACTTCAGATATTCTGTGATTCCATGAAATTGAAGTGCATATTTTAAGAAAACAAATGAATTCAGCTCAGTAGTAGGTCTGGCTTGGTTAAATTTTTATACTGTATATAAAATTTTAGGGCAGTCATATACAAAACCAGTCATCAAAACATGGGGGAAGCTCTCTAACACAAAATGCTATCTTTATTTTGTGAATGAGTCTAACTTGAAAAAATTGTAAGACTTTCTCTACCCCTAACACTTCAGTGGTGTGGAAATTGTAGCTGTAATTTGTTTGCACTTGGGATTCTAGGAGAAATTGTTGAAGGTGAAGAGAAAGAAACCAACGTCAAAGACCTGTAGGATGGCTAATAGAAAGTGGAGGAGAGTTGCAGAGGACTTGGAAAGGCAAGTGCCATTTATGAGAACTGTAGGAGACTTTCAGAAAGAGCAGAAGGCTGGCAGTGGAGGGAAAGGAAGGCAACACAACTCAGCAGAAGAGCAGGCGACTGTGTCAGAGGAAGGTGGGAATGCAGCACCTCGGCTGAGGTCATTGCAAACTTTGGCAAGACAGGTTTCATGAAACTAGGTGTTGCATTACATCTGAATATCACCTAGCATGAGGTAGGGTGTGGCCCAACACCTTTTGTTTGGTAAGTGTACACATAACAGTAACAAGTTTGAGAAATCTTGTTTCAGCAGTAGCCAGCCTTCCACAAACCTGAGGCTGCAGCACTGCCACCAGCGTGGGAGCCCCCCTTACAAATCCTTTGCCTGCTCACCCATCACAGGGATTAACGTGGATGGCTGCTCTGCTGCACGTGGTGGGGTTTTTTGGTCTCTCCCACGGCGGGCTCTGGAGGCGCGGGGCGCTCGGCAGGGGCTGCGCAGGGCAGGCTGGGCGGTGCTGCGGGCCGTGCTGGTGCGCGCAGGACTGCAGCAGCCGCGGGCTCCAGCCCCAGCACTGCCCTGCACGGGGGCAGGGGCACCTCTCACACCCCTTATCTCCTCTGGGGAACCTGTGCATAACCTGGCACTCGTTATTACTGACCGCCCTTTTCATTCATTTATGTAAATACTTTCTGGAAAAAACAAAGATTAAAAAAGCAAATACAGTAGAAAAAACAGTGCTTGGTTGTCATCTGTTGTTTCACAGAAATCCATGGTTAGGCAAAGGGATTGCATTATTTCTATGGCAACAGTATTGATTTGCTCTTTCTGGTAGGAATATGTGGTCTTTCAGTGCATCTCTGGTGACATTGTAACTAAGGTATGGTGAACAGGGCTGAGTGTGAACAAGGTTTGTGTGATCCAGTTGTTGGCCTGTGGGGAAGTAAGTCTTTGTCTATGAGCCAGCACAGGTGATATCAGATGGTCACAGGCAATGCAGTTTCAAATGTAAATACATGGTGGAGATGAATTAAAACTTTACCAGCTATGGGAAAAGGGTGTCAGTACACATACCTATTGTCAGCCGCTGCTATGGTATTCTTCAATGTAAACACATGACCAAGATTAATCAAAGTTTTACCTGTCATGGGAAAGGTCTGGTAGTAGGAATGTGTAAGGTAAATAATGGAGGAGAAACCACAGGGCAAAACAAATAGACATGGAAATTATTCTTTAATTTTTGCAATGGTTTTTCTTCCACATTATAGCATAATCTGTATTTCTTATCTGTGAATGTCTATTTGCAATTTAAAAGCCATTAAAATTTACCTTCTAATTATAAGCACACTAGAATGAATACAGAAAATGAAAACTGGATTTGTACATGGATTTGACCACAGCATTCAGTTCTGAAGTAAAAAATTATCTTGGAAAATTACTTGCTCTGCCCTTAAATTCCTTTTTAAAATTTTTTTTTCAGTTTGGCAGGTTGGCAGACACAATTTTAAGTATGCTCAAACCAGAATTTTATTTGTACCAGGTACTTAATTTCATTATATGAGGAAAAATATTCAAGATCTTAATGATGGACAGAGAGGCTTGGTGTGCCATTCATGTTTTTGACTGAGGATCATTTATCTGGAAACAGTCAATTCTAGTACTCACTGGCTTTTTCATCTTCTGGCCTCTTTGTCCAAGATGAAGTATTTTCTATATACTAGATGCTTCAACTTAATCTAAAATTGTGGGTTTGATGATGTTATTTGGTCAGGTTCAGAAACTGCAGCTGTGCAAATCAAAAAAGATAAAAAATAATCATTCTCTCTTACATCTATACTAAAGTTTTCCTCAATTGTTGCTTTTATGGAGCTCTACACTGTCTTGAATGTATTTCAGGGTTATAGTGCGTGTTCTCAGGCACTGAAACAACTAAAACTATCACCACAACTAAGCAACAAGGTATGGTATCTGCAGTCTCTGGTTTGGAGGAGAAAGCAGAGTGTATGGCAGTCCCTAACTTTACTAATAAACTCATGCCAGTGCCATTGCTTCTTTCTCCACCAGGGACAAATCACCCAAGTGTTTTGCTGGTTCTCCTTTCCTGAGTTTTTAAGGGACTGTTTCATCTTGTCTTTCTGGAGCAGATCCAGGTCAACAAATGGAAAACATGTCTATTATATTCTGATATTTATGTTGAGGTAGCTTTTCTATAGGCCAGCTGATTTAACTCCTACTGTAGTGAGAAACGGGCTGTTTGCTATGAGCGAGGAGATGAAACTGCAGCCTTTCACTTGCCCCTCTTTCCTGCAATGTCTGCTATGCAAACCAATGCTTGCTGGTTTGTACTCCATCAACTTTCTCAATTTTCCAAAATAAGACCTATACTTTAGACATCCTGAGCATGCCGCGCCCAATTGGTCAGCATTGCAAATACCTGCAGTGCTGGGTGTTACACAGCTTTAAAACCTGCAGTTTGTTTGTTGTTCTTCTCAGAGCTGTTTCTTGCAAAGGCTGTTTTATCCAGAGCTGTCTCTCTTGTACTGTTTTCTTTTTGCAAAGGAGGAAGCCCCAGTTCTTCCCTGAGAAATCAGGGGGTGGGGAGCTGGTGTTGCTGACCGAAAAATGTGCCTTTTGATCAATGGCCCAGGAATCAGGATAGCTGAGGCCAATGCTACACCAGCTTGTACCTGCACATGTCTGGTCAAGGCACAGTACCTGCAAACTTCACAGGGGGTATTATTCATTTACTTGGACTCACTCTTTCCATACTAGGAACTAGGCTGGGGCGCTGCATTGTCTTTCCTTTCCTTGTAGGAATGTGATGCTGCTTGTTTCTTTAATATTCAGAGAAGCATGTGGCTGGTGCTAAAAATAGTAATGAATAATCATGACTTTAAAGCCAAAGAAAACAAAGAGAGAATCTGGGAACCCTGAGTATGTAAGTCTTTTTATTTGGCTGGCTTTTGCTTAGCCTTTTTATTTGGTCATTTTTTTTTGCAATCAAATAAAATTTTGATAGGTAGGTTTTCAGCTAAGCTGACTTTATCTGGAAGGCTAACAAGCTTTCCAAACAAAACAATTTGTTTAATTAGATCATAAAGCTGCCTCCTCATGAATGAAGCAAGGTTAGATGTTCAAGGCTTAGTCTGCAGAATCTGACATTACCAGAAGCCAAAAAAACCTCAAGGCTTCTCAGCTTGTGTCTTTATCTGTGGTTCAGTGCCATCTCAGCTGGAGGCATTTGGTCATTCAGATACAGCAAAGTAGAAGTAGAGCTGATGTAAAAAATTATATTCTGGCACTGATTCTTTTCCCATTCTGTGAAACAGGGGCAGTCCACTAACATGACTCTTCTGCTGGAGCTGTATTTCAGCTCCATCTGTATTGTTGGCTATGAGATTATTAGCACAGAGGAGAAAACACAAGAGCAAAACAACTTGCTCTTAGCAAAGCCCTCCAAGCATGAGTGTTACAAATGATGGAGAAAATTTACTACCCATGTTTGGTGAAAATCTCAACAAGTGAATGCAGGGCCATAGAGCCACGGAAAAGGAGAGGGATGGTTCAGCAGGAGTTTTGTGCTGAAGTGCAAGCAAGTGTCTGGAGCCTACATTACAGCATTTGACACCACCAATGCCTCAGAGGTTAAGCCTCTCATCAGCTAATTATGAGCATCCTCTGTTGCTCTGGAAATTGCACAGCTGCCAAATGTGACTCTGGAACCCTGCTGCCCTCGCAACAGAGGTCTGGAGATCTGTCTCTCACAGCCTGCAATCCCACCCCTGCCTCTTCTCTTACAAGGCTAGCTTTTATTTTTAATTGCTAAATTTTTAAAATGGAACTCTTTTATATTATTCTGTATGTATATTATTGTTATTGTATTGCTTTATTATATATTTTAATTATATTCAGAGACATGAAAACTGTTGGTGATCAACCATATGAGCAGCTAAGAGAATAAGGGACACTGAAGGAGCACCCTGGAAGGTGTGCTGTTGTGGTTCCTTGTGTGTGCCTGTAACTTGTCTGTTCTGGCCAGAAGATGAGTGTTTGTCACAGTAAAATTAAGCTCTTGGTAATGTCAAAAGCAGTCTCATCAGATGTCTGTCGAATTTGGGCTTCTAATTCACAGAGGATGGGTCTGCACCAGACGCTGAGTGGTGGCACCAGAAAGACTTGAATAGTGCCAGCCCAAGCTCATCTATTCATAAACAGTGCCTTTGCACAGAGCTGTGTGTTTGGAGCCAAAACCAAGGTAGTTGCACTACAGAAATGCTGCACCCCATCACGTATGACCTGGTAGTTCAGACACTGCTTAGCACTGGTGTGGTGGCACCACCAATTGCTCTGAATTTCTGCTCCCTCAGAGGTATCTGTGCTCTGTTCCAGCAGTTCATGGAGACCAATGTAAGCAAGTGAGGAGCCTGACACATGCTGCTATTCAGCAGTTGGTAAAAGTTTCTCTTTAAAGGCTTAGTGCTATTTCTGGAATATATGAAACTGCTTTAGAAGGCAAGCTGAATTTTGAGAGTAGTTAAAATAAGCATAAAAGAAGTTTGCAACATACACATAGATCCAGAGCAACAGGTATAGCTCCTTAAAAGCTGATGCAACCTCTTTCAGATTCCTTTAGAAATACCAGAAATGAGCTACAGAAAATTCAACCTAGAAACTTGAGCTAGTGAAAACAGTGAAACTGGACTACCCTTTACATTGCCCAGGAACCTGTTATGCCTTTTTATTTTTTTAACCTAAAAAGTTCCACTACTGCAGAAAGATGAAAACAGTGGAATTAGACTAGAAACTGATATTTTGGAAGTCTTTCTCTCACTTGTTTGAGATCAAGACATATTGGTTATGTTTGGCTTGGTTTTGGATCTTAACTGTATAGAACTGTAATTCCCTGATTAAAAGGGAAAGAAACATTATTTTAAAAAGTAACATCTAATTTATCTTTTTTTTTTCTCTTGCAATCATAGGAATTTGGCTTGTAATTTCCCCATTCCTTGCATGCTGTTTGTCACCAGAGGTAAAGTTGAGGTTTCTGTACAATCAACAGTCAGACAGAAATGGGAGTTCCTGAGTATTTAGCCTGTTTAAATATCCCACGACATTTCTTTCCTGAACTGTGTAAATGAAAAGTCAACATCCAATATTTCTTCACCCTGCTGATAACTGCTGATGTTTGCCAAGCACTCTGCACCATCCTAGCTGAGCTCTCCAAGAGAAATCAGTGTGGTTCAATGCCCTAATGTGGCCACAGTGCAGGGGCACCTGGAGAGTATTGCTGCTGTAGGATGGGATTATGTCCAGACTAATTACAATGTCCTCTCTGCAGCACCACTTGGGAGATGCTGTTGCACTGTTTCAGTTCTGGAGCTGGTTTGGCAGTAGATCAAAAAACCGAAATATTTACTCCACTGAACATGTAAATATTAGCACATGTTAAACACTAGCAGTAGAAGTTCTCAGACCTGTGTGAAGGTCATTTGTAGACACTGAGTTCAGACTGTGGTCTAGCCTACATCCTAACTAGAAACATGGTGTGTACTTTTCCCCCCCATTTTCTTCTTTTTGAGAGATCATGCCCCAATATTCATAGTGCTTTTCTTTTCCTCTGTTCTGGCCTTACCCCGCTGCCTTTGCTCTGGAAGCCCCATCTTGCCAAGGAGAAGACTCACCACTGATGTGTCTAAAGCATAGGTCCTTCAGCCTAGCCCAGTGGACAGGAAAGATACTTATCACTGCCTTCTGGGAGCTCAAGATACCAGAGCTCTTGTCCTGACGTAACCCATCTGTCAACAGGGGTCATGGTGTACTGCTTTAGCTCAGAAAATGAGTTTAGGGAAAGAATTCAAATAAGCACTTTTGTAAGCTGCCTCTTCAATTAGCAGAGAAAAAAAGCTGGTTTTTTAGGAGTACAGTGGTATGCTGCTACCTTCTGAACACCTTCTGGAAAAGCTGGTCTCTCTCCATTGATTGAGGACTAGAAACCAAAAATAAAGCATTTACAGAGAAGCTGCATTTTTCTAAACAGAGAAAGTTAAGATCAGTGCTAGAAAGGCAATGTACTTTCCTGTTGGTCTATGTCACTAGAAGTACCAGCTTTTAATAATGCCATTAAATCCTACAAATCTCTGAGTTGTATGATGATATTCATCACAGCTATAAGTACTTTTTACCTTTTCTTGGCAATTGCTTGTTGTGCTTATAAACAGTCACTGCCAGATCCAATCAGGTTTAAACATCTGAATGATACAAATGTTAGAGCAGTAGTCTAGAGAAAAGGGAATTTTAATGTAAACTAATGCTCAAAGAAAGGTGTAATTGTCATATGGCTTTGTTTTTGTATCTGGAATATATGACAATATATTGTGGCATGAGGGAGGTGTTTCCATAGGAGCATCTCTTAAAAGTGTTGTCCTCAAATTACTCCTGTGAGTCAGTAGAAGAGACATGTTTAAGGAAATGATCAAAATTAGAAATGGCTTTGTATATCTGTTTATTTTGGGCTGTTTAAAAGCACAGTAAGCTTTGTATTTAACTACATTCTTCACATAGTACTGTGATTATTGGCTATACCCATTATTTTTTTCCTCTCTTCCTTGCCTCCTTTGAACTTCTAAATTTTAAACTTCCAGTTATTATGACCTTTATTTTGTTTTCCTATAAATGTTTGGGTTAAAAAAAAATTAAAAATCTTTGCTGTGGATTGCTATTATCAGGATGCAGAATTTCACACATGGGTCCTCAGTATCCTCCAAGAGTGATACATGTCTGATATGGGCAACCATTTTCTGACCACAGGGTCAATAAAAAAATACATTTCTAATTTGTTATGTTCCTTTTGTAGTCTTACTGACCAGGCAATTGCTATTTGGTGTTAAACATACAAAATTCGATACGCTGATTGCTATTGAAATTTTTGGTCACCTCTCATTGTATGAAGGGCAACCAGGTTAGCTAAATGATGTGCATCTTCAGGCCCCTGACAGATGGCTGTGTCTGCTCCAAATCCAGTTCTGCTGTGGAGTTGCTCAGGTTCAACTCTTAATATTTTCAAGTGAAAATTATCTCAAGTAGCTCTTGACTCCAGTAGTTGCTCTTCCAGTGACCTTCTCCATGGGTGTTTGCGTAGACAGCCATAGTTAGAAGGGAATGTACAGTCAAGCCTTGCTGGGAGTTACTAATGAATTAAACTTTCTGGGCTCACATCCCACAAATCTTGCCTCTTTTTTGAACAATGCTGCAATTTTCAGTCCAAGAACCTTTCCTTCAGAAGTTTCATTGTTATAAAATGTATGAATCACAAAGAGTTTTGACAAATCAGCATTCTCTAATAAGTTGAAGGCCCCAAACACCTACCTCCATCTCTAACCTCCTTTCCTGACTCCTTGGCTTTTACGGAATACTTCAGAAAGGCAAGTTGAGTGATCTGCTCCCCTTCCTCTTGATGTGCTCAAATGACAGCCCCCTGAATACACGGCCAATAAGACAATTGTTGGGGAAGATGAAACAGGAAAATCTTATAAATATGACTGTTTGGATTTTGAGAATATGAAACCTGTAAGTGAAGTAGAACTAAAAGCACNGTTTTTCACCCACGCCCTGAGCAATAAACCGCGTGCTCCAAGACCAGCCGTGACTCTGGAGATCTCTCGTCCCCGTCCGTCTCTTCCCCGCACAGACCGTCCGAGCAGCGTTCTTCCAACAATGAATTATGATGTTGTTCCATCAAGCTGTGATGCTCATCTTAACATACCTAGTTTCCATTCCAAGTTCCTGATTACCTTTATGTACATTACTGCTGAATACAAGTCCACGTTTACTGTGCTGGCCTTCTACAAAATATAAGTAATAAATTACACAAGGTGTTTTGAATCAGATGTAGAAAACCCAAAGTTAATTGAAAGGCTTAAAGGTAGAGGGATGTAGAGTTGTTTCCTTCTTCTCAGAATTCCTGAGAGCTGACATACTGGTTTTCCTACCCAGTGGTTTCTGTATGGGACAAGGATCAAGTTGTGCTGGCAAGCCTGACCAAGTTTCCAGGAAAGGTGGGGCGACTTTCCTATGAGCTTTTCCACTTTCTGGTTTTATATTCAAGGTCTATGGAGTGGTTTCCTCCTCCCTGGAGGAGGAAAGGCCTCTGTCCTTTTCATTTCAGGGTGGGCATAGGAGACCTGTGGCTGCAGGTTTAGCAGCCATCCTGAGCTGGCTCTGATTGCTGTGACTTTGGTCCTGATCTGAGCAGGCACCTTCCAGAGCTGTGACTGGGCACAAGATGAACGCTGCACCAGGTGAAGGCTGTGCCAGCTGCTCTGCATGACACACTTCAATAAAATTTCTCTGCTGTCAGGTAGGAAAGTATTATTTACTGTAATGACTAAAGCCCCATTTTGCTTCTCAGGCCTTTTTTCTCAGGAAACACTGGTTTTTGTGCAATTGCATTGGGTGAATACCTGTGGGTTCCATGCTGCACGTGTAATCTCAAATATAGTGTGCTCTTATATGCTATTTTGTGATGTAATGACAGCTGAGGTGATGACATGCTCTGTAAGGCAGTTCTTACCTTCAAGATCTACTTAAAGAAAGGGAATTTAGAATGGATTTTTTATAAAGTATTACTGTGTTCAAAAGCCTACAACCTCAAAAGGCTCGTGAGTGTAAAACAGAACAAATCCTCCATATAAGCCTTTTCTGTCTGTGAAAATGATAGGTGTGTACTTTGTGTTTAATTTGTCTTTGCTTATACCCCTAGGCAGGGAGAATCTACTCCATGATGTGCTTTAGGAAATTTGGTTTGTTAAATGTGCCTCAAATGGTCTCTTCCTTTCTTTGCCACTAAAAGAAATGTAGGGATGTGGGTATCTGTGTCCTGTTGATCACCAGGTTAATGGTGCACCTTTGAGGGGAAAAGAAAAAAAGACTTCTCTTCCAGGGGGAAAACACAGGGCAGCAATCAGGGTTAGGAGTGTGGGAACATATAGACCATACCTGAAATGGCTGTAGTGCACTGGGGAGGCTGGTCAACTGGGAGAAGAAATTCTGTAATAAAGGTCAGAGGGAATGTGGGTCAGATGGCTTAAATGGCTGCCAGCCCAAGAAGGAGATAACAGGACTGGAAATAGCAAGTGTAGCATGTTATCCGTGAAAGAAGGGAGAAAATGGTGACCAAAACAATGCAGGTATGTTGTAGAGTGCAAGGCCTCAGAAAAAAAATTGAGACAAGAATTATTAACATATGGAGGTTGATGAAACAGAAAGTTGGGCGCAGGTGGGATGTGTTAACCCACAAATGTTTTGAATAAAAACTTTTGTTTTCCAGTCTTGCTGAAATCCTTATCTGCGTTCCTGTGTAAATGTGAATATATTCTCCGAAAAAAGTAATACCTAAATCTGGAGAAGTATTAGTGTGAGAAGTGTGATGCTGGTGAAGAGGCATCTGACACACATGTATCACTCACTTGGTATTGGTCCAGAGTATCATACCAAAAAAACCACATGAGGACTGCAATACGAGAAATCAGTCTAAATATATATATAAAATGAGTGGATGGCAAGAATATTAGCAGTCAACCATTGTTTGCTTTAGCCAGAGAAAGGAGAGTAGTTTTCCAGGGGAGTAGTAGGGAGAGTAGAAGGGAGAGTAGTTTATCTAGCCATTTGTGGCTCCCTGCCTTCTGTAGTGTGGAAGGAGTCATCTTCCGGTGCTAGAAAACCTATCGTAGCTGTAATGTCACATTTTAACTCCTTGAATTTCAGGCCAAGGCTGAAATTCTTTTAGTGAAGCTTGTTCTGCCTGATAGAGTTAATATTGTGGCAGAAATGGCTTTAGCATCCAGACTGTTCTAATTTAGAACAGAAAAAATAAAGATAAGATAGAGGTTATCTCAAAAACACATCTTGCAATTCCTGCAAACCAAAGCCCATAAAAAAACCTATGCATTTTCTTATCTGTGAAGAATTTACTGTATCACCAGGATCTATGGACTAGACTAAGCATGTGCAAGTTACACCCTGAACCTCCAGGCCTGTGAGCTTTCATTCCTACTGGCAAGTTGTAAACCCTTTGAGGAGGATGAGATCTGCACATCTCACCCTGCTCATTAGAGCTGACAACAGATCACAGTACAGCTGGGTTTGCCGGTGGCTGGGGGTGAGGACCAGCTCCTACACTAACAGCAGAGAGCTCCTCAGCCTCCTTCCCCTCCGTCCCTCTGCACGCCTGTCCTTGCAGACCACAGCCTTGCTGTCGGACGTGCAGTTATGGGGCTCAGTGCCCCTGCTGTGCCATTCCCCGGCCCTGCCAGCACCTCCTCATCCCCGAGCTGTGAGCCCCAGTTTGTCCCCAGAGGATGGTGTCCCTTGGCGGGCGCTGGCACATTGTGCTGGGACAACTGCACGGGGTGAGCAGCACTGCCATGCTGGGCTGTTCCGGCATCCTTTGGAGCAGCAGCCACACCCGGAGCAGTTTGAGTCCCGTGGCTGCTCCCACCCACCACCAACTCCCTTCTCTTGGCAATGCCGCAGAACTGCAGCTGCTGTACTCAGGCTGCCCTGGGAGGGGGTGAGGCATGGGCAGAAGGAGGAGGAAGGGGTTTGGTGGTGGAGTTCTCTGCACTGAAGGTGCTCTGTGGGGTGCAGTTCAAAGCAAAGCGTCCCAGCAAGGACTGTGGCTCGAGCAGGAAGGTTTCCACCGTTTCTCTGAGGCTTGTGTAAGCCCAAATATTGTTTCAAATCATGGCAGCAGGAGCTGGGGTGCTGCAGGCAGCTTGACCTGGAGACCAAGGGGCCACTGGGAGTCAGAGGAAGCTGCTCCACTGGTGGAGATGACATGATGCTGTCATCTGACTGAAAGGTGGCACATTTTGAAGAATTCAGCAGGAAGTTTGTCAGTCATTTCAAACTGGCCACCCCAATGTTCCTGTGCTTACTGTCCTGGATAAAACGGCTACTAAACCACTTCTTTTAAGGAAGTATTTCAAGGACAGAAAATTCTCAGAAATGGTTGTTCAAATGGGCATCTCCCTGACCTCCCTTTCAAGGAACAATTTTAAGCTCAGGACCACCTGAAACAGGAAACTTTAAAACAAAGATGGCATAAATGTGTCAGTATCTCATGCAAGCTATGGTACCTGTCCCAGGTTTCATTATCTTGTCCTTCACCAGAAATTGCTCTTAACCATTTATAGCTGTCTTAATCTTGCATCTTCAACATGTATCCTACATCTTCAACAGATTGATTCCCTTTAATGTGAAATGCACTATGCAAACATCAGATATTATTATACTATTATCAGGCATAATTAGCCTTATGTATTTTGTTTACAGATGACACTAAAGGTGCTGGAAACTATTCTATATGCCTTCTGAACAGGTCATGCTGGCTTTGCATTAACGCCATTTTATGGTCTGCTTTAATTTTCAAAGTGCAAGACCAGTAGCTGAATCTGCCACATAGCAAATACAACGCCTTTCCGAGATGGTGGGCCTAAGAAACAGTCAGTGACTTTCCAGAGGAAATACCAGTAAGTCAGTGAAAGAGAAAGAGTAGCATGCTTGATATTACAAAAAAATGGTTTGCAAAAGCTATTTCTCCTTCTTCATGCTACACTTTGGTGTGATGGTTTGCTGTATTCAGCTCTGTAATCTCCAGCTACATAAGAGCGCTTCCAGCTTTGCAGGCAAGAGCATGATGTACCACACGTGAAAGACACTGCAACTGGTACCAATGTTTATGTGGACTGCTTCTATGTGTAAAAGGGGAGTTGGATCGAGCCTTGTGGACTTGTTTGGTGTGTGCAATCATATTGTAAACTCTACTGGAAACCTTGGCAATTTGCTGTGTTCTCGTTTTCCCATTTTCCAGGGCTTGTGCTTCATGACACTATTCACTCCTGAGAAATAGCCACGTATGTCCCAAGGCACCACATCTAGAAACTGATGCTCAGTTGATGCCAGGGCCCTGTTGTGCACCTGTTGGAGTGTGTGTTTATCATCCTTGAGGGAGCAGGGACATGTCCAGGTCCCTGAGCGCAAGTGGGCAGCGCTGTCCCATCCACATCCCCATCACTGCTTGTCTCAGCAGGCTGCAGTTCACAGTGGGTACCTCAGACAGGCTTTCATCCCATGCACAGTGTTCCCTGTTTCCCTTAGTGCACCTGGGCTGAAAAAGAATCCTGGTTGTTATTCCTGATGCTAAGTTTCAGCGAAAAGAACAGCCGCAAGCATGGAACAATTAAATCTGATCAAGGGCTTCAGTCTGTGGAAAAGTCATACATAATAATTATTCTGAAATGTATGCTCTGACTATCTCTGAATATCACAAGCTCTAGACTTCATCCTTTTTTATTTTATTCAACAGTATTTTTCAACTAAAGAACCAAACTCACACAATAACGAAACAATGTGCACTGTGGCATATGACGTGCAAATCTTGCTGTGACTGACAGGGGAGAAGGCTGGTAAGTCAAATCTTATTTCCTGGAACCAGTAACACTTTACGAGGCCTGTGGAGACAGAGCTGATAAAAAATAGCAGACCAACCCAAGCGTGGTGTGAGGATCAAGGACAGCACGTAACGTATTGTAAATGGGCTATACATTATTTATATAAATCAGCATGAAGTTACAGTTTTACAACTCTGAAAGTCTTGAGTTACACATCAGCTGTAACAGAAGCACCTCTTTAAATCTTAATATATGCAAAATGACACTTGTTACCTTCAGGTTTAAAAAAAAAAGTTCTTCCAGTACAATTAAGAAGCAATTCTTGTCTTCTAGCTGAGCTAATTTATGCTTGTTACTTAAACAAAGAAACACTTAATTTTAAAGTAATGAAGTCATAGGTTTGCAATAGTATAAATTTTATTGAAGGTGCAGAAACTTCCATGAAAATGCATTAACTGATTATTAAGACTGTGTTTCTGCAAACTGATAGAGATACTTAGCAAGACTTAAAAGCAAGAGGTTAATTAGGTCACATTATGCCAGAAAATTCCAGCTTATCAACAAACGTAATATTTGGGCCTAAATTTGAAGAGGCTTTAAAGAGCAGCTGAACTATATAGCCAGCAGTTTATCGATTAATTTTTTAGAGAGATAAAATTATATTTTTCTGTGCAGACGAATTGTTCATAATGCTTTTAAAAGCTAAAAAGATCCTCTCTTTAAAGTAAGAAGATACTCTTTGCTGTAGTATTTCCTCTTTGGACTTGAGCAACCAGCCAAAGTTTAGATTTATTTCCTTTAGGAAAGATAGCTAATGATGTATTCAGATATCCTTGAAGTATCTCTCTGTATTTCCAAGAAATGTTCAAATTCCTGTTGCATGAATGCAGCTTAAGAACAGGACAGAGAATATTTTGTCGTGAATTTCGGTTGGCATTTTTCTGCCATCACTGAGCCCAAAGGTTTGGATATTTATTTAATACCTTTGAGTTCTGCTTTGTGTACGCAGTAGGAAAAGCTGTTACAGATTCCAGTACCTTAAGGGGACTTATAAAAAGGAGGGAGTGGGATTTTTCATAAGCGCAGAGTGACAGGACAAGGGGCAATGGTTTTAAACTGAAACAGGGCAGGTCTACATTAAATGTTAGGAAGAAATTCTTTCCCATGAGGATGGTGAGGCACCAGAACAGGTTGTCCAGAGAAGCTGTGGATGCCTCATCCCTGGAGGTGTTCAAGGTCAGGTTGGATGGAGCTATGAGAAACGGGATCCACTGAAAGGTGTCCCTGCCCATGGCAGAGAGGTGGGAACTAGGAAATCTTTATGGTCTCTTCCAACTCAAGCCATTCTATGATTCTATGATTTTCCATATAAAGAGACACAACTGCAATAAAAGCACATCATTACCTGTTCTTTAAGGGAAACAAACAGCAAAAACCCTGCACCAGAGGAAATGCTTTCTCTCTTGTGTTCCTTTTCAGGTTTGCCTTGTGTCTATTACAGCCTTCCTTTGTAAAAGCAAGTATTGGTCTTGTTACTCCCTTAATTACCCCTTGTAAAGCTAAAAATATTTGTATAAAAGGATGAACTGTAAACAATTAAAAAGCAGCTACTGCCTGTGTGCGTTGGTCAATATAATGCCTTACGCATACATTTACACTTCTGAGTCAATAGGAACTGTAATTGTGTGTTAATAGCAGATTTCATCCTTCAAAAGTTTACAAGAAGCTATGTTGTCCTATTCTAGTGAAGTCACTCATGGCATGCATCTTGAAGGTGGTCACCTGAAGTCTATAGAAAGTCCTGGGCATAGTATTTAAAGAAAAAAAGCCTTGCATTTCTTCATGTGTGACTTAAGGCTGAGAACTTTTATCCAATTTATACTGCAAGAAGAGTGGGAAAGGTTCTTGCACCATGTAAAATGTCATGTTTCCATGACTAAAATCCTCCAAAAGAATCCACAGTTTTAACGGGTGACAGCAGGACTGGATCAAAACTGTTTATGTGGCACAGGCATCATTGAGAGAAGTTGCTGTGAAAGAAGGAGACAATTTTTCTGATGTTTGGCACACTCGTAATCGCAATATCTCACAACTATGCAGCAAGACTAGTTTGCCTAATGTAGTAAGAAAATTACTGCAGTGCTCACACAGGAGAGGGCCGTCCTCACACCTGACTTGACTTGGATTCCTTTCCTGATTATCCCAGCAGGAATGGAATGGAGCAGAATAGAATAGAATAGAATAGGACTCAGCTGGAAGAGGCCACAATGATCATCTAGTCCAACTGCCTGACCAATTCAGGGCTGACCAAAAGGTTAAGCGTGTTGTTAAGGGCATTGTCCACATGTCTCTTAAACACTGACATGCCTGGGACATTGACCACCTCTCTAGGAAGTCTGATCTGGGTTTTTTGGTGAAGTTTATCGTTCGATGAAGAAATGCCTCCAAATGTCCAGTCTAAACCTTTCCTGGTGCAGCTTTGAACTATTCCCACGTGTCCTATCCCTGGGTCCCAAGGAGAAGGGGTCAGCTCTCTCTCTCTTCACTTCCCCTCCTCAGGAAGCTGCAGAGAGCAATAAAGTCACCCCCCAGCCTCCTTTTCTCCTAACTGGACAAACCCAGAGTCCCCAGCAGCTCCTCACAGGACATTCCTTCCAGCCTTTTACCATCTTTGTTGCCCTTCTCTAGACAAATTCAAAGACCTTTGTATTAGATAATAATCATGAGTAATTACTTATGAACTATACATTAAGGAAAGTTCCTGTATTTGATATTTATTAAATACCAGCTGGTTTGATTTTGTTGATAATTTTGCAGATCTAGTTTAATGACCTGTACAGAATTAGTGAGTTGGACAATTAGTTGTATGGAAAGTAAGTTCAAAAAAAAGAGATTTGTTCTCTCACCTTATGCCAACAGATCGCCTTTAGGTAAGTCACCTGGAGTTGTCCAAAAGCTGTTTCATGCATGAAGGCTCAGAAAGGAGATAGTGTCAAGCATTTTGCTACAATAAGTACAGAACAGTGTCATTGACAAAATAATTTGTAATTTTTCACCTGGAGTTTGAGGTGTTTAATACTTTATTTGGAATGTACATTTTTTGCGCAGAATTAGTGCATATGGACTTTGAATGAGTAGCGTGCTCTTGGGACACTATTTATTTTGTTAAAAATCCTCATTTCATGTCACCCTCAAATCTGCCTTTTTGGCAGAATTCCTTTTGAGAGAAGATAAATAAGCGTGGCTGTGGAACCTGAGCAGCTGCTCCGTAGGCAGCGTGTGAGGCCAGCAGGCTGCACAACGCAGGTGCAGGAGGAGTGCACAGGTGGGAAAGGTGAGATGAAGCTTCTCGTCTTTGCAAACATGCTCAGCTGGCTGCCAGTAATTATACTTGCTTGTCCTGCTACCAGCAGCACTATGCCCAGTGTCAGCCAAGAGATAACAAATCACGTAGGAAGAAAACAATGGATTTCTTAAAATTAAACATATCTTTAAACTGTCTGTGAATAATAAGGAAGCCAACACCACTTACTTTCCCAAAGCACTTGAATCTGTAAATTAAGGTTTGCCTAAGAGTGTGAATATTATTATTTATTTAAGAGCTCTCACATTTCCCTTCACTTCTTCTCTTCCTCTTCCCTGTTACTTGTTTGTTGGGAAGATGCTACTTGCATTCATGGATATGTGTCTGAAGTGGGAGGCAACCGGAGGCTGTGGAATACTAGATTGGTTGGCAGAGTGAACAGGAGTGGGGAAAGAGGGGTGTGGTGTCGGGGCAAGGTAAGGGGAGAGACTAAAAAGTGTAAGGAAAGGTTAGCAGGAGGGGAATAATATTGGGTTTCTTTCGTGGTTAAAAATTTCTGACCCCAAAGCATCACCATGTCTTTGTTTTGGAGATTGTTTTCTTAATGAATTATCTTAACCTTTAGTTAAACCTTTTAGTTATACACTCCAGACAAGAAGTAAAAGTTTAGAACAGCTACAGTAAGCAAAGTTTTAAAAATTTATCTGGGATTTAGTGGTCAAAGCAAACGATATGATCCACATTTTTAGCATTCTTGCTGAAATCAAATGCAGGCTCCTGTTGGTGCTATTTTTTCACGTGCCCTGTTTTAGCCTGTGCCTTGTTGCCTCTGGCCATGCCTCCCCTGGGAGAGGGTCAGAAGCTGTGGTGCCTGATTGCTGCAGGGCTAAGCAGAGCTGGCCCTGCTCTGAACCCCTCACCCCAATGCCTGGATTGCAGGCTCCAGATAAGCAGTCCCTTACATGGCAGCAAATGTTGAGAATGGAGCATCCTAGTAGCAAAACATCAACTAAATAGGACATTAAAATAAGATACTTCAGGACAATAAAAACAATTGTAATAAGTGACTTTAATGGGAAACATAGCTATCATGGAAAATGTGAACAAAATAACCCCCTTAACTCATGTCCCAAGGATGCATTTGCACTGACAAAAAAATTTGAGACAGGGTGGTAACAAGAATAAACTCATTCTATACTGAAGGAGCTGCTCAGTTATTATAAGACCAAAGGAGAGTTTCTTTTTCCTTTTGAACACTTCTATTTGTCTAAAATTGTTTGCAATATTATTGCTTCATAAAACCTATTTCTCCTGTGTTGAAATATTTCTTTTCTTTTGCATGTCTGAAAGCCCTTCCTGTAGTTTTTCTCTTCGTGACTCCTCCACTTCATGTGTTATTTCCCCCTTCCATTCCTGGCATTAGTTCAGTTGAATGCAGTCTCTTTATGACTTTATTCATTGCTCAGTTCTGGAAGTATGTTAACTACTGTAACTCCATTAATTTTTTTGCATATCATTCATGTAAGATGAAATGCACGGTATTGTAATACAGAACCTTGTGATAGGATCCAGTTTCTTTATACATTAAATTAGGTGTTTTCTTATTCCTATCAAAGTAGATTTAGGAGTTATTCTTTACTATTCCCAACTACAGCAGAAATACTGGGAAAAAAAGTTCTGAGTATGACTTGCTGTAATAGCCACCTAAAGCAGAAGAGAACAGGGTAGCTAAAAACCAATGATTTCCTTCAAAGACAAATTTACACTTCTTAATGGAAAATAAATTAATTAGTGGACAGCAAAGTTGTAGCACTTATGCTCTGTTCCAAAATCAAAGCATCCTATATAACGCCAGGGTCAAAGTCTGCTGCAAATATTGTTTCCAAATAAATACCCAGCTGTGTACCAATATGGAAGTTCATACTCACAAAACACATCTGACTGGGTGTTTTCATTAATAAGCTTCACTGCTAAAATGTTTACAAGCAGAATACTTTTCAGACAACAGATAAAGCCAGGACTTAAATTTTTCCAGGTAACTGCACAAAGAAGGAAAATATTCTTCAGCTGAATGGGTGTAAGTCCTTAACCTAGTAACTCTTCTGGCTATAATTCTTATTGAAATCAGCACTGGCCTCTCTCTTTAATGATCAGGGCTTTGTGTTTTACATATCCATAAGAGGGAAGGCTGACTTACACTCATGTTGTTCCCAAATGTAGACAACTAGATTTGTTCAAGGTTTCTGAACAAGATAAAATAGACACTGTTGTTTCCAAATGATGGAAACAATACCTGTTCTCTTCAGTAAAGAGCCATATAGATGTTTTCTAGATTCCCACCCTTTTGAATGTACATTGTTTAGGTGTGCATTCTTTGGATTTGTGGAATATTGAAAATTCAATTAAAAGGTAAGAGAGAGAGAGAGAGTTTCTCTCCTCATGTTAGCTGAGAGCCATGCTCATGTGTGCACACAGCTGTGTTTTGAAGCTGTGTCTACTAAAAGAGCAAACCTCATCATGTGAGCATTACTGCTAATGAATACGCATTTGGACAGCACTGACACCTTTGCAGGATAAATGGCCATTTCTTTTACTTCACTTTAATTATTTTTGTTTTGGTTGTGACTTAGGTGCACTTGGTTTACTGTACTAGGGCCTGGGTCTTAAAGATGGATGGGGCTGACACTTGCATGGCAGGTATCCCTTTTGTGCGGGAGATCTGCAAGGGAGCTTGTAGCACAGATCTCTGTTGTGTAGACATGTTTCTTGTCTGTGTCATAACTTCTTGCAACATATAACAGTGATTGGACAGAGTTCACCTCTCACAGAATTTGCACATGCTATGAATTTTTTCTTGTTCTGTGTTTAAGACATTTTCTGTGTTTGCACTTCCTGCTAAATGCTAGACTTTCACAGGTGTTATTCCAAATAGCTGCAGAGTAATCCAGCACCTTTGTTAGAGGAAACCAGGATCCTTGAAATTTGCTTTGCTTGCTTTGCTTTATTAAGTGCTTCCTATCCAAAATATTCTTTTTAAATTAGGTCTGTTGTTTCAAAGTAAACTCTAAAGTGGGAAGATAGAGCATTGCCTTATAGTTCCTGAGCAGCACCAGCATCTTTTGAATGTGTGCCAGATGCATGACAAGCACTCTGGACTATCACTCTGACTGCCCTGGTGTTCTAGGAAGAACATCAGCCTCTTCTCCTCTGATTTTGAATGAAGGGAAGACTTCTGGGACAAATAACACCCACCTTCAACCCTTGTGACAAGCTTCTTGTGGAGGCTCTTCCAGGGTGACTCTGCAGAAGATTCACACTGGACTTCCAAAGACAGACTGTAGATTGTCTGCCTTTGTGTAAGTGACCCTTTTTTTCTTTCCTAAAGTTCTTTCTTTAGTACAATAGGTCTGATATAGAATTTTTTTCTTTCTAAAATGTTAACTTGCTCAGCACTTAAGATTGTGCTTAGTAATCCAAATGTTGGAATTAAAATGCTGCAGAAGACATCACCACGCTCTGGTTGAGCCATGACAGGGTACTTGAAATGTGCACATCTCATACCTTCCCACTCAGAAGAGCTGGGTTTCATAAACAGTGACTCAGAAAAGAATAAGCCACAACTCAAAGAAATATAACTATTCCCAATTAAAAGATTCATCTGATTTCCTATGTGTAGGCCATCAATTAAAACCTACAATTTTTAGATGTAATGTTTAAGTACACTTCTGTTAAGAAAACTGAGCCTGTGAACCACCAAGGTAGACCTTAGGTCCATTTTCCATTACTTCTTCCCACTTTTGGACAGTTCTCCACTACACACAGAAGAAAAATTTGTTTCCTTGCCATCCTTTCCACGTATGTGCAAACTGCAAGTGGGGAGAGCGAGGCTGGGCTGGTGCTTCCATCCTTGGGCTGCACCATCAGCCCTGCCCAGTGTAGTGTGGGCAGCGGGGTCGACGCCAGCAGAGCCACTGCAGGCAGGGGAGGTGCTGGGTGGCTCCACTGCCAGGATGTGATGCTGTGCACGGGGCTGCAGAGGCTTTCATGGTCACTGCTTATTAAACGTTTCTGATGCCGACTCAGGAGAAGGTGAAGTTGTGACTCACCGCTCCAAAGGCTGGGCATCTCCACGGGACTGACTGAAAGGTGCAAAAAGCAAGAGTTTTACTTTACTAAGTTACTAAGTCACTAAGCTGCTGGGAGATATGGCTGCATACAAGCAGACGAAGCAGATCTGCTGGTTAGATGGCAAGTTTACAGCTTATTTTCTCAGCGTAAGTCTCCTACTGAAACAGAAAAAATTCAAAAATAATAAAGCTTCAGTGCCTACTGCAGCCCCCCCATCCAGCTCCCTGTTAAGATCAGCAGTAGAACAGACAGCAGTGCTGGTGGCTGCTTTGTCTAATCTATAGTACGGCAGTGTTTTATTGAATAACATGTCTATTTGTCATCTATTTGTCTTCATCACTAGCGTTCCGAATGCAATTATCAAAGGTGTCCTTACACCTTTAAATCTACTTTGGAAGTAGAACCAGAGCCAAAATGCTAATGAGCTTGCCTTAATTGTAAACATTGAGCACTGATAAGAATGAAACTCCATCCTCTGTCCTAAGGAGTTCTTACGTGTTTCCTCCTTACACCGCTTTTTATCTGATTCTCTTTCACTTCTGTTCTTAGGTAGATTAATAGGCACCTGAACAGACAAATAACAGTACTACATCTCCTTCACACCCTTTTGACAGACTTTTGAGACTGCAAAATATTTTTGGAAAATTATTATTGGAAAAAACATTACTGAATGATCAGGCGGACGACAATTTTTCAGGCTGGAACAATCTGTTCCCCAGCACTCACATGAACACATTTGTAACTTGTACTTAAATGCTGATGGGACATTTTTTAGAATGTGATAAGTGTGAAATAGCCTGCAGTTTTATCAGTGCTGGTTGCTGCCCACTCCTGCAAAAAAAGTTTTATTGTGATCATTAAGTTGCAGGTAGGCAGTGCCTCTGGACTGTAAAATAGGAATGTTAGTGTGCAGTGATGAAAGCAAACTTTGCTCAACACCTGTCTATATATATTGCAGGTTTCAGTGGCTGCCCAGTTGATCCGTTCACTCTATTGTCTGGGAATTAAGTCGTGGTAAGCAAGAGCAACTAAGACTGAGTTTTCTTCTCTTCTCTTTTGGACTTTTTTAGCTTGCAAATCTAAAACTCTGCTTTTGCAGTTCAAGGAATGGCAACAGAGAGGTAATGCGGGGGGTACTGGAGTGGCATGTAAGATGTCTTCCTTTTGTTAACATTTTCACCTTGTTTTCCTTTAACTGCATCTCTATGTTAAGGAAGTGCTGAAAAAACCACAGTTCTGAAAACAAACTTTTTTCTACAATTAGCTAGGTTTATTTTTATGAAATATGATAACGAAATAAAGTATTTTGTTAGCAGCTGCTACTCCCCGCCCCCTCGAAAAAACTGCCTATAGCAAAAGAAAGTATTGGTTTAACTACTATTTGGATTGAAAAGAGGTGAGATTTTAAGTCATAGTAATCAGTGGTATTGGATACTGGAAAATGTCTAGGATATGATTAGTGAAACATTGGAAGGAAATATGGTCAGTTCGTGTGTTAGCATAGATCTTGTGTAAAGCCTGTGTGCCTCACCATGGCTGTGTCAGGCTGTTCTTGATGGAAACATTTTCTTATGCTAATTTGGTTTGATACACAGAGGTAAAAGGAATACATTAGAGTCTAATGTAGTTTGCTCAACTAATGTGGCAGCAGGCAGAAATCAGCTGGTTTCTCAGTAACTTTTATTATCAGCTCTTCCATTAGATCAGTAAGTCTCCTTAATGTCATTATTTTTTCCTCTCTTTATTCTTTACTATGTATTTTGTCTCTGGGATGGGGTAGATCTGTTCTATTTTCTTGTTGGTGGGGTTATTAATTTTCTTGTCATTTTACTCTGAAAAAGTAATTGTTTTATTTAAATACTAGGCATTTCAAGTAGTTCACTGGTATTTCCTGGCACTGCCTCCTTCGTGGCAGTGTCCAGTGTTTTGCTTGGTTGTGAATTCAAAAATGAATCTTTGGGATTTGTTCTTTCTCTGCACATACCTAGATATTAGTTCTCTTTGCTAGGTTTTTTTTTTTTTTAGTTTTGATGTGTTAGATTCAGGCTTGTGAGCAATGAGTCTTATGGATCCATAGGCATAAAAAATGAGCACAGTGCTGTGTTTCTGTAGCTTTCACATATCTCTTTTTGCCTTTACTACTGCATGAGTTGAAAGTTTACGTCCTGGCTAAGTCTGCTGACTTACTCAAAGAAAAAGCCCCAAGGAAGTGGCTGGTGCCAGAGCAAAGACAAGACTTGCTCCTAGCAAGGCTGAATCATTGCTGGTGTTTATTTAAGTTGTTACTGGTGCTGTTGCACCTGGGGCTTTGTGAACCATGGAACAGGTTCTGGGGAAAAACTATCAGCTGATGTAAAGCTACTGAATGAATTTGTGCTGGCTGCGGAGCTTTCTTTTCTTGTCTCTACATAATGTGCTTCTATGTTGCAAGTGGTACATTTTGAGGGAAAAAAGACAGTATTTCTTCAAACTGAGTATAAGAAAGGCTGCTATGTAGCTTGGTTTTATTCCTATGAAGTATGTGTGATAAATATTCGTATTTACTGAGTCATATATTTGGATATCAGATTAGCTGATAAATCTCTTTTTAAGATAAAAAACTGTAATGCTGTGGTGAATGATAAGGAAGTGATGTATTTCTGTAGAAAAGCTGAGACAGAAGGAGGGAGAGGGAGAGAGAGAGAATGGGGAAAGCCTGGCTGGACCCAAAATCTGATACGGAGCTGCTTAAGCAGCCTGTAGATGCATGTATGGTCACGGTGATGGTTGTTGTCATTATTATCAGTTAGTTTTGAAAATACTGCTCTTTTCTTCAGTACTTTTTATTTCATCTTGGTTTGACTGGGTCTGTTCCCCAGGAGTGAGATTTCTTTAAGGCTTACTGCTCCGTAGCTCTTATGTCAGGCACAGTGTGGCCTTTTGGTGAGCTGTCATGGGTGGAGAGGTACAAACAATACTGGCCGGGCACACGCAGGTGGTAGTTCATTTTCTGTGTTAAGTCCAGCAAAACAAACAGATTGACAACTGTTTCTGATTTAAAACTGCAAAGCATGGAGAGTGCAGCTCTGCAACAGAGGCAAAGCTGTTACAGCCCAGTGAGTCACTGAGGAATGCAATATAGGGCAACTGCATGACACCTAGTGTTGCTCAGATAATTCCCGAGAGACTTTAACTCTTTGAAATGCTGTAGTGAGAGAGTATGGATATAAAAACTACAGGAGCCCACTTTGGCTCTGAGTTTTTCTCTCTCACATTTTATTTCAGAATTTGAATGCCATAGATTTTTTTTTATCTATCCCCCTCTTAGGAGGAGGAAGGTTCAGTTTCTTTTGAAGTTAGAAAGGATGTCACACATGGTTAGCATTTTCCAAAGGCAAGGAAAGACTATACTCACAACGAAAGAAGCACAGACGATGGTGGGAGAGGATTTGCCACGAGGTTCACCGAAACGGACTGGATTACATCTCGCACAGGCATTAGTTTTCAGACCTTTGCAATATGCATAGCATATTGTGACCTGCCACTTTCAGGAGGAAATGAGCTCCCGTTTCAGCACCGCTCCCAACAGGTGGATATCCAAAGCACCAATGCGTGTCCTGACGTGAGGTCCATGACTTCACCCTGTGTGCAGGCACCCTGGCTGTCCTGCCAGCCAAGGCGGGAACCAGATGCACACACTGAGACACCAGGGCTGGCACGGGGGTGGGCAGAGCTCATCACTCCAGCACCTCATCCAGCAATTATGGCTATCCTGCCTTTGGACCTGGACCAGTGCATCCAGCTGAACACAGCAAGTTGTTGCAGCGTGTGTTGTCATTGGCCCATTCTCTAATATGTTCCTTTGCATGTAGTTGTCTTTGGTGCTCAAAAGTAAACCACTATTAGGGTTGTCATCGTCATCTATGTCTTGTGTCAGCAATGTTGGTCTTTTCTACCACACCTGATGTCAGCCTTTCCAAAGGCACGTGTGAGCTGCCAGGGAGCGATTCGGTCACTTTGCCACCCCAGCGCTCTGCTCTTCCTCAGCACACAGATTGTCTTCTGAGTATTTTCTCAAGGTGTTAATGTCTGTATTCGGGCCAAGGAAGAATTCTTTAAAGGGAAAACTATAGAATGTAGATTATCTTTGTAGCACAGTGATTAATTAACAGCAAGTAGCTGTGGCTAGGACTCCAGCAAAGGGAGTATCAGGTGTCTCTCCACTATCTTCTCAGCTGTTCCTCTTAACAAAAGCTGGATCTGTGAAACCTGACAGCTTTGGTAGCACTTCAAGGATATAGATGGTTCTGCTTGCATCAGTCCTTGATACCACTCACACAGCATGGGCTGTTCTAGTAATACCTCTGCAAACCCAAACGCTCAAGGCAAATGCTGTAAAGGCCTCCAGTATTCAAGTCTACCTTCTCAAATCAGAGGACGGCTAGGGCTCGCATGAATAACTCTGTATACATACCTATAAAAAACTTCCTCCACAGAGATGATCAACTCTCATTCCATGATGTTTAATCACACAAAGCATAAACAATAATATTACATGACGTACCTGTGGGGATCCTGAGCACCTCAGGAACATGGGAGACGCTTATTATGGAAAAATGCTCTGCTGAATTCTTGTATGGGGAGAGTTTATGTAGGAGACATAGAGGCTGTTCATCTGCTGAAGTTTTCAAGCTCCAGTTTCTTCATTGAATGCATCAGCTCAGTTTCCATACAGTAATCATGCAGGCTGAATCCTTCATTTCCATACTAAGCGTAACAGAAGAGCTGTAGTACTGATGGCATCTCTCGGGATGGTGGTGTCCAGCATATTCTGTGTCTCCATGGTTGGAATAAGTTGCAGCTTCACATCTGATATTCCAGTATATTTTCATGATTGCATTTCACTTAGGAATCACTTGTGTGGAGCAGTTATTTTTTTAATAGCTCTCTAAATGCTGAACATATATAAATGAAACTTGTTTAACAAGATGGAGGTGGTTTTGCCTGGGCGGGGCTGGAGGTTGTTTTGGTATGGATGAAAATGTGAGAATTTGCTTCAAGCGAATGGAAATCCTTGTTGAAACAAGCAAGAGCGACTTTCTTTCATCTGTTCTAAGATCTTTGTGTATCTTGGGAGCTGCTCTGGGTCTTACACCATGGATAAAGAATGTGAAAAGCGTAGTTTTTGCTAATGGAATTGTAGAACAACTTTTCCTGGTAATGTGGAAGGGGAGATACTCTTTTCTTTGTGGAGTGCCAGAAAACAATACCCACCTGTGTTACAGTAAGACACGAGTGATTTTGTCTATGACTCTTCCTTCCCAGCTAAAGGAGGAGGATGTGTGGCTTACTGATGTGGGCAAGGACAAAACATTTTCACCATCAGCTACACAAAGGATTATGATTAAATGAATGATTAATTATACTCCTTTAGAGTGCCTGCTAACTGCTGGTGAACCTTGTTTATGGGAGCACGATACCAACTCTGACTTTTGGAGGTTGGGCACTGGGGCTGTGTTTATGAGGAGCATTGGAGGCAAATTTGCTGACCAGTGTTTCAGACACATGGCTGCCAGATGTGCTGGTCATGGGGCAGCACTGACTGACTTGTGCGGCAGAGAGGGTGGAAGAGACAGACCTGAAGGTGAGGCTTTCCTGGACAGGGTTAATTTCTCTCATCCTTTCCACTGAGTTTTTGGATGTGGTCACCAAGTCTGTACAGGCAGAAGTATTGTGGTACATATTTGTCTCGTCTTTCCACAGTCACCTTCCCCCTCTTTCATGTCCTTCCCTCCGGCTTCCAATATTGGTGAAGTAAACAGGGAGGACTCTTCCAGACTTGGCCTCCTCTTGTGCCTGGACTAGGTCTGTCATGTGGGCTTGTGCCTGTGCTGGCAGGATTTGGCCATGTGATGTCTTACTTTTAAAGTTATTATTTATTAATATTACAGTGCATGTCAAATGTGCCCAAAAGGGGTCAGGAAGGAAGAGATTCAGAGAGAGTCTATGTGAGGTGGGTGAGCCGGACCTTGTTGCCACCAGCTCAGCTTCACTTGCAGCATCAGCTGTGAGTTACAGGCAAATACTGACCAGCAAACGGCCATGGCTCTCTAATTGTCCTCTTGTCCAGGCATTCAGGGAGCTTGAAACCCTGGGCTCTTCCCCCACCTTGTCCAGGATTCTCCTGTTTGTGTTTCCATGGGAATGAATCAGTAAAAGCAATAAGGCGTTGTGTTTAGCATTCATGACCCAAACTGAGCAGTGCTTTAGGGAAGAATTTTTTTGCTACAAAAATTCTATGTATTGAATTACCAGGTAAAGGTCTGTGTATTGAATTACCAGGCAGTTGCTTAAATCCAGAAGGTGGAAGAAAGTAGAACAGTTCTCTGATTTCTTGCTGAAAGGAGTTGAAATTAATTAAAGAGAAGAAATGCCTACCTTTTGGAAAGCAGAGGAATCTTGGCTTTCATGACAGTTAAAAGTATGAAAGTACAGATGTGAGATGGAAATAATTTTTTAATTGTGTACACTAATAAATAAACTGTGATTTAAAAAATAATTGAGAAATCAGTTTCCCAAATAGAGGAATAACTCATAAAGATTGGTAAAAATTTGTGTTCAAGGGAAAATTGCTTTTATTTCATTTTCATCTCCTTTGCTCTTAATCCTTATCGTATTTCTCACATACACTCTTGTGAGGTGAATACTTTGACTGCATGTGCATTTCAATCAACGCTACTTTGTTAATCACAGATCATGGCTCCCTGGCCGGAGGTAGAGAAGCCTGAAACCAATAACTATATTGGAGACTCTTCCAAACAAAACCAGAACATGGCTGGGAAAGAAGGAGAAAATCACAAAGGTAAAGTGCTCACTCGTAAGTTATAGAGGTATATAAGTTTTGGGGATCCTTGGAGAAGATGGAAAGTAATTAAACAATTTTTCAAATGTACTATTTCATCAGGCAACGTGGCTTCACTTGGAAATAAAGGGGAAATTCAACCTGCATTTTCCACAGTAGCTTTGATAGATGAGACAAGGCCAGAAGACGACCCATGGGCTCTGCCGGAACTGCAGGACACTGGGGTCAAGTGGTCAGGTACCCATTTCTCCATAAACAAGTTAACTACATTGTTTTCCCATCACTTGTCTCACTTCCTCCAAGAGTTAATGGGCATATTATATTTAGTCAGTTAAGAAAAATCCTGAAATCATGCTTCTTACATTCCTTAAAACATAAGGAGATATATGGAAAACAGTCCAGCACTAATACAGGTTTATATCCAGGCACCTCTTGGTCTTTTTTACTCAGTGGGATGACTATAAAACCAAGGGTCAATCTCAGATTTCATTAGGCTTTTGTCACATACCAAAAAGGTCTTTTTGTGGTAAAAGTAGGTAAACAAAATACCTGCTTCTGCAGTTAAAATGTGATTAAGAACATTCTTTTGGGTTTAATCACACACTGGAGCCAGGTCACTATCTTTGTCTCCACTGTCTCTGCTTGTGCACTAGAGTATTCCAGAGAAAAAAATCAAGCGAATCTTTCATACATAATGTGTTTGTTTTGCAGAACTGGATAGAAAAGGAAAAATCATTCGTGTACTCTACGGGATAGGGAAGTTCATTATGCTACTTGGATTACTCTACATGTTCGTGTGTTCTCTGGATGTACTGAGCTCTGCTTTTCAACTGGTAGGAGGTATGAAAATATATAAAATATCAAGCATAAATTATGAATAAGGCAGTAAATTTTGTCTGAGACACTCAATTACAGCTATCACTCTTCAAGAGCACTCTTCATGTGTGTTGAGGTATAGATTCAGAAGGAAGAAGCTGTGATTGAACACTGACCTTCATTTGTTTGAAAGGGTCTTTATGTCCCAAATTCCAAAGAGCTGTTGATGTAGGGGTTATTGGCCCAAATTTCCTAGTAGCTTCCTGTTACTTTAGTGACAGTTCACGAAAATACATCTGTGCATAAATCTATCCTATGTAAAAGACATTTCAACAAAGTGAAATAGGAAAATTGTGCTGTTGATCAAAGCATCTAACACACTGAAATGTCCCCCAAATCCTTCAAAGATGAAAACTATTTAAATGTGTTTTTTACATTCACCTTGAAGTGTTGAATTCAGGTGATGGACTCAGGAGGGATTATCAAAGAAATATGTGTGCTTCTGTGGAAGTATTTTGCAAACACAGAAAGAGACAGGAACAGAATCAATCAGTAGTGTTAAAAGCATTTTCCTTAATTCAGTATCCAAAAATACCAAGTAGTAGCATTTAAACCGAGGTATGTGTGATTTTTTGTCCTACAGTCTTTCCTCTGATGGCTGTGGCTCTTCTTTGCAGAGTTCAGCAGGGCTTATAGTCACTGAAATGAGAGAATATAAAGTATTCTCTAATAACTGAGAAGCTGAGAGTCCAGGACATGAATCTGGATCCCTGGGCTGCATTGTACTTTTTGGGATAGCAAACATGGTTGTATACGTATCAATTAAATTAATTCATAAATTAATTAAATTTAATTAAACACTCTGATAATTTCTATGGACTTTACCTTGTACTTGCCTCACTCTCGGGATATTTTTTTGATAGGTAAAGCAGCAGGGGACATATTTAAAGATGATTCAGTGCTCTCGAATCCAGTTGCGGGGTTGGTGATTGGAGTTCTGGTGACTGTTATGGTCCAGAGCTCCAGTACTTCTTCATCCATTGTGGTCAGCATGGTGTCCTCCACATGTAAGTCTGCTCACAGTACCTTCCTAGAGATTACTCATAAACCTTGTCTCAGGTGCAAACATTCCCACTAGTGTTCAAATTGTAGAAGCTTTGGGTATAAGAATAGAGACTGTAGGAAAAGATTTTCACAGCTGTTTCCCTGAAATAAAATCAAATTTTAAAAAGGAATAATAATGGTATTAATATTAGTAGTAGCAATAGTAGCAGTAGTACCAGCAATAGCAGTAAGACCACAACTGCAATGAAAGTTATTGGAAGCCTTGGCACTGGAAGACTTGATTTTGTAATTATCTGCATACTTTTCTCATATTAGGCAGTTACTGAACTTCATTGTTCCTGTGGTATCATTTCAAAATTCTGCAGTAAGTAGGCAAATGCCTGAGAAAGAAGAGACTTTATCTCACTCTGGCCCTCTAACATGTGGTGAAAATGGATAACCATGGGCCACAGTTTCAGGGGGGATCATGGGACCATGGGAGTGCCATGTTCCCAGGGGGCTTGATTAAAGCAAACATGTTCGGATTGGAGCAACTAATCCCACTGACATGAAGGGAAGTCAGGGTTTCACTGATGGTAACAGAAATTTTGATTGAAGCATAGAGCTTGCTGATGATCTGATTTTTTCATTCAGTGTTTTTCTGCTTTCCAGTGCTGACTGTTAGAGCAGCTATTCCTATCATCATGGGAGCAAACATTGGCACCTCAGTTACAAACACGATTGTGGCACTTATGCAAGCTGGGGACAGGAATGAATTTAGAAGGTATTGTACTTGAACTCTAGAGCTGGAAAATTGTTTCTTCCTTTTTTGTAGGTCTTCTTCTATATCCCCTACCACTACCACAGCCATTCAACCTTTCTAGATAGGAAAGTCACAAGCACGGCCATGGTAAAGGTATAGTGCTGCCTACATATATGGCTTCATATGCTTGAAGAAAAACATATCGCGTTCCTTTAAGAGTTTTGTGGGTTTGTAATAATTCACCATTTTTAATGATCTTACACAAGGATAAATTTTTAAGTGCTCCCACTATACCACCCACCTTTTATCGTATCTTAGTTATGGGAGGGCTGTACAAGAAGTTAATATTACATTAATTTGGTCTGGTTTCCTTAAAAAGAGATTTCAATGTTGAAGGCTTCTTCAGTCTACAGTAAGCAAGAGCTGGTAACTGTAGAGAAATGAAGTGTTCTGGCTATCAAATATATACAGTGACAACTTTCAGACTGCCACTTTCCATTGCCACTGAGAGAGCTCATGGCTCATGGAGATGGGCAATAAACTTGGGAGGGATAGGAGGCTTTGGTACCTTGTCATTTATGGCATACTGGGCGTTTTGAAACACTCTCAGCAAAAGCCTCTGAGGGAAGAGCTGTGGCTCCTCAGGCTTTGGAGAAGATGGAAGGGAGCTGTACATCAACACTTTGCAGGAACATGTGGGAGAGTTGCAAAGCCCTCTTGCCCCAGGAGTCAGGGAAAAAAGGTCCCAGAGGCAATGACTGGCTGACGATTAAAATTGTACCAAAAAAAGGTGAGAGGCAAAACAAATATAGACTGTACAGCCACTTCTTTCTTCAAACAAGTACTCTTGGCAGCCTCATGTTAACTATCACTTTTGCGTTTTCTGGTTTTTCTTGTTTTACTCACCTGTCTGGCTCTCTAACTGGTCAACAGTGTGGAGCCATTTTAGCACTCCATAACAAAGTAGCCATCTCCTCCAACCCCAGAAATTAAATGATTCCCACCTTGAAATGGCCTTCATCCCCACTTTTATGATTTCATATCTAATTGATGTTGTACACATTTTGTTTCATTAAAAGCAACTCTGTTTCTTAATTTCTTCTTGCAGGGCCTTTGCTGGGGCAACAATCCATGATTTCTTTAACTGGCTTGCTGTGTTTGCGCTGTTGCCCATTGAAGTCATTTCTGGCTATCTCTACCATCTCACCAATGTTATAGTTGAGTCCTTTCATCTTGAAAGTGGTGAGGATGCCCCGGAGCTACTGAAAGTTATCACAGATCCCTTTACAAAGCTCATCATTGAGGTAAGCTCTTTCTCATTTCAAGGAAGCTGCTTACTTGGTTCAGTTACAACTAATCAAAATGCTCTGAGTATGGCAAGGCTTCCGAATCCTTTCTATGTGTCCTCAGGGTAAAGTTCATTAGCAGATGACTTATTTTTATTCACATTTCATAAAGCCCCAGCTCTATATTTCTGGTTTCTATTTCCCCCACATTTCACCTTAGCGTTGGCAGACCTAGCTAGGAGGACTGGGAAGGCAGGTGAGGACAAATGCAGCCATGTGGGATAGGTGGGAAGGAAGCCTGTTGCCTGGACATTGGCAGGTCGTACTAGCTGAGACAACCTGCCCTAGCCAGAGGATCAGCATAGGACATGATGATGACACTGAAATTACGGGACATAATCACGTGCACCTAGAGGCTGGGGGGATGCACACAGCTTCTGAAGTGACAGTAAATACAGTTAGGCAGTTGTGTCAGAGCAGCTGAGTAAACAGAAAGGGTGAGATGAGGTAGTGGATGACATGGGGAGAATGAGACACAGTGTTTGTGCATGAAAAGTTGTACCTTTTCCCTGGGAGCAACCCCCCTCCTACCTGTTGGGCAGCAGTTCCAGCATTAGAGTCACACAGATTTTGTATGGTTGAGCTTCCAAAGGGGGTTATTTCAGTAGAGCTGAACAGAAGTGTGTGATGCAAGCTGGAATAATGCATTTTTAAAATTGTTTTTATTCTTCTTTTTAAGCTTGATAAATCAGTAATAAATGCAATTGCTACTAATGATGAATCAGCAAAAAACAAAAGCCTGGTAAAGATCTGGTGTGTCACTGAAACCAATGTGGTGAGTATCATGTTAAATTAATTGTCAGGTACC
The DNA here is from genome assembly GCA_013397115.1 of Edolisoma coerulescens. NCBI lineage: Eukaryota > Metazoa > Chordata > Aves > Passeriformes > Campephagidae > Edolisoma > Edolisoma coerulescens. The sequence continues at coordinate 815,446 of VWZW01002475.1, read as the reverse complement.
TCAGGAAATATATTACTGATCTGTAGCTGATGCTCCTTACCATAGGATTGTGAAATTAGATTTTTTTAATGAGAGTGGGGTTTTTATCAGCAGAAAAAGAATGAAAAAAATTTAATGTAGTTTGTGCTTCACTTAAACCAAGGATGGTCACCAGTGGTGACCTTGACCTGGCTGCTTTCAGTATCGTGCAGACCCTTGCCTATCAGAATTGGTGGATTGGAGCCAAGTCTTTTACTCCTTTCAAACCCAAATGCCTTTCAACTCTGATACTCCTACCAACTCCCTGAAAGTGGAAAAAATCTGCAACATAGGCCAGAGAAAAGTTCGTTTCAACCACCACTTATCTACTGATCTAATCAGCTTTAGTTTTACGTGTGTTAGGATGATCTGGTGGCAGCTGGCTATTTGCAGCTTTCTTGGAAAACTGCCCTTGGAGAAAGCCTCTGTGGGGCTGTGTGCTGTTGCTCTTCATCCAAGCAGCCCAGCAGCTTGGAGGAATCTCTTGCCCAGATCGACACCAATGAGTATTTTGGTAAACTATGGAGCTGGGTGTTTGGTTTGCATTGTTCAGCTAACTAGCAATTACAGCATTAAATATCCTTTGATTCTCTAATTAGAGTATTCTACTTCTTGGCATGTATAGAAAAGTAATTCCTGAAGTCCTGAGGCGGAAGATGCTTTAGGACACACTGTGGAGGTTGAAATTAAGTGCTCAGCTCCTACTGAATGACAGTCTGGATGGCCAGTGAAATGCTACCTACGGAGACAGCACCGGAGCAGAGCTGTGCTCACCCGGAGCCCTGCTCAGGTTACGCCGCTGAGGCTCTGGGGGTTTCACCCCGGGCTGGGGCTGCTGCCGGAGCCCAGCCAGAGCCCCGGCAGGCACAGCCTGACCCTCAGCTGGAGAGGTCCCAGCCCCTGAGTCCTACACAGGTCAAGCAACTACACGGAGAGTGTAGGTTGAGGGACATGTATATTTCTAGACACACACTTTTTTCTGTGTTTGTCTATATTTTGGCTGTGTACCTACTGCCCAAGCTTATAGTCATATTACAGAAAGACGTGAAACCCCCAGAATTTGGACTTGAACTCGGTGGGGGAAAAGGAAGATAATTTACATTATTTACATTCCTAGTGGGTTAAACTAATTTCTAGCAAAAAATGATTAAACAGACTTATTGCAGGGATAAATACATGCAGACCCCATATGTTTAAAGCAAAACAAACATTTTTTTTCATCTAATGCAGCTGCTTTGAAACTCAGATGTTTGGAAAAATTTCAGGCAGTTGAGAAACAAGATTGTGTTGTGTTTATAGATGTTGACAGCCTGGAGCCCAGGTACTCCCTGGAGATGTGGGGGCACTAGATCCACTCCCAGTTTTGCCCAGCTGCATCATCTGGAGAGGTGTACAAATGCAGGTGTCAGTAGGCAGTACCCAGCAAAAAACCATGATTTCTCTTTCCCCATTTCTGCAAAAGAAAATACTCAAGCACTTTGGAAATATACCTCGTGTTCAGAAGCATGGTTCAGAGTCCATTTGGCTGTTAGCTGCTCTCATGTGGAAGTACAGCTCAGTCAGCAAACTCTTTCTTAATCTGCATAAGGACTTCTGGACCTGGTGTCAGAATGCATTGTGTCTGGGCTAGGAGGGCTTATAAGGAAGGTTTTATTGTGGTATAAACAGAAATTCAGTAATTTAGTAATGCTAATCATAATGCTTGTAATTAGCTCTTGGATAGCATTTGGACTTTGAAAATGAAGTAGTAGCAGCACTTCTGTTTCTACTGACATGGAAACTGAGGCACAGAAAATCAGGTTGAGCAGCTGGTGCTCATCCAGCAAGAGAGGCTGTACTAGTGTTGTAACATTCTGACTCACAGCCCTGTAGTACTCACCAGACCATGAACTGCATTGACATGTCAGTAAAGAGGTCTTTCTTTGACCAAGGAAGCTGTGGCACTGGCTGGAAAAGGAACGCCAATGTCCCACAACTGCAGCCAAACGTGAACCTCACTCCACAAAACCTGTCATCAGTAGTTAAGGTCCCTAGCTACTAATGGCTTGGTGCTATGGTTATTACAGTGTAGAAGGTTTTGGGGATATTTTAATCTTCAGATGTTGTACTGATTGACTTGGGTATCAGCACAATAGTTTATTTTATGAATGTAAAATTTTACCTTGTCATTAATGTGGTGCTAGCTTACAATTCAGACTTTTTACTTGATGAATCTTTGTTGTAGTAAAATTCAAAACTCTACATGAGCTCTTAATAAAGGATTGTAGACTGAGCTATCTGCTTTGTCTGGCAATTTTTAGACACTGCAGAATGTCACAGTTCCATCTTCAGAAAACTGCACATCTCCTGACTTTTGCTGGACTGATGGAAACCAGACATGGACCCTCCAGAATATAACTGAAACAAAGTATATCAGTAAATGTAAGTAGTAAAACTACTTCTCTGCAATATCTCTACAAAAGTATATAGCTTTCTAATGGTGCTGACAGATCACCTCAGAGGTGTATCCAGAAGCCCCCGCCTGCACACGGACACGTGGCACTGCTGCAGGTGCAGCCTGGGGAGCCTGAGCTCTGGTATAACTGCACAGCTGGAGTTACCAGCATCATCGTGGTATCTGCCTGCAGATGGATCTCTTTCCATGCTGTCTGATACCAGTAATTGAGGTCTTCAGTATCATGTCGCCCTCGATGTTCAGATGGCTTGGAGCTACGGTTACTTTGCCGTAATGGTTGCTAGGGTATCTCCATCCCTATGCATGCCCTGCAGGACTTTCAGCAGCCCTTCTCAGGTATGCAGCCACCTCTGGGAAAAGCTGACCCACCATGCAGCTTGGAGCACCACAAAATTTTCTCCTGCCTTTGTACTCCTCTCCCTTGCACATGGTCACCTAGTTCCTGCCTGCCCCATAGGGGTGCCCGCTGTGTATTTTATAAGCATGTCCACAGAAGTGCCCCTCCTGCCTCACTCAGACATGGCTTTTGTGGAGGAAGGAAGGTGGCATTTTCCCTCTTTGCATCAACCCCTCAAGTTGTGTGTGCTTTGGTCCCATTTTCTTAGGGGCATGAATGAAAACCAGAGCTGGGCTCAGGATCACCAGCAAAAATGCGGGTATGCTAATTCATTTTCCTATTCTTTTTCAGGCCAGCACCTCTTTGCAAACTCAGACCTGCCTGATCTCGCCATTGGGCTCATCCTTCTGGCTTTGTCCCTGCTTGTTCTGTGCTCCTGTTTGGTAATGATCGTTAAGCTATTAAACTCTGTGCTTAAAGGACAAGTGGCAAGTGTTATCAAGAAGACAATCAACACTGGTAACTATCTGCTTTTCCTGAGGATTGTTTTCAGGAATGACAAGGACACTGAGCATGTTTACTGGTGTCTCCTGTTCTGGAAGATATTATAGAATAATTTAAAGAAAATACTATTGAATGAAAATCATGCACACTACCCCACACTTTTTTTCTCCCAAGCATGTTCTTTTCTTTTGTTTAAAAATCTATTAGTTAAAAGCTTGATTGAGAAATGTGGCAGATTAACAGCATTAGAGACCAAAGTCCAGGCTCTGTTTCTAGATGGATAATCATTAGCTGTTAGAAATGCAGTGCTCCTATCCTCAAAAGATAGCACCAAAGTGCTGAGATTGTGATTGCCTGCTCTGGCACAGGGCCTGCATATTCCTTCTAAAGTAAGTTGAAAAAAGTTCGTAGTAATTAATATCTTGTCCTGTTCTGCTGCCTAACTCTCTCTTCAGCAGGATAAGGCAGCCTTGAACAGTGGTATTTTTCTGTCTTTCCCTGTGCTGTCCAGGTGTTTTTTTCAGCCTGGATCCACTGAGGGAAAATGTTAGGGTTTTTTTTCACTAGGCTGCTTTTCCTTCATACTCTCTTGAATGGAGAGATTAGAAGCTGTAGCAGAGAAAAGCAGTCCTAGCACAGATCTCTGGCTGTGGTTGAAGTGAGGGTTCACAGAAATGCAGAAGGCAACAAAGTGGTCCCCAAACTGTCCTCTCCTGGACAAAGAACTCTGCCCAAACTAAAAACAGGGGGTAGAAAGTAAACAGATGATAACTACTGCTTATTTAATTTGGGATCTCCTCTGTGTTCCTCTGTGTCTTCCCAACTGATTAAGTCCTCACTTCTCAGCTCTCTCCATAAATCTGCAGACTACAGGGGACATTTGTGCCTAGTTTCCCTAATAAGTGTAACTAGCTGTTCTTTGCAAGAGTTAACAAGTGAATTTTTAGGAGATAATCTGCTTGAAATGAGTTAGAACAAATAACTTGGTTTTCTCAGGATGGTCTTCAGAGCTTTCTGAAGATCTGATCCGTGCAGTGGGTGCCTGGTAGCTGAAACCAAGGCTCTCAGACACCTGGAAGGTTTTGTGTTGACCTCTGCAGAAACACTTCTGGTACCTAATTGTATCACAACACACATGCTGCCCTGGTCAGGACAGATGTCTACCTAGTCTAGTATCCATCTCAGGGTGTATGCAGTGGTGCAAGGCTGTAGAAGGAGCACAGCAAACAGGATAAATCAGAGTAGCAGAACTGACCCCAAATCGTCATTTGAGACCCAATATGCAAACAATATATCTGCATTTTAAGTGCTTAACAGTCTTCACTGCTGTGTTAATGTTACATAGATCACTCTGTTATGCTAACAGCAGTGTTCTCCCTCTATTTTTTAGATTTTCCGTTTCCTTTTACTTGGCTTGCTGGATACCTGGCTATGCTCGCGGGGGCTGGTATGACCTTCGTTGTCCAAAGTAGCTCTGTTTTCACATCTGCTATTACACCCCTTGTTGGTAAGTTGCAAATACTGTGTTCTTTATCCCCGTGTTTTATCTTCTCCATCATTCTGAAACCAACTCAATCCTGTTTCTTTTCTCGTAGGCATTGGCGTTATAAGCATTGAGCGCTCCTATCCCCTTACTTTAGGAGCCAACATTGGCACAACCACAACAGCTATACTTGCAGCTTTAGCAAGTCCAGGGAGCACATTAAAATATTCATTACAGGTCAGTATAAAACAATGCTTTCTTGACTTCATGTAGAATTTGTAACTTTTCTGAAGAAAAACCTGACAGAAGTGGCTGTGATACAAATATGCCGTTCATGTTGTGCCTGAGTTTGAGTGTGCTGTTAATGACAGAGCATTCACTTCAACTGCTAGAGCAAAAAGGTTGCATTAAACATTCTCAGAATATCAATATATAGTTAATCTTGATTTCATAAATTGTCTTGATCTGAGTGAATTGATTCAGAACTGAGATGGGAGGCCACTTGACCCCTGAGTGTGGGGTTTTTGCAGCTTGGAATTCAGTGCCCACATACTGGGAACCCTCTGAGGGTTACAGATTTCTGGAAGCTCCCTTCTCGGCACTCTAACTCAGTTCATGCAGTGTACAGGGACTCCTGTAACCTAAGTGAAGGCTGCACAATCCTGAAGCTGGCAAGCTCTCTGTCTACCCAATGTTGCAGTGAGCATCATGGCATCTATTTTTCTCATTGTAAACGTAATTGGAGTGGGTTTTATTGAATTCCTTTTTGCCTCGAACTATTTGAAAAGTAGGAAGCCTGGCTTTGGCCTCCCATTTTCCACCCAGTAAAGAACCTGGCAGCAGATAACCTTTGAATGAATGCGTTACATCAAAGAGTGAAAAGACAATGACGTTTCCTTGGTGAATAGGATGAATGTTTTTACTAGCTAAAATAAATCTAGAAAATTACAGAAGTCATTTTATTGTCCTCAGGCATGATAGAACAGATGTAATCAGGAGAAGATGCTATCTTGATACAGCTCAGATTTCATGATAACATGCTGGTTTTATAATACACTTTATAAATAAACCCCGGTACTTCCATGTTTACTTTAGTCTGATAACAGTTTTAAAATGAAAATAAGATTAGGTGAGCAGGGAAGGTACTGTTTTGTTCAATATATTCTTATTCTAAGTGACTTCTGTAAGATTTAGCAAGTCTGCGCCTTTTAATGGTCATTTTTAAAAAAAAAAAGTTTCAAAGTATGTGAATCAAAGGATTATAAAGACCCGAAGTCCCCTTCCAGGAATCTCCTCAGTGCCCTACAAACTTATAGCTAGTTTTTGTAAAATCCAATTTTGTATCATTAAAAATTTCTCTGTAGCCTGTGTGCAATATCAAATTTACACTTCCCATGTTTTCACTGAAAATTCATGGATGCAGAACCCAATAATGAACAATTCTCACATGGTTCCCACACCTTATTGACAACAATACTGTTTTCTGAGAGCTGGAAGTAATTATCATGTGCGTAGAAGCATTTAAAGGCGTTTTAGCTAATGAACTTCTCAAATGCTCTTGCTTTCAGATTGCCTTGTGCCACTTTTTCTTCAATGTCTCTGGGATTATTCTGTTTTATCCGATACCTTACACCCGCCTGCCAATCCGCATGTGCAAGACCTTGGGAAACATAACAGCCCAGTACAGATGGTTTGCTATATTTTATCTTCTCGTCTGTTTCTTTCTTTTGCCTTTGTTTGTATTTGGTCTGTCACTGGCAGGCTGGGCAGTCCTTTTGGGTGTTTGCCTTCCCCTGTTTGCTCTTTTTATTGCTGTGGTTGTAATTAATGTTATGCAGAAAAGGCGGCCGCATTCACTGCCTGAGAAGCTCCAAAACTGGGATTTCCTACCTCTCTGGATGCACTCCCTAGAGCCCTGGGACAAAATAATTATGTCTTCACTTGCTTTTTGTGGAAAACACTGCTGTGGCTTCTGCAAGTGTTGCAAAGTCAATGCTGAACAGGAGGGTGCCAAAGACAAACAGCTAAAAACTATGGAAGTTTATGAAAACACCATGGCAATGGCTGATGAAGAAAGAGGTGGAAGAAGGGCACCAGCTGTAGCTTGTGTTGACAAAACAGGCACAAACAACACAGCCTTATAGTACTGGATCCAGGCCTATTAGCAGAGATACAGCATAGGACAGCCAGGCTCATCAAAACCATCTTGGACTTTGCACTGAGGACAGAGTGAACATTTTGTTAGGTTTCTGAAGCCAGTGATACATCACTCATCAAGGAATGGAGTCAAACAAGCTTGACAGAGTCCCTAGAAAATCTATGCTCAGTTGCAAAGCTAATGACAGATTTGCTCACGGAGGATCTACAGTGTGGTACCTTCCTCCAATGTTATCAGTAGCAAACAAAAGAAATCCTGATGTAGTCCCATGAAGAGAGGGATAAAGAAGTGGCAATCAATTCAAACTTAAAAAACAAATAAACAATGCACTTGTAGAACAGCCTTTCTGACATACTGACTCAGCAGAAATTACTTCATAATACCCAAGAAGCCCTGGAAATTTTAAAAAAAAAAAAAAATTGTAATGTTTTCATTGGCTTGTCTGCAGCGGTCAAAATGGAAAACAGTAGCTTTCCTAGAATAGACAAAATCTATTCTGTGTGTGTGAAGGAAAATGAAATGCTGGGACATCCTTCAGAATCTCTGGGAGTCCAACTTTGGCATAAGGGTGCACATAAGCCCATTTGGAGGCCTCTCTGTCTCCTTTAAGAGTGGGGACAGGACTTATAATCTTTTATTATCTCAGGCTAAAGACTGTAAAAGTAATTGCTGCTCCCTCTGGCTGCTGCAGGTTAAACAGTGTTTGGAGACATCCAAAGGTCTTGACTGACTGAGGACCTGATTGTGTGGCCATTCCCCTCTCTAGATGGTCCTCTTCAGTCCTGTTCACCATGTAATCTCACAACTATGGAATGGTACAGGAAGGAGGACAAGTGGCCAGGGTAGGAGAGGAGAGAGCTGTGCCAGCCTGCGCTGATGCCAGGAGAGCTGTGTGCAGCCATGGCTTCATTTGCCTGAGCCACAAAAGGAGTTTTCAGAGTAGCAGTGGAGCCTGGCTTTAGACCTGCAACAGAGGGAGCCTGCAGAGCAGATTATGGCTAGCACAGGACATCTGGTAACGCTTACTGGAGAGAAAGGAGTTTTCACCACCCCTCTGTGCTCCAAACTGCCCTGCTTGGAAATAATGTGAATTTTACTGGCAATTTATGTAGCAATCCAAATCCCAAATAAAATCCATAAGGAGTGTAGTCACTACAATGTCTAGCAAATCCATAGGTGGTGCAATACCTGGTAGGAAGCTGCTTGTGCTCAAATTTTACCTTTATTTATGTTATAGCAAATGCTTGTGAGATTGCTCTGAATCATGGGCTGACAGAAGGCATAATTTCAAAGTCAGAAAAAGATCATTTCAAAGATGCACTCAGTACTTTTGCTGGTCTTCAATAGCTTAGATATTAGTGAGTATGGGATAATATCTGAAGTCCAATCCCTAACATTCCAAAATGAAGTAGGTGGCTGATTGTAAACCAAGCGTCATTTAAAACCCATTTAAGTGGCTGAATTTTAAATTAAATGTGAAATGAAAATGCTGAGAAGACCCTTAGTGTAACATAGTCACTCAGTGCTGCTAGAACACAATTACTTCTGAATCGTTTTCTGTAGAGCTTGGAATTCAGTATGTTAAATTCAGCAATCAGGTAAATACATACATTTTAGAAGTGAAAATTGTTTTCATTTACTTTTTTAAACTAACATTAAAACTGGAAACTATGTGTTTGCAAATGGCAACTGAAATTCTGACTGTTTCTGAATTGTGAGCCAGTGACAAAATGCTTAGAATCAGAGTGAATTTCCAAAGGCATCTAGTTTTGGTATAGTTCTGCTCTTTTTGGAGTGTAATAGCATAGAGCAGAATTATGTCAAATGTTCTTTTTAAAGTTATTTTCCTTATCCTTCATATAGTTGAAACAGAATTTTGTCAGCATCTCATTTTTAAAGTGGAATTTTTATATTTTCAATAATTCTTCTTCATTTTATTCTCACAATTCTGGATGCTTTTTAAATCTGTTTCTTTAAATCCCAGTGTGCATTTCTCATGCCCTCTTTCTTTGGGAAAAATATAAGAAAAATATCCAGAATTGTTTTCAAGTTCTCTTAAGTTTCCATTGACCAGCCATTGAAAGAGGAAACATTTTAGTCTACTTTTACTCATTTCTTAAACAACATGCACCTTAGTTTGCTTCTTGAAGTAAAGCCATCAAGAACAGCGATAGTAACTGTGGGAAAGCAATTCTTACAAAAGAATCAGGGTAATAATTGTCAGACTTATCAGTACTTCATGGTTCCTGTTTGTAACATCTCCCCTGTGATCTGCTCTCCTTGCTCCAGGCCATACTGTGCCACTGTGTTAAACAGATTCCAACAAATATTTCTGTTTAATACTTGACAGCACAATATGTCCTGGTACACTCCCCCCACAGTCTTACTAAAAGATATTTACACTTTATTTATAATTGTTTGAGTGTACAGAATTTTTCATAAGTTATAGAGAAAAAGGCTCGTGATTGTGTTATATATTACATGTTTGAAAACTATGCAATGTTTATCTACAAAAATGTAAAAAGGAACTACTGTATATTTTGTAATATAACTTTTCAATTGTTTGTAACTGTGTATACTGTGTATTATGGAGGCTGTTGGCTCCATCAATAGGCTACTTAAAGACTGTTAGTAATGCAGAGACAGATTTCTTAAAGACGAAAAACAACTATAGACTTTCATAGTATGGCTTAATGCACAAGGATATTAAACTCAATGTTTCTAAAAGATTTGAGTTTTCTGTAATGAGAAATTTTGGAAATACAATGTTTCTGAAATACTTTTTTAAACTCTTAAACACTTTGTCTTTTAACTGTTTCAAGGACAGTATATGTCTTTATATTTTCTCATGAATATTCATCTTGTCTGTCCTCATGCCTTGAATGTAAAAATAAACAGAAGTTAAAAAAAAAATCTTCTCATAATATCTATTTAGATACATATAATGGAATCTTGCAGAAAAATAAGTATTCAGACAAGTTCTAGCCTGAGCTGATGCAATGTGGAAGAAATGAGGAGGTTTTTTTTAGCACTGAGCACTACAGAAAAGCACCTGTGTGTCCAATTTTTTCATATGAATGAGAGATTTTCATATGGAGAAAAAGAATTGATCAGTGTAATTGTGTGGGTCAAGATATTTTCTGGCAGAGTGCTACAGGCTGTCCTTAGTGAAGGCAAGCATGGAAGAGCAAAGCCAATGCTATTGTGGCAACAGGATGCATGATGAGTTACCCCAAATTATCTGTATCACTGTACTAGGCTCGGATTCTTCCTGTGTTCTCTGACAATGCTCCTTGTACCCTGTGACCTGAGTGATGTCTGGCTTCTAACTGGCAAAAATATCCACCTTACTGTTTTTTTAATCACACATGACCTATGGAGCTTAAAATTAACCAGACAGAGAGAAATAAAATGTGCTCTTTAAATGCATTAAAGATTATTGAAAATGTTGTTAGAATTCCTAATTATGAGCTCAACAGTAGCTGAGGAACCAGCCCCAAAAGCACCTCTCATTCCCAATTACACATGTTTTATTGAAATGAAGATAGCAGAAGTATTTCTTATACGACCAATATTTATGCACTAAAGTGTAAACTGGCTTCTTCTGAAAATGCAGCAAGCACCCTAGGCCCATGATTTAAAACTTACAGCTCCTTACACCCATGCATAAATACTGTAATTCATCACCTTCCATGACTCGCTGTCTGTTGGGAATCAAAGCACACCCAGGACACGCGCACAGGTAGTGCCACCCACCTTTCCATTTCCAAACTGCTGGGACAAAGTTCAGCAATGCCTATCGCTATTTAACCAATTGCAGTTGAGTCATGGAACTCTGCACTCATCAGAAGCTTTCAGAATGTGCAAACAATGCTTCAGCTCATTGCCTGTTCCCTGTCCTCTTCCCCTCTGCTTGCACCTTAACCATGTTGTCCCCAGCCCCCTTTGGTGCTCCTGTGCTTTTTTCGTCTCTGCTGAAGTGCCACATCCACTTCCCTCAGTTTCAAACTCTTTATAACACTGCCTTGCACTGCACCAGGTCTACCACTGTGCAGCATTCTGGTTAGTCTGAAATGCTGGTTGAATGCTCCATCATCTCTTTCTTCATCTCACCATGAGATGGGTGGCACCCAGCCAGGCCCTTTGGACAGCCACTCGCCGTGCTGTTGAGAAAGGCTGTTCTCTGATTTACTGCAAATTATTTGGGGGTGCAGGCTGGTGTGGTACCCCTGGCAGCAGCTGAACCAACACTCAATAGCACAGGGTCTCATCAGGCCTGTTGAAAATAAATAGTGAGCAGTGGGGAGCAAAAATGCACTGTTTCAGGAGCTGCATATGGAAGGACGCCACACTCATACCAGGAAATGCCAGGCCATGTTTCTGTTGCATAATCTCAGTGGGCTGTGCTTCCCTGCAAGCGCTTTATCTGCATTCGGATGTTTTTTCACTATCTAATGGCCACTCCTGGTGTTGCCACATGCCAGAGGCATGACACTGGATGTGTAAAGCCACTTGTGATATTTTTACAGTGAATAGTCTTTAGATCTTACTGCCTTTAGGACAATCATACTACAAAGAAAACACATGATCTGTATGAGAGAACTGAGTGTTCACTTTGCATATTGGGTAGTAATCACACTGATTTGGTGGAGCTGTCCCTAAGCAGGTTTCCCCTAACAAGTGAGATCTGAGTTTCAACAAGACAGAGAAGCAGAGCAAAGGCTAGAATTAAACTGTCACAAGCACTGTATCTTACTCAGCACCTGATGAAATTCCCTAATTGCCATTTACACCTTCAGTGTATCAATCTTTTTACGTGGCTCAAAATCTAAGGACACATTACCATGACATAAACAGTCAGGGTAATTACAGGAGCAGGTATTTTGCAACCAACACTACAGCTGATAGACTGGGGGTTTTTTACACAACACAAAATGCATAAATTACAGGACATGCAAATGATTTGCGGACCAAGTGCTGCCCTTGGTGAGGCAATATGTGGCCATAACAGACATTAGGAAAATTGGTGCTCATGTGAGTGAGGATTAAGCCCTATTTTAACTGACTAATGCAATGGCCTCAGGCACTGGATCTCTAATGGTTGCCAGCTTGAAGGCTGGCTCTGGTGTTGCTGCATAATACAAACAAATGGTATTGACTCTTGGTTCTTGCTTCCTGCTGTTGTATCATCTGAAAAGACATTCTTAAAGATATATATCAGTGCAATCTCCCTGTCTTCCTCAAAGACTGTGCTAGAACAGTCTCAGACAATCCCCAGCAGAGTGGGATGCATATGGCTGCTCCCACCCACAAGGCACAGAGCATCCTTTGGCCTGTGCTTGAGGACAGGTGTGGCACCAGGAGCGTTTCTGAAGAAAATGACAGCACAGTGGCTCAAATCACAGGCTAGAAGTGAAAAGCTGAGTCTGAGTATGTCCTGGGGAAATCTACTTAGCCTGGTTGCTGCTTTTGGCCAGGTTGGGCATGTCCTCATTGCCCTCAGAGCTGATACCACTATCCATGGAAAGGAGAAAGAAGAAATTCCAAGCAGCTCATTGTGTCTCAGGTAAGACCCCACCTCTGCCTTCAGTCCTTTGTGCTTGTGACAGCTCTTCTTCCTTCCCCTCAAACATGGCAATGCTGCTAAACCAAGGAATCCCCAAGCTGATAGTCACCCAGCTTGGGAAAAGGAGGGGCAGGGAATGACCTTTTGTTTTGTCCCCTCCCTCTGTCACATTCAAGCTTGGATTGCTGGGGATTGAAGAATCGCAGACAGAGCAGGAGTGCGGCTGGAGGAGCAGAGGTCCAAAACAGGCCAGGACTTCCTGGGGTGGGATGAGGAGGAATTGATACCGGGGCTGGGTGGCTGGCTGGACCTGGTGGCTAAATGACTGCATGTACATGGCAGCAGGCAGAGAGCACTTTGCATTCATCAGCAGCAATTTCAACACTGCCTTGAAACACAGGGAAAGGAATAAGTTTTACTTCTTTCGGAGTGAAACAAAATGCCTGGTGAGCCGAGCAAGGCATCCTAAGCCCAGATGCATGGAGCTGGCAGTACTTCTCTAGGAACCTCATGGTTATGGGTGTGATAGAGCAGCTCCAGCCCACCCCTCCTAGTCAGGTGACCACCAGCCATGCGTTCACAATCTCAAAAAAGCCCTCAATAAGATGGGCTCAAAGCATTCGCTGAGGCTGCTGTGAGAAAGCATCTCAGTGTTCAGGGACACCCTATCCGAGGGCTTCATCTTGGACACTGCCTGGGCGCAGGATGGAGGAGACCTCCCTCCCTCTGCAGGACAGCAGCCAGGCACCTCACCTCGGGTATGCACACACAGGGTGCTGATGTGTGGTGTGCAAGCACTTCAGGTGGGTACACTTAGGACAGACATCTGCAGCTGGAAGAACAGCCATGTGGGAAAGCAACCAGATACCAGTGGCTGTAAAGGTGAGATATTACAGCTGGGAAAACAGCACTGTTGAAACCAGTAACTTAAAAAGAGTCTGGAAGATTTATTGTGTGGGTCATTCAAGGTCATCATTAGTTCTTCCAGAGAATGAGAGGTCTGGTTCTTGATGAATTTGGAGATTCTGATTAAGTGGTCTTCTACTGCTGCAATCAGTTTTCCTGTGATGGATACAAGTATTGCCTGAGAGCACCACAAATAGTCTTCTTCTATTAGTAAAATTAACTTCTTACCAAGTCATATCCAGCTGCCCCTCTTGGATGTGAGTCACAGGTATAATACCTGAGAGGCAACTTTTAAAGCTGTCAAGATGTCTTGACCATGTGTAACAGGTGATTTGAATAAATTACATTGAGCCACAGCTCAGTGTAAAGCTTTTGGGCTTTCTTACACCATGTGCAGCAGTACCTTGCCAGGAAAGGCTTGACACACCAAACTGGCAGGAATGTTTGAAGCTACATTTACTCAGCCTTTGTCACTTTTAATTAAAACCCAGTTTCAGGACACCCCATTGGGTAATTTTTGAGCAAGAATAATTAATGAGATGTTCAGTCAATGAAAATATTTCCACAGAGACACTAGAGATGACACCACAGAAGGTGTTTTAGGGGTCAAAAACTCAGGCTGGTAAGAGCTGGAAGGACCACTCAGCCAGACCATCCACAAAGGCAAAACACAACCCCTGGGTGTGTTAGAGCATTTGTAGGGCAGTGAAGACTTGGGAGATGTGGCAGGATACAGTAGCCAGGTCTGTTCTGGCGAGTCCCCATACTTGCCCCATCAATGTGGTGGAGCTGTAGGTTCTTGAGGACACCCTGGTTCTTGGAGTGTCGGACACCAGGGTTTGGGGCTGGCTCAGGCACAGGGCAGCATGTAGAAGGAGATCAGTGGGGGCTCCTCCCTCTTTTGCTCAGTCATAGATTTAAGCCAAAATATCAGATAGATGAGTTTTACCAAATGCTCTGTTCCTCACCAGACAGTGAACATTTACTGCTCTCACATCAAATTTAGCATTTAAAAGGCCTAGCAGCCTTTTAAAATCGAGAAGGCAGACTGCATGGCTCCTGCACAGAATTCCTGTAGTGTACGTAGAGCATCTTCAACAAAGCAAACTCTGTTTAATGGAGAATATCACAGAGCTGAGAAAGGATTTCACATCTGACCAGCAGAAAAGGCCATTTCAGCACCATCTGTTGACACGTCCTGGCAATTCTCCTAGTTGTAAATCCCAGAGGAATTTAAAATTTCCTCACCTGGGCCAGGTATCTCGCTCATCTCAGGCAGAGGCATTGACCTCGGTCTCTGTAGGGCACAATTTTCAAAGCCTGCCTACGCCTGAGTGTGCGTGTTGTATGATGGGCAGTTCTTAGTCTTAGGCCTGCAAATGACCAGTAGGATAACTGGTGCTGGGTAAGATATCGCAAGCAGTCAAAATGTTGTTTATTCTTAAATAATCACAAGTATTTCCATACAGGGAAAAAAGAAAATTAAGTAGAAATGAAAAATAATGAAGTAGCCCACAAAATGTTACTTTGTATCTATTGGATTACAAACAAATGCCATTCAAGAGGGGCTGGAATATTTTTTTTCCCATTAGAAGTTTCAAGCAGCTTTCAGCTCAAAAAGGATGAGAAAAATTGCCCTAGAGAAATAAAGTATCTGGAATGGCTAAATCAAGGCTCCTGGGGCGCAGCTGGGGAGGCTTAAAAGCAAAATAAAGTGATTGAAAACAGCTGAAAAGTGACTGAAGAAAAACAACTCTTGCTAGGGGCAGTCAGTTTCTGCTTGCTGGTATGATCCAGAAGCGGTTCTGTGTTCGTGTGTCTGAAGTTTTGCTCGTGGTAGGCAGGGCTGCTCCTGGAGACACACACTGAGGCTGTGGCTGCTTAACGAGGAGATAAGTGTTCAACTTTTTTATAATTTGGCACCTGTTACTTGGTCTGAATCCACAGTATTATAGCAGGAAGGAAGAAGGTTTCTATTCAGAGTATTTTCTTGAACCACAGGAGATGCAGGGGAAGGATTTTTTTTTCTTGGGCATGTCAGCAATGTTCTGAAGGATGTACTCATTGAGGATCTCTTTGTTGAAAATACCAGTTGATTCTTTATTATGTCTTTATTATAGGAGAGAAAAACATCCAGTCTTTCTGCAAAAATATCCCATTTCTACCAGAAAGTGTCCTGGTGGTTGTGTACGATATTTCATCTGAAAGTCAGATGTTCAAGGGAGCAATCTAATTCTTCACTTTTTTTATTGGTGGCACACAAATCCTGAGGACATACTGTTAGGTGTGCTTCTAGCAAACAGAGGTCTTGAAAAAGGACGCTGAGACAGTGATTCTATGTTCTGAATCTAATGGAGGTAAAATACATTTGTATTGTGATGTAGATTATGCACCTCATGAATTTACACGACCTGTGCCAATAAATGTATTTTGGTGGGGACTACCCCTCAGTGGCTGAGTTATATGCTGGGGCTGGTGGCACAGAAACTATGGCAAAAATGTGGAAAACTTACAGGGTATAAGCAGCAGACCACAGTCCAGCTATGTCCTGGACCAGTTATGGATGTTCAAAGTCTGAGATGCTTCCTGTGGCATTGCCACCCAACATCAGCAATCTAACACGGCTTATGAACTCAAGCTGGGTTCAAGAACTGCTGCAGTCTGGACTTCACCCAGAGCCTGAAAGGGGACAGTTATCTCCTCACTAAAGAGTAGAGGTCAACTTTCTAATAGCATCTGGGATAGTCCACGCAAGGATGAATCATTCTTGAACTACTTTGTCTTGACTTGTGCTACACATAAGCTTCCCGGAGAATATTCTAAACCCTCCTGTGCTGTTATAAACAAAGTCACTGTAATTATCAGAGAAATGCAATCAAGACCCAGAGAATGTCTCTTTTCTTTCCGTATAGAAGAGTGAGGGAGACTGCAAAAGGCTTTGGAATACCCTCAGGGCTCCAGTGACTGTAGGGTTTGCTTTTTCTGTGTGTCCTTGTTCCTTTTATTTTTCCATTGCTTCAATTTATTCACAGTCAAACAAAATGGCTTTCTTTTACAGCTAGCCTCAATTTAAAGCATAAAACTCTGGTTTTGTTTGTTGTGCTGGTTTTGGCTGAGCTAATTTTCTTTACAGTAGCTGGTATGGGGTCATGTTTTCGATTTTTGCAGAAAACAGTGTTGATAATATGGAAATATTTGCATTATTGTCAAGCAGTGCCTACACAGGGTAAAAGCCTTTTCTGCTCCTTGCCCCATCCCACCAGTGAGGAAGCTGGGGGTACACAATGAGTTGAGAGGTGACACAGCTGGGACAGCTGACCCCAACTGACCCAAGGGAGATTCCATCATACTGAGCACATACAGCTGGGGGAAGAAGGAAAGGGAGACATTTGGAGTGATGATGTTTGTCTTCCTGAGTCACTGTTATGTGTGATGGAGCCCTGCTGTCCTGGGGACGTCTGAACACCTCCCTGCCCACGGAAAGCATGAAAGAGTTCCTTGTTTTGCTTTGCCTGTATGCATGGCTTTTGCTTTACCTGTTAAAGTGTCTTTATCTCAATATAAAAGTTTCCTCTCTTTTATTCTCTCAATTTTCTCCTCCTGTCCTGGAGGAGTGTGTGTGAACCAGTGGCTGTGTGGGGCTCAGTCACCTCCTGGGGTTAAACCATGTCATGTGCCCAGGAGATCAAGGGTGAGATAAATATCTAAGATATTTTAGATCAATTATTCTTTAGTGAAGTAGCATTAACATCGTGCATCTTCAAAAACTGCATCCTGAACTTCTTTGTCCTAGGCATGTATTTGTTAACACTAGTGTAAGTATTTACATGTTTGAAAGAAAACACTTTCATTGGATTAAGTGAAAAAATCTATTGCAGGTATCTTACATATTTGCAGAGAGGGCCTTTATTAAATCCAGACTCCCATCATCACCCCTTCAAATAGTTCTGGAATTATATGAGGCAGGTACACAAAGCACAGGGTAGATATCTAAATTTCTGCTTTCATCTGCGAGTGGTGGTGGCATAAGTGGATTCCTGGGGAATTTAAATGCTATGGTTTTTATAGGCAGACTTAGGGCCATAAAAATTATTTCATCTGAAGCAGGGATTTTTTTTTAATGCACATACCCTTAACAAGCATTTATGGAATCACAGAAGAATCTAAATATTCCTGGCACAATGGCATTGGGGCACAAGGTAAATAGGCAGGGGAGGGGGCAGGGGTTTGCAGGCCAGTCTGGTGCTTTCTTGCATTCTTGCTTTCTGTCACTTTCTTGTTAACTGAATTATCGCATTCCTTACCAAAGGGTACTAAAGCTTTCTTGGAAAGGTGCATAGGGTATTTTATTAATTGAAATGCTGAACAAGGTGGTTTCTATCTGTTGTATCAGTAACAGAGTGTAACCAACTCTGTCATATTCTATTCCTCTGTGGAGCTGATAGTATCCAAGTGCCAAGGATATCCTGTGCATTGACACAGGATATTCAAGATATGAAAATGAAGCTTTTTATCTCCTTTTAACATTGCAAAGGCACAGAGGGTATGTTTGCAGAGCGCACTAATGCAGTGCCACGCAGGATAGAAGAATTTGCCCTAGGAGAGCCCGAGAAACAGGATGGGCAGCAACACTGCTGCCTGACAGCCTCTGACCCCTGGCACAAAGAGCTCACACCTGCACTCGCCATGGTTATCGCTGCAAGGCTGTCACTCCTCTGGTGGATTTCGGCCTCTGTAAGGACATGCTTTTAATCAGTGTAGATAACCACTTTTAATCCTCTTAATTTGAATTCAGTATCTGAAGAATGTGGCAATAACTCTAGGCTTTGAAATATTTGGATTCATGTCTCTAATTCATGGCAGCTTTTCAGATCAGTAAATTAACTCCTAAATATTGGCCTATTAGTGTTTCTGAAGGCTGCTAGTGATTTTATAAAAAACTTATTGATGGTGGTCAGACACAGCTGAGTAGTAAAGACTTAAAAAGATATAGAGGAAAAAATTCTAATCACAGAATGGGTAAAGTTGGAAGACACTAAATTTGATTTGTTTTCTGGTCCAACCTCCCTGCTCAAGCATGGCTCTCCTAGAGCATATGGTGCAGGATTGCATCCAGACAGTTCTTGAATATCTCCAGTGACAGAGACTCCACAGCCTCTCCAGGCAAACCTGTTCCAGTACTCTGTCATCCACAGAGTGAAGAAGTTCTTCCTCACGCTCAGGTAGAACTTTCTGGGCATCAATTTCTGCCCGTTGCCTCTTGTCTTATTGCTTGGCACCACTGAGCAGAGCCTGACTCCATCCTCCTGACACCCTCCCTTCAGATACTGATAGACATTGATGAGGTCCCCTCTCAGTTGTGTCTTCTCAAGGCTGCACAGGCCCAGCTCCCAAAGCCTGTCCTCATAATAGAGATGCTTCAGTCCCTTCATCATCTTTGTCACCCTCCTCAGGACCTGTTCCAGGAGCTCCATGTCTTTCTTGTCCTGAGGAGCCCAGAACTGGACTCAGCACTCCAGATGCACCTCACCAGGCCTGAGTAGAGGGGCAGGATCACCTCTCTTAACCTGCTGGCAATGCTCCTCCTAATGTACCCCAGGGTACCATGAGCCCTCTTGGCCACAAGGGCACTGCTGGCTCATGGACACTTGGGGTCCACCAAGTTCTTCTCTACAGATCTGCTCCTGGATGGACTATTTGTGCTTTGCTCTGTTGCTTCTCCAGCTGATGTCAGTGTAGTTAACCTCACTCACAAGAACCAGTGCTTGTGATTTTGAGGCTACTTACAGCTTCCAGTAGAAGGCCTCACTCACTTTCGTCTCCTGATCAGGCTGCCTGATTCTGTACAACTTCTAACATTTGTTTAATGAACTAGCCTAGAGTTTTCTGCATTAGAGTAGGTGTATCTGTGTTTCCCCTACTGTTATTATAACCAACTGAACTGCAAAGGTTAACTTGTTTTCTGGGGCTAGCGTACTGTGTTTAACTCAAAAATTGTATTGGAAAGGCTGTCCATGTGCAACTGGAGCTGGCTTGGAAGAGCAATGCAGCACTCACGAGAGAGAGGAGCCTCTAAACCTTGCCACCTGGGTAGGAGAGAAGACAGAGTTGATAAGGGACAAGGAGGCAGGGACAGTGTTATTGCCACTACAAACTGCAGAGCAGAAGGGGAAACCTACAATTTGGTCTTCATGAAACAGGATAAAACATGAGTGGAGACTTTAATTTCTCATTCCAGTTAGTCAGTACTGCTGTGTTTTGGAAAGGCTGTGTTCTACAGACACAGGCCGAGCACGCTTCTCTCAAGAAAGCAAGCCTTCAAAACAGCTCTGAACACACCGGGGCTGCTGCAACGCTCACGCTGAGAAACAGGCTGCTGAAATCGGAAAGACTAATCTCAGTCGTTGCTTGGGGGTGGAATGGAGCCTCATGGCCTGTAAGAGAGGCAAACGGTCTTGGTTCATCTGCACAACTAAATTGAATAAGGTCTGGAGGATATGCTTGGGCACTGGGTCATGATTATCTCAGCTCTTTGGGGGTGTGCTGCTTGACCTAGCTCAAGCCCATTTGAGAAGAATCCTCCTAGACAATGGCTGGGCACCATTTGGGGGCTTTATGGACCCAAGAAGCAGCAGATGAGGTAAATGGGTTTTCAGGAAGGGTTTAACTCATCACAACCAGACAGCAGAGCCTGACCTTGGTTAGTTTATTAATACAAATCTATCTAGGGAGATTTGCTTATAACTTGCACAATTCCTTGCTGTGTAAATCCATTACTCAGGCCATGCTGTAATGAACAGATAGATAATGCCAAGCAGGTATCTCAGTTCCTGCCTTGGCAGACTGTCAAAAAAGGGTGCTAGGTTTGCTGATGGACTTGTGCTTTTTTCTGTTCACCTGGCAGAACCGATAAGAGCAAATAGCAATGCTGAGCATTAGGAGCTATCTAGACAGTTCATGAGTGATTAAGGAGAGGTCAGTGTGGACAAACGAAAAAAACAACAGAAATCAGAAAATGCAGACTGGGAAGGGAAGCAAGGTCAAGGAATACGTTAGCAGAAAGATCACTGAACACAGTTATAAACAAACCTGTTGCAGCCAGTTTTCTTCTAAGGGATTATTAAGATGCCCAAAGGTGGATGGGTATCTGATAGCTACTTGTCAAACAACCCAAGTCCCTTCAGTCAACGGGCACACAGCACTGTTGGTGCAATTTCAGTTTGGAACATCGGTGTTTCAGAATATCTGATCTGCTGCAGGTGATTTAGTTTCTGCTTTGTTGTATTTTTTTTTTCTTGCTTACTGTAACTGTTACATAAGCATATACTGCAATAATGCAAGTGATCTTTTCCTTTCCATCTTGCTTACTCATTTCTCCTGATCTGGTCTGATTTTGATGCTCACTGATCTGTATGTGGCTGCTTTTACACAGACACCTTCTTCTTTGCATAGACTCATTGTTACTTGCCATATTGCAAATATAATTTAGTCTCTTGGCATAGGAATTAGGTATTTAGATAAATAACGAGGCTGTGATGCTTTTCCAACACACCTACATTCCAGATCCTCGTTTTTTTTATTTACAATTTTCTGTTGATTATTCAGAAATTGTTCCTGTCACCTACATTTTAGAAGACAGCATAGGAAATTGCTCCATGCTCAGATTCCCTTTGACATTCTTTAGTTTTCTTACCCTTAGGCTTTTTCTTAAAGAATCCAGCCTTTTATTTTTGTTTTCCTCCTACATCCCAGTCTTTTAATGCAGTTCACACATTTATGGCAGGGAGGGTGTATGGATGGAATTCCTCTGCCAAAGCTTATTCAACTTGTTTCGTACTTTTGTGCTATCTTTCATCCAGGATAAGGGTCAACAGTCAGTGTTAAATGTCATAGTTCATTAGTCAATGGCAGCAGCTTACACAGACAAGAACCTGCTATAAATCAATTCTCCTCACAGATAATCCATGTTTCACATGTGGTTTTTAAAGATCATCTATGCTTTTCCAGTAGCTCAAATGGGAATACAAAAACACCAGCAAGGGGTATGTTTATAATATGTAATCAGTATACCAGGACTAATTCATTAGTATTGTCCCCTAAATCACCAAGTAACATTTCTACTGCAAGGTATTAATACGGAACTTTAAGTCTGTGCTCAGGCCTATTTATTGGGATGAAAAACTCTTCACTTTATGGTCTGGGAAGCAAAACCATGCAGTCAGTGGTCAGTCACCCACATATGGATGCCCCCCACATTGGGTGCTGTCCTGCAACTACCACACTGTCCACTTCAGAGCTGAACAAACTTTTCATCATAGTTACAAATGTTTCATAGCTGGTTTGAATTGCTTCCTTCATAAACCTGTAGTTGTTAAGTACTCAGAACTGTTCAGCATTGTCTTCTCTTTTTTAGCTTATCTTCACCTGATTCTCCCTTCTTCCCATAGCACTTTTATACATTGCATGTAGCAAGTTCTCTCCCTTGTCACTGTCTGTAACACAAATCCATTTACTTGGTGTAAACTGCACTCATTTTAGATAATTTGGCACTATTTTGTAAATAACCCCTCTGAAATTCTTTGTTGTCTGTACTAGAGATTATTCTGAGCTGAACCAAGGAAGAAAGAAAAATGGTCATTACTTATGCTGCCTTCTGCATGACCTGTGTTGTTCAGACAGCTGGATTTCTATCAAATGCATATAAACAAAGTATACAGAGCATTTCAGCTCTACCACTGTTATTTATTTTTTCTTATTCCCACCCTGAACACTCAGCATGGGCTGCAGAAACGATAAACTTCAGTGATCATGTTTCAATTTAAGAAAAATAATTCTTGATACAGCAACTCTTTTTCCCTTATCTCCCTGCTTTCCTTGTGGATGTAGTAGAATGGTGCAGCTGCTTTGCTTAAATAACCATTCTCTTTCTCTCTGGGAATTGGTTGATTCTCTAGGTCGTCAAATAATAGCCCCCTGGATCTTATGAGAAGTGAAGGATAATAATGTAACTATTATTATTTTAGCCAGTTTATTGTGAAGAGTTGCTTATCTTAACATACTTTGGTTGAACTTCTGATGTAATAGGTAACAATAAACAAAGATGGAACTATTAACTGCTGGTGTCATGAAACATATTGCAGCTCCAGCAATTGCCTTCTGAAATACAGATGTGAAATCATGTTTCTGGCAAAACTCTTCAAATTGGTTAATTACTAGAGTTCAGTACATGGGCTTTAGAGAGGAAAACAGAGTGAGGCCGAGTGCTAACACTTAACTCTGACCTGTATGTACACAACTGAAACCACTGCTGCTCTGAGAACTCCCGGATTGCAACACATGGGTTGCAATCACACCACCACTGACAAACTCCCATAGGAGTAGTATTTCACCAGGGGCTTCACTTTCGCTACATGTGACATTTGCAGCAAAATATACCTTTCACATGTAGCTAACTATAAGCAAGATTTGTCTTATGCATGTCCAAATAGTTTTTTATGAACATCTGTGTATGCCATTTGGTACCTAACCTAACGCTGTGCCTGTCTTGTGACATTTGTCTACTTGTCTTCAAGGGCTACACTTGACTTTCTGCAATGCTTCTGGGTTTACCATCTAAACCTGCTCTAGTTTTAATACAGATGCACAGTTTTCTTTCATTAGGTGACAAAAATACAGTTGAGAGGGCTCTTGAAAACTCTGTATCTTTATGTTAAGGATTTGATATAACCACATTTAGCTGCATACGTTTTTGCAGATCAAAATACACTCAAAAATAATGGGGACAATTTGCAATGGATATCAAAACCATGTAATCTAACCCCAGGGAGTAAAACAGTTTAGTATATAAAAGTCAAGCTCCTTTGTAACACATCAAAATACCTACCTACACACAGAACAAAATATGTATCTACAACTGAACTGAGAACAAAAAGTCCTCTTGGCACAGTTCTTGATCAAATAAACGAAAACCTCATTAATGTGGCACATAATTTACTTTCTCAGCAGGAGGGGGAGGAGCTCAACATCTTCATTTTTATTCCAAGATTTGTCAATGGAACTGCTGACTCAAAGCATCAACTCTTCTCTCAACACTTTTGAATTTTCAGGTTTCTGTAAGTGAAATGTGCCCCAATGCTATGTGGGTACAGATATTTATATATAAATATAAAAACCTCTCTTGAAGGTCAGAGCTTTTTTTCCTTTTAAAGCATTCATTTCTTACTGAAACCTCCTATGTCTTGCCTGAAAAACAAACCAAAAACTGTTACAGGCTTGCTCTGTGAGAAGACTGTATTCCTCAATGAAAGTGAAAGCTGATTGTCTCATCTGAAGCTAAGAAAACAGACACGTAAATAATGACCTTGAGAGATTGCAACAGCAAGATACTATTTCATCTAAGAGGTGCCTTAAAAGAAATTCCTCCACATACAGGCTGAATTAGAAAAATATTTTTATTCACAAGAGTAAATAATGTAGTGCAAGGCGAGTGGATTTAACCCTCAGTAATGCATAGATTGATGCAATTTATAGTCTGTGATCCACATCATTTTGCAGAGGTGCCTGCACACCTGCTGTAAAGGTTAGACCTTTCCTACAGCCACTTTACAGACAGCTTTAAATCAGACAGAAGGTATTTGCACTCCATCCATGTTATCCATATGTCCCATCCAACATTTATCAAATAAACTGCCACTTAAATAGGTGTCTTTTAGAATTATTGTAGAACATGAAATAAATCCTTGCCAGCGTTATCTACAAAAGAATCCAAAACCAAATTTTTGTTCACTTTGTGTCACCTGATCACACTTAAATATTCTTTTATTTATTCATTAGGGGAGCTCCTTTCTCTAATCAGTGGCTCTTGGCAGGAAGGGAAACATTTTGTTGTGTCCACCAGGGAACTGTGGATGGTTGTAAAACTTTGACTAAAACTTAGCCAGCAGCACTAATATGTTATGACCATATTGCAAATATTCCTGGTGTGTTTTCTTTCAAAACAAAACACTTTTCACATTAAAAAACTACTATGGAATATAAAATGCCAAAAACCTCGTTCTTACAATTGCATGTACTGGAGTTCTGGCTGGTTTCCATGGAACTTGGAAAGTATTGGTGACTGGATTTCGCTTTTATGTAACTTCCATTATTCAAATTTGGAAAACTTTGACAATTTCACCAATAAATAAGCTAAAATGCAGTAAAAGCAATTTAATAAGAGATTCGGTGTGTAAGTAAAACTTGGTTAAAACCCGTGGGATGTTCGCTTATTTTTCATTTAGGCAAGGATTTTGCAGGTTTCCTTTCAGGTCCTTCCATAACACCCAGTATGATCACATATTGGGTATAGTGAGAGAGTCTGCATCATCTGTTTGGAGTTAAATAAATTTTAGGGACGGTTTTCCTCTGTTGTGCAGAAGTCAGATCAGTGAACTTCCCTACAACTTCAGCTGTTGGACTGCATTATTAATGCCATGTACAGGGTTGGTTGCCAGTTCTTAGATTTGTAGTTGTTCATATCCTGCTTTCCCAACGGACATCAAGAAAACTACACTTCAGCTTGTAACAAGAGGATTCTGAGGGTTTGACTCCTGCTGTGATAAATCGTTGGAAAGAGGCGCATCTTGCTGTAGTCTGGTAGCATCCTCGTCATTCCCTAAGGAAGAAGGGACGTCATTTGACAACGGTTCTGATCTTCTTCCAGGAGAATGATGGGCTTCAGAAAAATGTCAAAAGAAATTATTTAAAAAACCCCACTGTGTCTAGAAAGTCTATTAATCAATATTTAAATATTATGTGGATGTAAATTACATACAAAGATAATATTCAAAGGTTTGGAAATACTGAAGGAAGAATATCTATAACTAAATACTTTATACATATGTTGCATGATTCCCAAGTTACATAAATTAATAGCTAGTAAGAAAAGAAAGCAGGATTTCAGAATTATTTCCATATTCAGCATATTATTCACAGTTACATGTTGTAATTCAAATAATCTTTTCAGATTTAATGGTGTTGGGTTTTTTAAAATACTATTTCCTATAGGTGTAGGTTGTCAATGTGAAAGTAGTTTTTTCAGTATTTTATTACAGGAATATATCAGAACATTGTTTTCTGACATACAGTTAAGCTGCCTACTGGGGTTAAAACACAACATAAGAAGATGTATGTAGTGGAAGAAATTATTTTTATAACTGGTAATATTCACTTTACAATTTCCTGATCAAGTCTTGTGATCTGAATTGAAAAGCTTGACTGAAGCAGGAAATGCTTTTTAAATGATGACTCATTAATTTTCATGTGATGGTAGGGGTTTTCTCCCCTTTCCTCAGCAATGTTGTTTTGTCTTTGATAACTCTTTCAATGTGGTAGAAACCATGATGGCAGTTTTAACAGACTGGAGTCAGGCACTTGATTTTCTGTTTGTTAATATTCTTTGTTCCATCAAAAGAGACAACATAGAGCAAAACTTTCTGGTTTAGGATAGGAGTCTGCCAACGCCTGGCTGAATGCATTTGCCAGTTTTTTCTTCTGGTGTGAAGAGTCTGAACTGACTCTTCCTAAGTTACTCCAACGTACCAGCTCTTGGAACCTCATTTTTTCTCCCACCTTGCATCTGAAGTGATCCAGTCATATCAAACAGGCAACACACTTTGATTGCATATTGCAGAGATTACATAGGGAATCAAAGTCATAATTCCTGTAACAATACTGCATGTTGAGGGATGGGGAATAATCTCGTGCAGTTAATGTTTTTATTAAGAATCTCTTTTAGCAAGGGAAATTCTTCAGAAACCAATGGGTTTAAAGTTATGCCTTTCTTCATCTATCCCTTTTTAATGATAAAAAAATTACTTGTGTGTCAAAGAAACTACCACTCAGAGGTACTTCTATCAAATCTAGAATTCTGCTTTCATTTTTGAAGGTTTTACTGAAATAAAAAGATCACTCCTCTTTCTTCAGTTTTACTATGACACACATACTTACCAGATAAGGATTGAAAAGACTGCACTGCAAATGCAACAAGAATCGATAAAAGAAAGGTTCCCATGAAGTAGATCTGTGACAGTAATTTTAAAAACATAGTTAGAGCAGTGCAAAGCCAAATGAACTGTGCTTGTAATAAAGGAGCAAAACATACCAGAGTAGAGTGTAAAACATTGTTCCAGAGAACTCTCACGTAAAAATAAAGCAATGCTAATGAACATGGACTAATTGATTCTTGATTACTATTATTCCAGCACCTACAACAAGAAGATTAAAACAACCGATTAGTCCTCCTAATATATTAGTCCTCCTTCACAATTTTGTGGCATCAATCACCTGGGAATCTCAAGTAGGTTTGCAGAACCAGTAACCCAGAAAAACAAATATCGTCATCACTGTCTCACAGATGGTGAAGTAAAAACTCAGAAAAATACCAGCTTAAACTTATTAAGCACAGAATACCTCATCCTAGAAGCGTATTTTTCATTTTCTTACGAACCAACAATGGGTCTAAGCATCCAGGCTACACTTGCAAAGCTGTCACAGTTAAAGTTCTAACTAATGTGAGTCTACAGCAGAAGGACTTGATTTAAAATTACATGTACGAAGTTTAGTTGCCTACACAGAATGATGGTGGTAAACCTCATTTAGAGACAATGGCGTATGACAGAATGAAGTCAAAGCTTGAAGAGTGTTCTAGCTCACTAGCACAAGGTACCTACCTCCTGTGGGGTGAGCTGAGCAGTTTTCTCAGTTCCATCAAATAGGACTTCACTTACTAGAGGAGTTTAGACAGCCAAATCACAGGCACCTATTTTAGGTCTCAATTGATTCTTTTCTACAAAGCTAAGGAGGGAGTGGTGGGGTGTATATATCGATATATACATTTTCTATACATATTTTGTTATAACTATACATACATTTTAGTTATAAATTCATAGATTGTGTACCTGTATATATATATACATATACATAAATGTATGTGCCCTTTGGACAGAAGTGTAGGAAGACAGGAAAACCCTTCAGCACCGTCACCTCTGGAATTACTCTCACAGCAAAGCAGATGGATTCAGCGCAACTGAAGGCAGAATTCAGACTCAAGCTTACAATCCCAGATAGTCCAGAACCCCTATGTATCTGACTGGTAGTTTCATGTGGAGTGGAAGTAATTTAGGGTACAAGTTCAGGCTAACTGCAGTGAAGAGCAATTTCAGCAGATTGCTGGTGAATAGACAAATGAGGTTTTAATGTTGGTATCATCTCCACTTTTCTGGGGTCACACAACACTCGGTAGCAAAACAGATGATAAACCACTCACTCTTGATTCACAGCCTCATGCATTAACCATTAGCTCCTCCTTCTTTAAATATTTGAAAGGCAATCCCACAAATTCACCAAATACTGTGTAAGCTTTGCATTCCCACTGTGCTTTCCAACACTTGTTGCTTTACCTGGGTAAAGAAACCCAAGTTCTGTAGTGGAACCCGAACACAGTAGGTGGTTTGTGCACAAATAGTGCTGGCACAGGTCGTTCAGGCAGGAGACCTGTAAGCTTCTCAGGTATCTAATATTCTGTACCACAGTATCTGTGCCAGGCTGGAACATATTTGCAGAATCAATCAGAAGGACTGCTATTACCCCAGTTACACATTTTTAAATTCTGTATTCAATTATGCTACATTTATAACTGAAATATTGGTTTGGACTGCACACAAATTGCCAGTGCCTAACTTAGGAACTTAAATATATTGAACTGGAAAAGACCTCCTGGATGATTGAATCCAGTCCCTGCTACTTCAGGTAACCACATATAATCAGGTCTCCTTAACAGGCATAAACTGAAATATATTTAGGGAATTTAAGAATTTCAATTATGTTGACCTTAACCTGCCTTAAATCATAAAAGTGAGCGAAGTTAATAATTACAGGATTTGCTGCCCTCCAGAGTAAATGCTACTCACGTGGAAAACCAGAAGATGCTGATCAAGGGTAAAAAAGACTCACCTGTAATACAGTTCCTGAAGAAGTGATGTATTACTAGAATGCAATGCTTGATCAATTTCCAAGTGATCCAGAATGTAGGAAGGTATGGAGTTGCCCTCTTCTATGACAAGAGCCAAATTAAAGAAACCCTAACAGTAAAAAAAAACATGCATGCTTTTTAAACATTAAATG
This sequence comes from Edolisoma coerulescens, assembly GCA_013397115.1. Classification (NCBI taxonomy): domain Eukaryota; kingdom Metazoa; phylum Chordata; class Aves; order Passeriformes; family Campephagidae; genus Edolisoma; species Edolisoma coerulescens. The sequence goes on along the minus strand of VWZW01002475.1, from coordinate 786,857 downwards.
TTCATATCTGTATTTAAGCACCAAGTAGCTGAATAATTATAACAGTCTTCCCTAAATTTGTTTACTATAATGTGATATCCACCGAATAATTATGACACCCCTTTCTCCTAATCATATACAAAAGAAGCATTCAGATGTTGTGACACTGTTTTCTTAGCTCATATCTTTTTCCAGATGCTTTCTTTCTTATTTTTAGTTCCTCTTTAAGCACAGTCACCATATAAAACTGTCATATTTTATCTCCTAGGGAAATACAGACTGAAAGCAGAAATTGATTTCTGTTCTGTTACAGTTCAATTCTGCTTCACCTAGCTCTACAGATCAACAGCATGTGAATAGTGAAACTGAGAGCAGAAATTTCCTCCAAACAATTTAAGTTCTTAATCTTATGGTTCTGCTTATTTGGACAAGTCTTAGGCAACCCTGTGTCTCTTCAGAGTCACGAAGATGAACACACGAGACATTTTCTATGATTCCCCACCACTTTGACTTTCATACTTCAAAGTAACTATTCATGCATCCCTTCTTTCCTTTGCTAGTTTAGCAGTAATGTTTTGTCCCAATAGCCTCAAAACAGAATCCACCTATGCTACCTCTGGTAAGTTCACATACAAGACACTGTCTGGGGTTATTGTCATAGGGACAGGGAAAACAGAATATTCCCGGACATTTCAGGAGGGCCTGAGAAAAAGAAACTCGGTGAAACACTCCATATCTTTGGTAATGTGACATGGTGTATTCTTTAATTATAAAGCATTTTAAGATAAAACCTTCATTAGTGAACAAAATTCACCCTAGGATTCACTTAACATACCAAGGGAAATGGACCGGTCTTCTTTTTTATATCCTAAAATGGCAAAGGATAGGACTGGAATACAACCCAGCAGTCTATTAATTCTTCCTCTTGCAATAGCAAAAGTACTGAGGTCACAACTGAGTCAATTGTGCCAAGGTAAGGTAGCACTGAATCAGGCCATTTACCTTTAAGCTTACAAAACAGCCTAATTCTAGGACCATTAATCTATGCTAAGTTTATCTTCTATTATGAAACAGCAACTACTGATTCACAGGGTATTTTGAAATAATTGTAACTTATTCTAGAGTTCTTTGGTGCAGATGAGGCCAAGCAGAAGAACCAGTCACAGCTAAATTCTCAGACTGTTCTACACTCTGATGTTTTGTCACGAGTGCAGACCCACCTGTGAATCTCCCTCCAAGGCAGCCTGTGCGTACATCCGCATGGAGAGCTCAAGGTCTTTAGACTGGTTCTGGTAACCATAGTAGTAGAAATCACCCATCTTCAAATAAGCTGTGGAAGAAACCAGCAGAAGATCATTTAGACTATTTGTAGCAATAGAATTAACTGACTACTAATGTGATGGAGAAGTTAATAGTAATTCTATTTAAAGCACAATTTTAAAAAAGGAACATACTCTTTCTCTCTGGTTGTCTCTGTGGCTACTTTATATTAGCCTCCCACTGAAAATATTTATCCTGGATGAAATCTCTCACTGTTTCTCTTTAATGAATTTAGTGAATGACATTGCTTTTACAAAAATCTGAGACTTAAGAGTCTTTATATTGCATTCCTTCTTCACTTGCTGAATCTTTCTTTGGGCAGCCTGAAGCCTTATTAGTCAGATTAGCCCTACTAAGTTGATGAGGCTTAAAACCATGCCATCTATGTATTTGCTCTGTACCTGACACTATGGTGGCTGAACCTTTCTCAAAAGTTAGAGAGCACTGCTGCTGATAATTTTATTAGTTTCAAATCCAACTCAGCCCAGGATAACGGTAGGGATGCAATTTTCCTGATCTAGACGGAAGCAGTGCCCAGCAACTATTTTACAAACATCTTTCTGTGACATTGCACAGTAATGAAATGCATCAAAAGAGAGGGCATTGACCTAGACAAGAGCAAGCATGATGTTGCACTAATCTGTGCTACTGAATTTAAAAACTCCCATGACTGTGCCTACATTTGTCTGACCTAAGCTTTCCTCAACCCGTTTGAAACTCTTCTACACTGTACCTTGTGCGTCTACAGCAGCTACCTAGAAATCCCACGTGTTTTTACAGAGGACTGGAATGGAATGACAGTCCCATCCTAAGAGTCTGACCTTCAGAAGTTTTTCTCATGTAACCTTGTACCAGTGGATCTCCCAAAGGGTCAACCAAACCGCACCATGCTAAGGTGTCTACAAACTCCTCAGGAAAGCTAACAGTGTTTGTCAGCTCCTGTTGCTTCAGGCTATATCCACGTGGTATTCAGTTTCCACACATTTTCCACTCTATTTAAATGAACAGCATGAATTAATTTTACACTCCACTTTTCCACATGCTTGTTACAAACCACTTCAATGCTCTTGTGAGACAATCAGATATTTTCAAATATTCAGTAAAGCTTTCAGAGGCACCAAAATGACTTAGCTATTAAAGTCATAGATGTAAAATTTAAGGCCTGAGGAATGTAACTTATTTGCAAATAGACCTTTTTTCTTAACAGAGAATCCTTTAGTTCTCCAAGGTAAGCTCTACTAGTGTTGATAAACTCTGTACCCTAAGAGAAAAACTAATAATAAATTAGATAAGGAATCCCTTAGCCTTTATTAGTCTCTCATGACTCAATTATGATATGGAAGTATATTTGCTTTTGGATTTTCCCTTTGATAAACCAAACAGCATGAGCTCCTAAAGTCTACTGCTTTTTTTTCTTAAACTTTGAGTCAACTGCTCAGACTCCAAAATATCGAGCCCTTCCTCAAGGCTTAGCTTTTTTATTTTATTTTATTAAAATTTTATCCATTCAATGCCACAAAAAGGAAATACTCAGAAAACCTGTGCTGAAATACAACATTTTAATTACCTTTTCTCCCCTGATACTCCTATCAAAACACAAAAAAGGAAATGTATGATAAGCAGGAATTAATCTTCCCTGGACTTGCTTACTCACATAAAAGTTGTGACAAACACAGTCTTTGAAATGAAAAAAAAAAAATTAGAATTCAGAAAGAATTTCTTACACATACCAAATGATGGAGCGTTGACTTGAGAAACAGAGAAATTGTAGTATCTCCAGACACAATCAGTTGCTAGGTATTTTCTTGCTAGGTCCTATAAAGAAAATAATTGATTCATTCATATCCCAGGTAAGAGGCTAGGATCACATTATCATTAACAAGTGCTCCTTTCAGGATAATGAGTTGCGAATACATTTACTCACTGGTCTTTCTTCACAGATGTGTGCTAAATTTGACTGTGACACTTCAATTCCAGTTTCAGCTGCTAAAATGTAATGCAGCAGAGCTTCATGCCTAATGTTAGATAAAATAAATTAATGAAAGGCCTTATAAAAATAACATGGATTTTAGCTACAGTTTAAAAAAAAAACACCAAAAGCACTAAATAAATTTATAAAATTGCCTATGAGCAAAATTTTGGTACAAACTTTAAGAGCAAGAGGCTGGGAAACCCATGCAACAGCGACATGTAGAGGCAATGCTTGGTGTAACCAGCCATGCTGGATCTCAAGAATTTGCAGCCTTGTCCCTCTTGCATTGAAGCTAGACTGGCTCCAGTGTGCATTTACTCTAAGTGACTGACTGATGGGAAAGAAGAATTGATACTAAGCCAAATTCTCCATTTAAATGTTCCAGATAAAACATTCTTAAAAGACTCTACTTAAAAAAAAAAAATCTATAATTAACTTTGCTGTGTGTATATCTGTCTAACATTCATCTGAGTATTTCTTTGGTATGCTTTTCCTTTTATTTATGTAACTTGTTTTTTCTTGTCTTTTTTAGACTGAGCTTTTTGAAACAGGATTTGTCTCTCCTTATATTTGAATGTATGAATAGAACAACAGTCACTGTCCCTCTAAGGATTCTATGCATCTCACTGACTGTAAAGCAAGTAGTATAATTTAATATTGCATTTGCACTACAGCAATTCAGTATTTTGATACTAGACGAGAGCGTCTCTCATGCTCTCTACACTCTACTCATCTTCGTCTACTCTGTATTACGAAGACTATGCATTTAAAATTAAGAGGAAGTCTTTAAAATCATGTATGCAGTTTTAAAATCCCAAGATAATAAAAAAACCCTCTTGGTGTATTTTTTTCCTTCTGGTTTCCTATTAAAGAGTAATGCTGCCAGTGATTTTCTCCACAACACAAAGGTAAAATCATGGCAAGTTTCAGGGTTCAATGGCTTGTTTAACTGGAAGCATATATGATCAAATATGCATTTGACTTTAAGAGTAGCTGCTTAAGCAAATCAACTTTAAATCAAATTGTGAAAGCAGTTGTCCTTACAGAACTAGCAGGTGTAACCTCCTGTTATCCAGCTGTTTCTGCATTATTACAAATTATTCCTTGTACTTGCCCTGTAAAAACATCTAGTGGAAGAGAGAACTGGGACTACAGAAGGAGTTCAGGGGAAAGTGGGGAAATTGGTTCATCTGATCCTTAAGTCTCAAAGGGCAACTGAGAAAAGAAATTACATTTATGGCCTTTAAATCAGTCTTTGAAGATCAAACTACCACAACAGACAGATGTGTGAAACATGTGTCTGCAAACAATGACTGAAGAACACATATTACTTGGTCTGACTGGCAGTGCAATAATTTACAGCTATGCAATTTACACCCTGGCATCTCAAGCAGGACTCCAGCAGATTTTTCCTCCTAGCTGTCAAGCCCAGAGTTTCTGGAATCTTAATGCTTTACCTGTCATCTACATGTGGACTGCAAAGTGAGCCGGGCAGAGTCACAGGCTTGCACAACAAAACACGCTACAAAAATATCAACAGAGATTTTCAGTATTGAAAAGTGAACTCAAGTCTAAGGAGAAATGGGTGTGATGGACTGAGTAAAAAGACACTTCTTCTAGGAATGGGTTACTCCAGAACGGTCCACTGACAGTTTCTTGTAGATCTCCTTAGCCTGAAGCACTAACTAACTACTTACAGGGGGAAGCTGCAGGACTAAATGAGCCATTGTTTTAATCACATATGGCAGGCTGATGTTTGCACACACAGTATCTGATGCTCATGCCTACAGAGGCTGCAAAGATGGAGCATTAACCTGGACACTATTTTGAAACCTCTTGACAGGCTCATTGGATATTATAGTCTCCTATTATGCTTACACAAAAGACACTATCAACCATGCACAGAAAAACGAACAAGTCTAATCCAGCAGCCTGAGTTTTCATGACACAGAATTATACAGAGGAAAGAAAGCAAAGTACGAGATTTGTAACAGAGAGAATAGTAAAAGTGAAAGGTGTTCCTCTGGTTAATTCAGTGCACATTACACAAATATTATGGGATGAGAACCATGGACAGTTGATACAACTATTTCACACTCCAAACTCCTTGTTTTTCATTTGATTCTGTCAGAACTGTTGAATTACATTTTAGGTCAATTCCTCCTTCCCTTTAGGTCAATGGATGTTTTGCAACTGATGTCTGTAGTGCTACTACTTTTTTTTTTCTTCGAGGTGATCGCCCATTATTAATTATTTTATCTTGCTATAAAGTAAGTGAAAAATAGAAAAAATAGAGAACAGAAGAAACATACCATGAAAGTTCCAGATAAGCATTGAGAGCTTTTCTGATTACATGACCTAAGTAGCCATTTTTCTCTGCAATGTGTTTTGCCCAGCTGTGGAATAGAACAAACAAAATATGAATGGTTGTGCTCCAGTAATGTTATCCTAACTCACGCAGACTCAAAGAACACAAAAGGATATGGGATCACCCTCTGACTTCTTCTGTAAGACAAATTATGGGATTTAACAGTAGTCACTGCATCAATCCTGTAACGATTGACTGAGAACATGAAGTCCATTCATCTCTACGAGTTTATTAGAGGCATCCCACGTTTTTTTCTCAGAAATGTTTTTTTAAGAAAATAAACTTAAGTTAATAGGTGCTATTAATAATTACCTGCCTATTTTTTGGTGCAAAATGCCAATTCTACCACATCAGGAGACTGATATTTCTTGAAAATTAAAAAAGCAAGGCTTTGTTAGACACAACCTTTCAGAGTTGTTTGATACAATCTCTCTGAGTTGTTCTGGAAAAAGTACTAGAAGTACTCAGTATCTCTCAAAATCTACTGGTCATCTAAATAACACACATACTCATGCAGATCAAACATTACTGCAGAAGAACCTTTTGCCAAGGAGGTGAGCACCGTGAAGTACAAGACATTTAGACTTTGGACTTAAAAATAACGAATAATCAAAATAATCACATCGGAAATATATTCTCCTTTAATAAATGGTCTCATTACTTACATTACAGCTTTTTCTGGATCTCTAGGGAAGTCTTCCATATTTCCTGTGATGTAATACAGAGAGCATCGTAAAGTCCCTTCTATATGTCCTCCTTGGGCAGCTTTATAGAAATAGCGTGCAGCAACTGTCTGCGAAGAAACAAGACACAATTAGCAACTCTGCATTATTAATATTTTTTGAGATTTCTTCCCCAGGACTCATTTCATCAAATGAATTAAAATAGGTAGCTGGCTAATGAGGGCAAGACTTTGTACTTAGATGAAATGAATTCTTTCTTCTAACTTTGTAATAGTTTAGGCTAGAAAAAGTTTTGAAAAACATCTATTCGGGTAATATACAGAACATCAAACAGAAAAGTGTCTAAACGTTTAACTAACACCGGCTAACATAGTAGTCCTACGTGCACTGACGAAAGTAAAATTAGTTATTCCCTAGTAGGAAGATTATTAAGGCATCCTGGAGAACAGGACTTTTGCACCTGGCATGCCAAATGAAGGCTGTGGAGCAGCAGCAGTGCTCTGTATGTTCGGCAGAGCCAAACCACATTGCTCAAATCTTTGAAACTGGCTTATAAAAGATAACACAGATTGAGTAAGCAGGGCCAGAGCTACAGAAGTGGGAAGGCTGTGTGACTCCACATTTTACTCTCAGAAACAATAACCTGTAAAGTAAACCAAACCAGCATACAGCCTGAAATAATTTATTTCAGGGAATTTTTAACCATCAATACATGCTTTTTGTTAGGGAGCACGGACTACACAGTATCCATCACAGCCATAACTTCTTGCCCTTGGCTTTGATGAATAAAGAAACCTGGGCACTTTTAGGTGTACTGTTATAATCAGTCCACGTGGAAATGTGTATTTTGGTCCTGGGGAAGGAAAATGTGTTTGCCAGATGCACATGTTGGTGGGCACTGCTGCTGTTGGCAGCAGAAATGCTCACTGTCTGGAGCATCCAGATCTCAGAACTCAAAGGCCACACTGAAAACATTTTTTAGCTCTACATATGAGGTCTGCCTGCATTTATTACAGTCTACCTCATTAGATTTTGCTGCTGTTCATATACTACCTAGTTAATTAAAATAAATATAAATAAAGTAGACCATTCCTATTAGGAGAAAATTTATTTTGCACACATGTTAATGGGTTCTGTCACAGAGAAACAAAATAAAATACTGCCATCTACCAGGATTGTATTAAATAGTTACATTTTCAAGTCTGGACTGGAGGCCTCTCACTGCAGTTCTGAGGCTCACAGAAGCTAGATGAACATAGCATAGCTGTTCATGAGTTCAGGGACAAGGTTGTGCTGCTTTCAGTTATTGTGGAATCCTTTCCCTATAAACTTTCCAATCCAAAACTGAAAACCCTAAAGGTCACATGACGTGAAAGCACACACTATCCTTCCTGGCTGCTGTCACTGGAAGGAGGAAAGCAGAGGCAGTCAGTGGAGAAAAACCTGCACCTGTTTTGTTTCTAAATTAAAAGAATACAAACACATGCACATAATTTTGACTGAGATATTTGAGCAACATCTCTCTCCCTAAGCAATCTGATTGAATCCCCCAGTAAAACCCTTGTATGATAAAAGGTATCAAAATCCAGCTCAGGGTGAACAAAGTAATCTCAAGAATGAGGAAAAAATTCTAAATTGGGCCCTAATGTTGAGAAATAGTACCATTAAATATTTACTCACTTGATTTCTACCAGGTACTCCTGGGTAAATCCCATCTAAATATAGGACACCAAGGTTGTATGATGCATCTGGATTTCCCAATTCTTCAGCAATTAACCAGTGTTTGGCTGCTTTTCTGTAGTCTCTTTTAAAATTGTGGTAATACCATCCTAATCCATTCACTGCCTGGGGCAAGCCCTTAGGGAAGGAGAAGAGCAGTCTCAGGTCACACATTTGATTCTGCTTTTTGTTACTTCTGGGACTAGGGGTTTGCCGGCTTTTTTTCCCCCACTACTCTTCTTTGTGGCCCCATATTTAGAGTGTCTTTCATATAAGACTCCAGTGTCATTCTACAGAATCTCAGCCGTGTGTGCTGGCTTTCACTTGTTGACAAGAACTAACTGTGACTATTTTTCCCGTTTCCTCTTCAAAGCAAAACAGGACACTTATTCTTTTTAACTCCCAGAAACTGGTTGACAGGATTAGCAATCAAAAAACCCACTTCTTTCAAACTAGAACATTTCCTTGAGAATAAATAGAAAGCAATGAACACAGAACTTTGTAATGCTGCTTTCAAAATGCATTTCACCAACATCATACAGATCTGCTTAAGATATTGCCACTTGCTATTACCAAGTTGCATCTTTGCATCTTGGCTCAAGAGGAGAAAATCTTGAGACAGTTTTTACTTTTGTTGCAATGAGTCACCACCTCCTTGCATAAACTGATGGATCATATGGGGCTGTAAGTACGCCAGCAGTGTTACTAACCTGCCCATTAAAAATGCAAAAGCTGTTAAACTTTTCAATAATTATGAAGTTGTTTTTGTATAGAAAATGTACATTGGAGCATAAGAACCTAAGTATCTGAGTTCAAGGAGAGTAAGGAAATTGATGTCTCTATGAGTCTTCCAGGAATCTGTTCCTCAGATCCTGAATCAAGAGAATTTTGATCACAGCATAAAAGCCTCTCAGTTTATTTAAGCCTCTCCCAAACAGGCAGTAAAACAGATAGTCTGTCCTGTTTCAAAGGAATCACAGAACTGGCACAAATCTTTTCTGATGGTGGTCAGCAGTGAAGTCCTCTTTCATTTTTATTCTAAGGACCAGATCATGGCCTGGGTAATCTGGTTGCACTAGACCATTAAATGGAGTGAGGCTCCACTGCTCTGTGGTGCCTGTCAGTGTTTCTCCCTACTATGGAAAAATCCCAGGAGGCTTTGTGACATCTAGGTCTTCTCCCTTAAAGCTTAGGAACATAAAGCAAATATTCACTCCGTAAATCACTTAACTAATACCAAGTTCCAAAAAGTGTAAGTAGAGAGAATTCTTTTTCTTTCACAGAAATTTTGGCAGATTTTGAGTGGTCTAGTCTCCCAACTTGGGAAAATAAGACTTTCACCATTCATGGTGAAGACACTGGAAGAAGCAAGCAGTATTGACACAGAATTATGGTAACAAGCATTTTATATAAATGAGAGTTCATTGTTATTAGCACCTGGTACAGAACTACTACAATAAAATATTTATTGTATTTTACCTTGGCTGCTGCTTTCTTCATCAATTCCAATGCAAGTTTTATATTCTTTTTCACACCTTGACCCTAGGAAATGGATATGTGAAACAATCATTGTTAACAAATACAGGCTGACAAAAATTCACTTATGCACATCCAAAATGCCTTTTAATATTGATACTATTACTTCCTAAGTGTCATTTGGCTTTAAACAGTTACAACAAAACACACAGCTGTGTGTTCATCCTTCCTTCACAGCTTTACAAAATCTCAGTGATTCAGTCTAGAAACAATTATCTCACCAGTACATTCAAGTGATTTTTATGGGTAAATAATATCACAGATCTTTAATTTTGAGCAGCTAAGGAAGAATGAATAGCATTCAAAGGGGCATAGGTTGTGCACAGTTTGGCAGTAAGAGCTTTCAGCTTTCCTGAAAAACGATGTTAGAGTGTCTCTAGAGGAAATACATAGATGTCATGCTTATGATGTCCACACAAAGTAATTCCAGACATAGGTCAAGCAGATTATGTGTGCTCAAAATTAACACAAGCAAAACTTAAGCAAGCATTTTCTAGAGAAATACCCTCCAATGTCAAAGGAATGAGACAAAGACCTAACAGTTCCTCACTAATATTTCTAACCTTTAGTGCTCTTGAATGTCTTACGGGCGACATCAGTTAGCTGATACACTTTATTTGACTCAGGTGAGATTATGCTTCAGTTCAGCCTCTCCTGTCTGCTGCTTCTAGCAGGGAAAAACTAACTGCATGCAGCGATAATTAAATTCCAACTAAAACAAAAATCCCAGAGATCTAATAAAGGGCATTCTAAGAAAGGATCAAACTTTTACCTACATCTCTACACCAAAGTCTATGCCTACTAGCTGGTTGGATTCTTGGGGTGACAAGACATTAGGAAAAATTAGGATCCACAATTTGAGTGGTATTTTGATCCTGAATCTGGCCAGGAATAAAGAAACTAGACTGCTTTTAACTTGTTCTTTTTAAAATTTTTGTGCCTTTTTGGTAAAAATCAACATTAGCTTCATAACTATTGATTGATGTTTGGAGTAAATCTAAAAGTACTTGTATACACTCTCACTGTGTGTCACTGCAGGTAACTTAGAAACATCATGGTTATAGGAATGAGTATTTTGAAGTGAAAACATGAAATATGACTTACCTTAAATAACACAATGGCATAATCATATATTAACACTGGATCTTCTGTTTCTATTGCACCCTTTGCATACCATTCTATTGCAGCTTCAGGATTTTTCGCCACTCCTTGTTGGCCCCAAAACAGCATCTGAGCCAACCGTTGCTAAAAGAAAACAACATAAGCAGTAATGCTATAAATGCTTGTATTGAAACTGGAATTGCAGGAGCAAACTTTTGCAGGCTTAGATGGATTTCAAATATGTGAAAAAAAACCTAGTATACATCCTCAACAGTTTGAAAACAATTGGTTATCAAGAATATTCAGGGGACTTTCCAGTGGTGGAATGCACTGATACTAACTCTACAGCAGGGTTATTTTTACAGCTTTCAGTATCATAGAAGTCTGGATTGATTTAAGTGCAGAGGTAAGGGACAGACAGATTTGATGCATATAAATGGCTCATTATTACAATCTATTGCTACTGGTCTCAGATCAGCAGCAATAATTGCACTGTATCAAGTACAAAGCCAGGGAAAAGGACCAGAGAAGGAGGTTGCCGAGACTTGACAACTCTTCCCTTTTGCCTTGCATCATTGTTATGGCTTTTGCATGGTTACTGGATGTTATTGAACAGCAACAGGGGAAAGAGTCCAAGCTCAGAAAAAAGAAGCAATTCTGAGTGGAAGGAGAAAATGTCTGTCCACTCTCCTCCTCAACTTTCCTACATAGTCTATAGATGTACATTCGTGAGTGTGTCTAAAACCAAGAAAGGGGAAATTTATTACTTTATACCTGTGCAGCTGCATTTCCTCTTGTTGCTTCATGTTTTAACCACATAAAGACATCACCATTTTCTTTTGTTTGAGCTTTAAGCAGTTCATCATCCATCAGTCTTATAGTTTCAACAAATGCCTGAAGAGTAGGTGAACAGAAAAAAACTAACTTCCACATGAATTTCACAATGAATTTCTACATATGCTACCAAAATGAAAATGCTGTCCATTTCCTGCTTATCTCTAAGAATTCACAATCAATTCCGGGTTTTAAAATTCTCATCGCTCCTCTGCTGGCCAGTGCATTAAGAACTATTCTTACATCCACTGTAAAAACCATTTACTGCCTTGTTCCAAAACTGTAAATCCACTCTGCACCAGAAAGATACACCAAGACATCAACAACTGAAAAAAAAAACCCCAAACCATCTTTTGGTTTCAAATGCACTTAAAAATTACAAAGAAGTGTTTTTAAGCCTTTTAAGGCTTTTTAATTTCTACAGAAATCTCTTCCAAAAGATAAAAAAAAAGCTGGCAGAAAGCTTGATGAAGACCTGACCCACAGCACTCTAGGTAAGTCTGGTGACTTTTAGTTCTTCAGCAATTAAAATCTCTCTATTTTTTGTACAATAATAATTCTTTCTGATAAGCCAGGATTCTAGCACTAACCTACCTTGATTATTCTTTACAAATAAAGTTGTGTTACCTCCTGTTTAGCAGCTTGTTCTAAAATCATTTTATTGTAACTCTATCATATAACTATTTAACAACCAAGTCATTAAATTTGATTATAGGAAAGGTGTAAGTATGGAGAGGACAATTAATCTTTTGCAGGAACTGAATGATGTCTGTCTATTGAAACAGCAGATCAGTTGCTTATAAATAAATAAACACATCCAATTATATTAATAATTGAAATTCTGAGTGAGGATTTAGGGCCCAAGAATAAGGTTTGGACTTCAATAAAAGACAGGTTTGTGGACAATTCTGAGGATTTGAGTCTAATTTTGATTTTGATTCCCCCTTCCTAAGAAACACAGTAATGATACCGACATACAATTTGGGGGATTTTTTAACAATCATTGAATCATAGAATGATTTGGGCTGGAAGGGACTTTTAAAGACCATCTAGTCCAACACCCCTGTCACAGGCAGGGACATGAATCAGATGAGCTAGTATTTGTAAATCAAGACAAAAATCTTCTGGCCACATAATATGAATATGAAAAATAACTTGCACAGAAAACAAATTCAGATACATTTATAACTCTTTTACCTGTTCCCCTTTTATATTGTGTTGATCCAGAGATGTCTTTATTGCAATATTACTGTAATAAGCATATGACAGCTCCAAATCAAGTGGATAGTTATTAATGCCTTGGTAATGCTTATAGCCAAGATTCATCACAGAAAGTCTCTCGTTCCCCTGAGCACCAACCAAACTATACAGCAGTCCCTGGCAAAAATCAACAGACATAAACAAGAGTGAATTCACTGCACATCTCACAAGCTAAGCACTTTGCAGGAGATTTACAAGGAACAGAATGTTCATATTGGTAGCTGATTTACTAGCTGTATCGTGTAAACACAGTTACAGAAGCAAGCACAGCCCTAAAGCAGTTAAAATGTCTTACGTTTGCACAGAAAGACTTGAAAGAAAAACTAGGCTCTAAATACTTTTCAAGTATTGCATTTATTCTGTCACCACTAAGGGTGCAACAATTTTTTAACGTCATTTTACTACGATGTTGTTTATACTGTGACACTTTTTATACTCAGCAGTGACTTAACTAGTCCCACTGATGCCAACTGGAGTTTTCACACTGAATTCAGTGGAAACATATGGAAGCCAACAAACAGCATTTGAGAATCTTACCCTAGGGATCTGACAGGACTAGTAGGATGGTATCTATGGCCAATAAGGTTTCAGCACAAATCTCCCTTGAGGTATATGTTAATTGGTCTATGCCAAAAAACATTTTCAGCACTACTATTATTTTTCACCTACACAGTAATAAAACCAGTGGTGTCCCACCTGTGCTGGATATTAAATTGTTTCCTACACTATCTGAAGCAGATCCAATGATGAAATGACTTAGCCTCCATAATTAGCACTAGGTGTACTCTAGGGTATAAAAAACATTCCTGTCTATGGTTTCTTGTTTTTCAAGAATTGCAGGTGAGCTTGGTCTCCGATTGGCCTGTCAGGGGTTCTTCTGATTTAGTGTCCTGTAACCACAGCAGACAGATCTTCTATTCTTTGTATTTTATATTATACTATTATATCACAATTAAATATCTACTGGAAATTTTAGTGTTGCCTTCTTCCCCCGACATATGAACATCTGCCCTTTACTCGACCTTGCAATAGAGTCACATTGAAACATTTCAGTTATTTGCAACCCACCGAAGAGGTCAGGAGTTCTCAAACTCTGCAGTCGCTCAGCTGAAGCATGGTCACTTTTTTACAAAAGAAAACTGTTCTACTTTGGTTACCCTTGCTCATTTGACCATAATATACTCACCATCACATTTTTGCACACTCTAAAATCAGACTTCTTTCCTGACTGTACTACGCAACCTTACCACTTTAGATTTGCCTGATCCGAGACTTTTTTCCTACCTGTCTTCAAATGACTGTGGGTGCCTCAAGGGCTCTTACTCATCCCAGCCCCACAGTGATTGGGAAAGGCAGTACTCTCTATGCTGTTCACTTTACCACCATTTTTAGATCTTTACTAAATCACTGATTTCCTTGTTCTGCTTGAGCAGGATAAAGATTCCCACCATCAGGCCTTCACAAAGTTATCACTGCCATCAAGGTATTTATTAGTAGCTTTATTGGAGAATCCCTTCAACCACCACCTGGATCTGAAGGCCATTTCACTTTTTTTGAATTTATCATCCCATTTCTTAAATGCCTTTAAAGGTAATTGATTTCACAGACATAACAGAACATATTAAATATAGTACCTTTACACGATCCACAGATACACCGAGCCCTGTTTCAAATATAACTGCAAGAAAATAGGAAGCCTTATGGTATCCACAACAACTGGAATCCACCAGGAGAGGGACAGAGGAGCCCAAATTGCTGAGGCCATTGGCACTGGACAGACCTTTCACAACCTTCTCAAATATCCTCCGGCCAACTTCTACAACTGTATCACTTCCATCTTCTAACACTAAAAATAAAATATAGGACACACAGTTATTGCAAGAGTTAAAAGTAGGAACCAATTTCCCCTCCTTAACTTAATGGGACTCAGACAGATTCTGTTATTTCTCATGCTGAATAGTATTCTCAGTGTAGACAAACAAAATTCCTAGAGACACAAGGTATTACTGGATATGAAGTGTGAATAAAAATCCAAAAGACCATCTCAAAGTAACTAACCACTAAAAACATAAGGATATTTCTATGATTCCTTCTACCTAATAAGCCATTCCTTCATCTGCAGCATATTGCAACATATAAGCCACATAACACTCCTTTATTAAGTCAGCTGATACTAAAAAAAATGTATAACACATGAACTTAAGTCAAATGATACTAAACTACACAACAAATATTGTTGAGTTATTTAAGAACAATGAAAAAAAAAAAAGAAACATGATTACCATCTGGACTACTGAAATCCATCTCTTGTAACAGTTTGAACAAAGTGTGATACTTCTCCCTGAGCTCTTTTCCCCACATGAAAGCACCGCATTTGGATTTTTCTCCATATTTGTGAATCAGCTCCAAATAATAGTTTTCATAGTAACCTAGAGAAAACAACATATTTAAGACATGAAAGCTGACTTTGTGGTCTTGAAAAAAAGTTTCTGATAGAAAAAAAGATGTTTCTAGTGAACTAAAAATTCATGGACAAGATGAACACACCCTTAACACAAAGCAGCGCTAAAAACTCACCCAGCTAGCACAGGCCACTTAAAAATACATTTAGATTTCTTCTTCCGTACTCTGGTCACAATGCATGCAGTCGAATTCTAATTAGAAACATAAGCTAGTTTTCAGCACACATTTAAGCTATGTCATTCTTCTTTCACCAAAGTGGACACTTTGGTAGAAAACTTTTAATTACTGAATGTTAGGCAACTGTGGCAGAAACATTCTAGCAAAACCCACCCATTTGCCTCTAGGGTCATTTTGAAAATGAAATGGAAGAAAGGCAATTGCATTGCGTACACGAAAGCTAAAAAGTATTTCTTTTTCCCTTCACGAACCTGTCTTATTAGAGAAGACATATCAAGAAGATTTAAGTTTTTATTCCATGACACAAAAGTATTTGCAGGGACAAAACCCCAGTTCTAGATACCAGTAACAAGACTAAACTCTTCAAATTGCATTTTCTTCTTGTTATGGCTGAATTTAAGTTTACTTTTGATGATCAATATCCAGATTATTAAAGGAAGGAAAACAGGTCTCCAAAGATGACAGTTTAAATTTCATGTCATAGATCAACACTTACAACTTCTGTGCATTTTTTCGCCTTGCCTTACAATGTATGTGTAGTCATAAACTATTTCTTGAATGTCCATACATCTCTCGTAGTAAAGTTCAATTTGTTCCACTGTGTCTTTGTCAAGATGAGGGTTAGAAATCTATAAAAAGGCAAATGATGTATAAATGACATCCCCAGTATCTGTTGTTGTGTACGCTCAGCTAGAAAGATGCATTGTACATAAATAACAAAAGGAAACTGATTCTTCACTACAATCAGATTATCTGGCACATCATATTAGTGTGCCAGACAACCTGATGCTGGCCACAGTAGACTATTGTCTATTTAAACGGTCAGCATAATCCAAAAATCACGGACAAATTTCCAGAATTCACCCATGTGACTTTTACCATCAGTCTTATCAAAACCATAGATTAATCAAATGTGTCCAACTCTGTATCATCAAAAACTCTGGGAACAAAGCAATAATGAAAATACATCCTTATTAAATATACATTACAAACACTGGTTTGCACACTCACTTCCCAAAGTATTATCTTTTATTATTTGAAATGGTAACTAATACTGCTAGATTTCAACAGAAAATTATCATATATGACATATGCTCCCAGATGCTATTGTGCTTCACTGCTAGTTTATCATTTGATAAGCATTCCATCTGAAAAAATAAGAGTCATAGTTGTCTGCTAATATTTCAATATTCCCCAAGTGCTTTTGCTTACCTGTTCTGTTTCCAATACATTGAGACGATAGTATTTCACAGGTCCAAAAAACGCTTCAATACCATTTACATACCCACTGCCTCCAAGAACAAAGTATCCAGCAGTATCATCATAATAGAAATCTTCCCTAAAACTTGAGAACATGAAAGAGAAGTAAGCTGACTATCTAGAGGTACTGTGAAAGAAGAAAGAGAAATTAGTATTTCTCAGAATTTCTGCAACTGACAGTCCTAAGCTCATTGCCAGTATCTTTTTCTTTTCTCATTTGTTTATTCTCAAAATCTACTCTGCAATTTAGTGTGATAAATTTTGGAGTAAATTTAACAAATCCCTTGTCTACAAACATATTAAACCAGCAAGGTGTTTTATTTTTCTGACCTATAAGTATCTTTTGATATTTTATGCATCATTACTCAACTTCAATTTTTTCAGTTCCACATTTCCCTTTCACTTTTCTAAAATCAGCATAGGAAAATTTAAGTTATCTGTCTCCTAGAGTTATCATCTGCAACTCATCAATTCCTGGTTTTTAAAGCAGAGCAGAGAATGAACAACCCTGAAGTCTGCCATGTAGTTCACTGTTATGTAGTTCCCTCATTAACAGTGGCATTTTTTAGTTATTTGCACAAGAAAGAGTCCATCTTAAAATATAGTGAAAGAGAACAACTAAAGATCCATTTTAAAAAATTATTCTGTTGCTTAGAATAAAGGACAGAGCAAGAATACTTCTGGTAGCAATTTTGCTCTCTAACTAAGCAAAGCAAGTAACAATTTCCCTGGTGAAATACTACCTCTCACAGCAACTGTAAAACTAGACTTCAGTAAGGCCAAAAGTTCAGTGGAAGACTGATCTTAATGCCACTGACCTGCCAATCAGTTTTTAGTGAGGGTTATCAGACTCTAGATAGTGCACCATGTTAACTCATGGCATTAACAAAAATATTCAGCTTGTGCTTAATGTAAGCACAGTAAAGCAAACTGGTTTTGAAAGCAGTGTGGAAAAAGACCACAGACATTTTGCAAATCAATTGGAATCTCAGCTAAAAACTTGGGCTCTCCTTCTCCCATTCTCTGTATCTGAACATATACACACATGTAACTCCACAAAGGGGAAAATGCTGCTTACATAAAAGATTGATGATGATGTCTTTTCAAATTCTTCCCAACACTGCTTACTTCAATCTGAAACAGCACAAAATATTAATTACAATAAAAGAAATGTTATAGGGTACATTTATTACAGCATCAAGTTGCCCCAGGGGAGGTTTAGATTGGATGTTAGGAAATATTTCTTCACTGAAAGGGTTGTCAAGCACTGGAACAGGCTGCCCATGTTAGTGGTGGAGTCATCATCCCTGGAAATGGTCAAGAAACAAGTGGATGTGGCACTCAGTGCTATGGTTTTAGTTGATATCGTGGTGTTTGGTCAAAGGTTGGACTCGATAACCTTTGAGGTATTTTCCAGCCCTAATGATTCAATGATTCTTGTTGATCCACAGCCTGAAGTCCTTCTCCCCAGGGCTGTTCTCAATCTACTCTCTGCCTAGCCCATGTCTGTGCTTGGGAATCCCCCGACTCAGGTGCAACACCTTGCACTTGGACTTGTTGAACATCACAAGGTTCACATGGGCCCACCTCTCAAGCCTGTCCAGGTCCACCGGATGGCATCCCTTCCCTCCAGCATCTCAAGTACACCACACAGCTTGGTGTCATTAGAAAACTTGCCAAGGGTGCACTCAATCCAACGCAATCAATCAAAGTCGATTTCCCAAAGCAGGATGGTCTGAACATCCCCTCACAACTTCTAGTTTTAGATTTTTCATTCTTCTGCTATGTGAGCATGTACAATTCACAGTATTTCTCTCAGCCGCAGCTATTAAGGAGTTTGTCAGAGGCATAATCAAGTTATACAAATCTCAGCCTTGATCCTGTAATTCATTAGCAAGCATACCTGTCCACCCTTAAAGGAGAGATCCAGTCGAAACCATTGCTTCAGAGGAAGGCTGAAGCTAGTCTTCACTGCAAGGTCATCCCCTCTCACGAGATGCATCTGAATATGCACATAACCTGACAGCAAGAAAGGAAGAATAAGGAAATAAACACCACAGAAACATTAACAGCAAGAATGGGTTTACTAAAGCATTCTTCACAGTGATTCTGTCCTCTTCATCCTCTTCATCACCAACAACAGAAATGTGGGCACTCACCAAGCCATACATCAGCTCTCAGAGAGTCCCACAGACAGTGCTTCACAGTATTTCAATTACACATCTAAGATGCTGATGCTCAGGCTCCCACAGGAAACCACAGACTGAAAACCAACTGTCTGAGGGTTAAACAGACTAAACCTAAGGCAAACAGGGAGGCTGCCACAGTTGATCTCAAACATCAGAAAGCAGATGTGACTTGCAGTAAACAGCACAAGGGACCAGTAAAAAATGACATACACTCAGCACTCAACTGGTGACACATGACTGCAATGATCAAGTACAAGATAACTCTACCCTCTGCTTCTTGGACCTGCAGAAGCTACACTCACGGTCTGAGCTTTTAGGACCAGGACAGGCTATTATGATAATCTAGTCTAACACTGAGAATAAAACTGGCCCTAAAACCTCACCAAGTAAATCTCATATCAAGCTGATAACCTCCATGTTTTTTGTTTTTCAAAGAAAAGCATATAGTTTATAATGGACAGATTAATTATCAAATTTGGCTACATGACAGAGAAAACGAAAATGACAAAAATAACAGAGAGGAAGAGGTCAGTTGTCAAACTTGCAAAGAAGGATGAAAAAAATGTATGATGAGAAAGCCAGGTGTGCACTTTTAAGACTCTGCATGCTTATTTCCTCTGTGAGCCTGGCAGCCAGCTCCCAGCTGTCTTCTGACAAGAACAGACCCCTACTGCCAAGTGTTGGGAGACTAAGACAGTGCTACCTCTCAAACTTCTTCTGGATCCGGGAAACAGACTGATTCTTGACCATTGCAATGTAGGCAAGACCTTGAATGATTTTGACTTTTTCTGAGGCTACTTCAAATTATCAAAAATGTTTATGTTGTATGTACATAGGAATTCAGATCAATTTAAAATAACTCTTCAATCATAAGAAGAAAGCTTGTTCATTGAGATAAGACTGTTTAATCTCAGTTTATATTCCTGGCTGTAAGATTCAGGCTATTCTCCTGACAAAGCAGACATTTCCTGAAGTTAGCCAAGACTAGATGCTATGCAACTACTTCTCAGTTTTCTCCTGTTAATTTAGTAGCTACTTTCCTACTGAGACATTATAGTCAAAAAGAAGCATTTTGCAAGGGATCAATTTCACAAAATAGGTCTGATAATATATTTTTATAAATGTTATTCCTAGGCACAGATCTATAAAGACTGTATTAGACCTCTTCTGAAAGCCATTAATAATATCCCTTACCTTCCTCGTTTAGAAATACAGCAGGAGTACCATACATTTCTTTTGAATCAATAAAATAGAGTATACCACACAGATCCTTTTCACAGTGATGGAGTAGATACAACCAGATTGAAACGGTGAACCTGCACGAGCAAAAACAAACAAAAAATCCTCTCCTGATGAGAAATCTCTCTATATAATTTGAAAAGCATGTATTTCACTTTAATTTAGCAAATCTGTTTCACACATGTAATCTCCAGAACAGAACACACCCTCTGCAGTGGAAACCTTCAGAACAACCACACTTAAGACTCTTGGATCTTGGCAGACTTTTGTGGTAACAATGGGAGAAGAAAGTAAGGAAGCGTTATCTGAATCAATTCCAGAATGCTGGGTCAGAGCTACTTCCAGATCCCACATCAACAAGGAACTGAAAACACAACCGAGACAAATTGGAGCCAACCTCCCACATACAGACTACAGAACCAAATCCCCAGATGCATGGTCTTGTCATCTTGATTGTCAAAGCCAGTAAAAACTATAAGCTGTGTCTTCTATACTAAAAGTGAACTGTGAAAAAGTGCTTGGGAGAAGCAGTTAAAAATGAATCCAATCTCTGGACAGTGCAGATAGGTATGAATAGGTGTCACGGAAGTATCACAGGATAAATAAAGGTGGAGCCTCTGCACACTATGAAGCAGTACAAAATAAAAAACCAAACGCCAACAGCACTATGTACTTAGAAATTTCTGTTTAAAGCTGGTTGAGGCACTAAAAGCAGAATTTATACCAAAATATCTAATTTAAAGGAGTTCCTCTGTGCCAGACTAAATCTGCTTCCATGCTCTTAACAGAAATTTGATCACTTATTCCTGTAACATTGCCACAGCAGTTAGATCAATGCTGAATGACTGAAAATTGTACCTCCAATGTACAATTCAGCAAAGCATTATAGTTTTTATCATATCTGATGAAATAGTTCACTTTTCTTAGTGACTTTCGGAAAGAGATATTCAGCTTTTGCATTTCTATAATTAATAAAAATGGTCAATATTTGTTTATAATACTTTAGAACTGGGTCAGCTTGCCTTGCTTCTCTCTCAAGAAATTGCTTAACATGAGTACCTTGTATCTTTTCCTAAATTAAACCACTGTAGGTCTGAAAGCCTAACACCTGCTCTCCTGCTTTAAAAAAAAATGCACGGGTGATTAAGTTTTCCCTAATGGAAACTATGCCTCAAATAGCTAATAACACCATTTTCTCCAGAGATGGTACATGGATGAGGTAGAAAGGTTTGTAAATGATAATCACTTGTATATTGATTGTTAGGACCTACAGGCAAACACTGTGCTTTCAGAAATACTGCTCTTGTATTCATGCTTATATATTGCTCTTTTCATCTTTCATCTCTGCCAACACAGCCAACTCAAATGCCTCAGTCTCCATTTAATCCTTGACTGCCAGTCTGAGACCGTATTTGTTCTGGACACATTTCTTGGGACAGAGTTTGGGACAATGCTGACTCATTTCACATCCCCATTGCTGCAGAATGCCAAACAGCCTGAGTAGTCCCTTACAGTCCCAGCCTGTCCTTGCTGCAGGCTCTCCACTGGTAGCCACCTCAAACGACAGTTACCTATCTCGGGCTCTTTCCTTACACATCCCTGATTGAGCCAAACGAGTAACCTCAGTTAGATCCATCTGCTTCTGTTGACCTTTTATACAGTGGGGAACCACTGTTCTGGCACACAGCCACGACACACACTGAAGACATCACCTGAAGGCAAGAACTCTGTGGAGTGGGTACAAAGCTGCATAAATTCATGCCATATACTCTAAACCATAGCTTCAGTGCATCAGTGCCAGAAGCAGAATGCAACTGTGCTGGTGAGCAAAGGGCAGCAGGCTGTCACCCATCCTGAAGAGACCAGGAGCTAAAAATTGCTCGGTACTTATGGCTTCAGTTATGGTTTGAGAGCTAGTAATTTGCATGCAACCTGTGCTCTCTGGCAAGTCTTCTTTGGCACTCTTCTTGCGGCCACAGGCCAAATGCAAACCAGCAGGCAAGTTCCAGTTCCTGCAATCATTTCCTACGTCTGTAATAATGTTGCCAGGGTGAGAGCATCTGGTGGAAGGGAGGTATATTTATAAATCTCTTTTCCCCTGAAGTTGCAAAATATGACTGACGAGTTGTGACAGTTTTGGGAAGGGGGACCAGAGTAGAGCAAGATGACCTCATGAGAGCAATTTCTCCGTAACTGCAAAGTGTGCAGGGGCTAAGGAGTTGTACTCCTGTCTAAATAGGAGAGTTTACACAGCAATGGTAGAGGGAAATGGAGTGAGCTCAAGCTGGAAGACTTATCTAGGCAGAGGATTCTATCACTAAGGGCTTGTCAGCTGCAAAATAAACTAGAGTGTGAATTTATAGAGATAAAGCTGCTTCATGCTGCTTGCCCTTGTAAGAAATCCTACTCTGCTCTTGGTCTGCAAGCAATGTTAGAAATGCAGATCTGTCTGTAATGCAGAAAACCCCAGGCTAGTTAGTCCTGAGACAGCAGTGTGATCACGACAGCAGGTAACAGCTAACTCACCCTCCTAACTGCACCTAACCCATTCAGTTACACCTACCAGTGGCATCTCTTACACAGCACTGCACTAACACATACTGCAACTATCTTCCTGAGGTTCAGCTTAAGCCTGTCCAAAACTGAAATCAGAACGAACTGCTAACTAGGTTCCTTTTGCACCTTTTCTCAAATTACTAGGCAGTATTCCTTTAATTTGTGGTATAGCCCAAGAGTTTAAATACATTCTATAACCTTCAAAAGTCAAATACAGCCCCGTTCAATTACTCGCCTATACTTACATGGGATAATCAATCTGATGTTGTCTGACTGTCTCAAGTTCTCTGTTTTCAAACTGTTCAAATTTCTTCACAATTCCTGTTTTTTCCCCACTGGAAGCATATACAAATTCGAGAATCTGGACACCATCTGCAAAATACAATCCTTCTTAATCTGACAGAGAGAAAGCATTGATAACTAATTAATAAGCTCACATTCCTACAGTCAAACATTTAAATCACACAACAGATTAAAAGTTAACACAAACTCTCACTAAGTCCTTAAACACAAGTTCACTTGCTGCTATTAAATACATTACAGTCTTGGACCAAATAACCCATGAAAAGTGAAATTGAGCCTATTTCCAGATGGAATTAGAAGCAGGGAAAGAACAGACTTGTTTAAATCTAAGATACTTAAAGAACCAGTTAGTAAAAAAGAAGTCTTAATTTATGTTACTCACTTAAATCTTATCCTGTCTTTGGTCATGCCTAAGTGACATTACTCCACATCTCTTGGACTTGCTCTCCATTTGGCCCTCTCTATATTATACATATGCATAGATACCAATTCTGTTCTTAACTGATATGGATAATCCTGTAATAAAACTGATAAAACTGCCCCTCCTCAGAAACAGGAGAAAAATCTTCAAGGCCATGATATTTCATCAGCTTGCCTAGGGAAACCCAAAAACCAAACAAAAAACCACCAAGAAAACAACAAAATAAACCAAACCTTGAGCAATTTGTTACAATCTTATTTTAAGAAACAAAATTTGTATATTATTTCCTTGTATTGTCTATTATACTGATCTAAGAAATAGATAGCACAGACAATAAGATGTTGCACAGTGTTGTCAGAGAGCACATGCTGTCTCCAACAAGTATTTTAGAAAGCCCCTAAAGGAAGCAAGATGTTCCCTGTTCTTCTTCAGAGCATTTATATGCCAATGTAGTGAAAATAAACAACACAAATACCATTATGGGATTTTCTAGGAGAGAACAATTTAGAAACAAATGGGCTTTTTCGTTTTCAGTTCTGCTTTGAGTATGCATTGAGGGCAAAAAGAATTATCAGCAGGTGTAAAGCCAGAGATAGGCAGGCAGAAAAAAAAGTCAGAACTCAAAAAATCTAGAAAGCAAAGTTGTTTCAGTAATCTATACAGTTGGCAAGACATGATTTTTTTATTTAAAACTACTATTTTTTTTCCTAAAATGCTTGTTCATAATGGTTCTGGGGGAAAAAAAGCGGCGCTCAAAAGTTTAGTTCACTACAAAGACTTGAAAATATGTTTTTGAGTGTGAAGCCATTATCTTAAGCAGAAGAGTACTACTTGTGTGAGAATTATGTGTGCATGAACTGCAGAACTGACTCTGAAATAATGCAGTAACGGACTGAACAACTCTCTCTGAAGATAAAGGAATGATGTCCACTGACACTGGTGGGTTTTGACTAAAGTTATTTGAATATGCTTAGAAAATAGAGGGCCAGGCTGCTACCAACCTCCAGGCTGGCTGTGATGAAACAATCTGAAGAGCAGGATCACTTCAGCAACTTGCAACTCTAACCTCACAGTTATGGAGATTACATGTTCAACAATGCTTCCAAAGTAAACCACTGTATGTAACATTTACTATTTACTACCAGTAGGCAACTTTTAGCAGCTTACCAGAGATGTTATTTGTTTCCTTGGGGGAAAAAAAGTGACATTGCACCTACCACTTTCATGAGGGCACTGAGGTATCCTATTTGCCTGGAGCATCCACAAATAGTCAGCACCCCACTGAAGACAAACTTTGTGGTCCTTATACGGCCGTTCAAAAGGTGGAACTGCCTCTAAAAATGTGTAATTCTTGGCAACCGCAGCCTGGTAGTTTTCACTCTGCTCATCGTCATAGTTGCTGGCTGATTTGTGACTAATCCACGCATACAATATGACACTGTGCACTATTATTGAGTTTCTGATGATATAATCATCTCTGTAAACCATGATGCTGGGAAATTTCAAGTGTACTTGTCGAGTTCTGCTAACATAAAGGTTCTTCTCATCCTTCCATCTCCTTCTATACACCGGTACACCAGTCCTGAACTCGGAGGAAGCTACTGCTTCCAAACTGACAATACAAGGCTTAGAACATAAATACTGAACTGAAACCTCAGAATTGTTAAGAACTTTCTTTTCTAAAATGTTTAAATGGATAAAGTCCACATAATCCATATTTTTCTGAAACTGTGGAGTAACTGCCGTTGTCTGTAATGTCTCCTTTCCAAAGGACAGCATGAAGTTCTGGAAGAAAACCCAAACACGAACATGTTAACCAAAGAATCTAAGTTTACATGATTACTCATATAATCACGGTAATAACAGAACACTGCACAAGCACATTTATATACCATACTTTAACTTGAAAATATGAGATTTCTTTTACGCAGGACGTAGACATGGATAACTGGAGAGCCACCATCAAAATTTTAATGGTAACAACTTCCCTACATCAAGTTCTCAAAGTTACACATGCTTCTACAAACAAACTGTATTTACAGGGTGTATCCTTCAGCCCTTACGCAAATGGAATCCGGTCTAAGATAGCGACTTACACGTCATGCTATTTACACATGCTCCTAGGATCGGGCCTAAGGAGTGTACATGAAAATGTACTGGCAGGTATTCGTCGTATCGTTGTTTCCTAGGACTGCCACATCCTGATGTTTCTGTATTTTCTTAAAAAGTCAGCTAATTTTGTCACCTGTCATGCAGGTCCCTGAAGGACAAAACGAGAACAAAGGTTTCCTGAGAATGAATTAATATTCATGAAGTGTTTCATTTTTGACATGTTCCTATCCTGAAGATGGACTTGGAAATCTGGGCAGCAAGACCAGCAGGCTGAATTTACTCAGCTTTTGTTCTCCACAGCTATGTACGCTATATATAGTCTGAGAGTGAGTGCCTGGACATACAACAGGATTATCCCCTGTGCTGAAGTTCTTGTCTCGAAGGCTTCAAACAGCTTCTTTTCTTTCTGCCCTGCAGTCAGCATCCAGCTTGATGCACTGCCAAGGATACTGGGGATTACTCAGCTCTGAGGGCCAGCCACCAGCACAGCAGCTCCACCAGGTCCCCTACTCTGTCTAAAATATTCAGAATTGTCATTTAGGATTACCAGGGAAGATGGTCATTAAGGCTGCTCAAAATGAAATCTGTCTTGTGCAACTTTTAAATTTTCTAAGCTTAAACAAATTAAAATAAAATTTATCTTGGATACCTATCTTGGATTGACGGCTTTTTCACAGTGATTTTCAAAATATTTAAAAGGTTTGGCCTAGTCATTAATACATTGCTAATAATATGATTATGATTCAACTAATCATAGAAATTATGTGCTGTGCACCTGGAGGACTTGCTCACAGTCCAATATGTAGATCAGTACAAGTCCCTAATGATAAACTATTTTTCTTTTTATTTCTTAAGAATATGTTGACACTCCTTGAGAGCTACACTGAAAAAACATCAAGCCAGTAAGGCCTGTGAAGGTGTAAATATTAGGAAAAGTCAGAACTAAGTCCTATACTACTTCCTTGTTCCTAGAGATGAGGATTTCGGATTTAACTGTGTGATCAAATGTTGTTTTTTCCCCAGTTCCCTGCCTCCTTAGAGGTGCAAAAGAGCTCAAGCATTGTTAGTGGAACACAACTATGCATAGAGGAGCTATTTACTTCAAGACCTTGACTTTATTAAGGGCAGACATTGGAAGATGTAACTGAATGAGGGAACTTTTAGGTGAAAAAGCTAGATATCATTGCTAGCAGATGGGTAGCTCTAGATCACTACATTTATTTAGTGTTTCCAGGTCTTTCTGAACTTGTCACTTAAACCACTTTCCATAAGTGCAACCAAATGCTCTTTATCTTCTTGAATCCAACAAGACACACGGCAAGCGAGATGTGCAGTGATGCTGAACACTGATAAACACATGTAAGCACCAAGATATATACCTTGAATAAATAAAACACTAAAAAATGCTGAACACAATACACTATGCAACTCAGTATTTTGGCTTTCTACAACAGGCAGTCTCAGAGTGACAGACTTCCTCTCTGCCTTATTTCCCACTCTACAAAATGGATATTGGTTAGAGCATGGTGCTAATAATGCCAAGGTTGTGGGTTTGATCCCTTTATGGGTCGTTCACTTAAGAGTTGGACTCGATCCTTGTGGGTCCCTTCCAATTCAGAATATTCTGTGATTTTGTGATATTGTAAAAACTGTGCAAACTGAAGGGGCTCAAAAAGGAATAGCAAGAGAAGGTTGGTGTCCATTGGAACACATGGTATGGTGTCTACCAAATGATGGAATAACACACATACACAAATATTGAGATAAAAGTTGTTGAGAGAGCCTTGATTTTAATACTAATTTGAGTATCTTTCAGAGCTTGACTTGACAAAAGATACTATTATTCTACATTTCCAACAAAATTCTTCTTTGGTTTAAATACTTCCAAAAGCATAAAAAGCCCATAGCAGCAGCAACAAATCATCCTAAACCTCTTGTACTTGATGGTTATCATTCATATTTCTTGATCTTATAATAAAGAGTACTTGTAAGTAGCTTAATCTTTGTGATATGGGGGCTGTGTCAAGAGGAAGATGGTAATATACTATGAACACAATGCCATGTGGTTATCACAAGATGTAAAAGTCTACCAGGGAGATATTACAAAGCATAGGGGTACTACTACATGCTTACCGCACACATACGTGCTTATTGTCAAAACACACACAGCCAGCTCTCAATTTTCTCAGTGGTTATCCAACACAGAGAGGTGGGAACTAGCCTCCAGCAAAGACAGCTTGGGTCTGGCACAGTTCATTAACAAAGATGCAGCAATGTATGAATATGTTCATCTGATTTCCAGTGAATGGCAGAAGTTTTGCGGTGGGGATCCCAAAGCAGTAAGCTCTGAAACCCAAAGCCAGTTCTTTGTAGAACAATTTCCATGATGTTCCTAGAGCACTTAAGTACAATGCACCACGACTGCTGATGCCTAAGTTTAGCTTCAGTTCTGCTGATCTAGTGCCTTTCCCGTAGTGCCTGATCTGCTAAATGGCTCCCCACAGGAGATTTTACTTTGTATTCTTTGGTCCCTGGGTATTACTTGAGGCATGTGCTGCCAAAATGCATGAAGCATATTTGAGTCTGCTGTTCCATGCCACCTAACAAACCCTTCAGGAGGCTCATCCAGTAAACAGCATGGAGCAAAGAACCCTGAGCAACCCCACAGCAATGGAGGCCTGGCAGAGACTGCAGACCATAAACTTTCAGACCACGACTGACTCTCTGTTACCACTTGGTTGCCTCTACACAGTGCACGGAGTGTCTATCATCTAAATGTTCCTACTTGGTGAGCAACACTCTTCCCTTCTTGTTATATCAGACAAGGCAGAGTTAAATGTGCATCACCTCGGACACAGAGTAAGGATGAAACGATTACACACTGAGTTTGATTATGAGACTTAAATATAAAAGTTTCCCAGCACAGTAAAGCAGCCAGCTACACTGATTCAAAATATTACCATGAACTAGGCAAAGCTCAACAAGACAGATGTGCTTTGTCGTGTGGGGCAACTTAGCCACTAAAGCTCTAAAAGTTTTTTTTCTTTTCTTAAATCCTGCTGAATCTACATGAATTAGCCCAAGTCATCCCATCAGATCTCAGTATAAAAATCAATTTGGGAGACAAACACAGCAAGTGTTAGGAAATTGAACATTTTCAGTAGTGTAATAATACAGAAATGATTGAGCAAGTACACTTTCACTTGCTAGAGACCTCAACAGGACCCTCCACGAGTTCCACATAACCCTATGAAACCTGCACCTGTTTGCACAAAACCTGAAGATAACCGCAGTCTTTCACCTGCAAATGCCCAACAGGTCATGCTACATTTTAAGACGTGTGAAGACATGACAAAAAGGGGTATGAATTTGCTGCTCTCCATCAGCACCAACACAGTACAGGCATACAAAGGCTTTGACCAGAGCTTATGCTTAGCAGCATAAAAGATAAAAGAGCAGTTCAGTGGATGCTCCTAAAACGCGGTTGTTTCCATAAGCCAGTGCAGCACTATGCTCAGTCGCGCATCTGTAAGCAGATGTCAAAGGCCTCCC
Source organism: Edolisoma coerulescens (assembly GCA_013397115.1). Lineage (NCBI taxonomy): Eukaryota > Metazoa > Chordata > Aves > Passeriformes > Campephagidae > Edolisoma > Edolisoma coerulescens. The sequence continues at coordinate 757,813 of VWZW01002475.1, read as the reverse complement.
CGTTCTTTCCACTCCAGAAATTTATCGTCACCCAGGGCAGAAAGCTTAGGACTTGGATGTGACGACTCGACGTCCCTCAGCTCGATAACCAGCGTGACCCTGGGGGCTGGGAGGGGGCGCGGGGCCAGGCCGGACAGCCGGAGGCCGGCTCCGAGAGGCGGCCCCGGCACCGAGCCCCCCGCGCAGCGCGGAACGCCAGCTCCCTCCGCCCTGCGCGTACGACCC
>VWZW01002475.1:498444-757333 GCA_013397115.1 Edolisoma coerulescens | reverse complement strand
CGCCCCGCGCCGCTCCGCGCCGCTCCCGCCTGTCCCGGAAGGCCCCGCAGGCCCCGCGCCGTGTCCGCAGGGGCGATGGCGGGGTTGTCCCGCACGCTCGGCATCTTCGGCGCCTTCGTGGCCGTGGTGGGAGCCGCCTTTTACCCCATTTACTTCCGGCCGCTGCTGCTGCCGGAGGAGTACAGTGAGTCCCTGCGCGGGGGGAGCTGGCTGGGCCCGGCCATGGCGCGGTCTGTGCCCGGGCTTGGGGGAATGCTGGGGCTGCTGCTTTTGAGTGACTCCCGAGGGGCTTTCTGCTCGCCTAGGAGATACCTGAAAACCGAAATAATACAAGTCGCAGTACCGTTATGTCGAGTTTTTGGCTAGCACGTGATTAGGAACACCCTTCAGCTGTTCCTTAGATGATTGAGATGCAGTTGAAGAAATTGAGATCAGAGAGCTGGAGCATCTCTCCTATGCAGAAAGGCTGAGAGAGTTGGGATTCTTCAGCCTGAAGAAGAAAAGGCTTCGAGAAAACCTTGTAGGACACTTGAAGAGAGCTTGTAAGAAAGCTGGGGCAGACTTTTTAGTAGGGCCTGTTGCAATAGGACTAGGGCTAATGGTTTTAAAGTAAAACGGTAAATTCAGAGTAGATAGAAGGAATACATTTTTTTATGATGATGGTGGTGAACCACTGGAACAGGTTGCCCAGAGGAGTGGTGGGTGTCCCATCCCTGGAAACATTCAAGATCAGGTGGGACAGGGCTCTGAGCAACTTGATGTAGCTGAAGAACTCCCTGCTCAGTGCAGGAGAGGTGGACTAGATGGTCTTTAAAGGTCCCTTCCAGCCCAGACTATTCAATGATTCTATGAGCTGTTCGAGTTTGGTTTTCCAGCTGCAATTGAAAATCTGACTTAAAACTTGGCAATCAGTTGTGATGATTTGCTAGAGCTGGTCTCAGTCTGCAGAGTCTCTGAAACTGACTCCTGAGGAAAAGCCCGCTTTCCTGCCAGAAACACCTGCCAGGAAAACCTGCAAAAGCCCGCAGCTGACTCAATCCAGGAAGCCCTAGAGGGCACCTGCAGGTCCAGGTGCGAAGCCTCAGTGGCTCCAGGCGGGTGTTCCATAGGGGCAGTACCCGTTACTCCTCAACTTCTGTGCAATACTGCTAAAGGAAATGGAGGAAAAAGTTCTGGTGCAACCAGCCTCGCCCCCTCACTTTAATTTTTATGAAATTAAGCAAACTGATCACATGAAGATATATGTGGTTAATCTGCCAAGACAACTGAAGATTTCTAGGAAGGAAAAAGAAAAAGGGATAACAAACTTACTGATCTTATTGGAGGGGCTTTGGCCTTGCATCAAAGCTGAAGTAAAATTTAACTTACAGGCAAGTTTTTATTGAAGGATGCTATGTTTGTGAAACTTTGAGACCTTCAGCACAGACCTTTTCCACATGGATTAATTAAAACAGTGGTTTGACAGCTGCTGTTTGTGACATTTTCACAGATTTCCTGATTTTCTGAATTGTGATACTCGACTCCTTCCCCATCCTGTGAGGCAGCTCTTCTCTCACCAAGACTGAATCTTCCCTGTTGTCCTTTTTTTGGCTTACCTGTCTTCCAAGTTGTTTGCAGGCTCCACATCAATCTCCCTATTCACTGTTCCATGTCCTATCTGTATATTTATCATCTCTTACTTCTTTGCTCTGGTTTCTCTGCCTGACCAGTTAACAGCTCCTGCTGCTCGACCCAAGTGTGTCCCCAGAACTCTCAGACTGGTTCCTGTTTTGGTCCCTGCCTCTCTTCTAATCTAAGTTTCCACTTAAAGACTAAATATCTTTCTCCTTCCTGTCCTACAGGAAGTCTCATTCCTTGCCCATATCTATTCTGTTCTCCCCTTCTGGGTTTTGTACCTTTTCCTTTGAAATTAGACAGTTCCCTGAGATTTTGTCTGCTAAAAAGATGAAATGGAATTACATGCTCAGTGAACAGACCTGGAGAAGCTGGATCTGCCTCTAGTGCCTGTCCCCTTGCAAGGAGAGTCAATTACTGTGATATTCCTGCTAGTCTCCAGTAGCATTAGGCTTGTACCTAGACAGCCTGATAACATGTAGTGCCAGTGCATTCCCAGTGGGATAGGATAATGAAAAATTCCAGTTTTAAGGTGAGCTTAGGTCTGAGCTTTCTCTGAAAATGCACACCCTGCAGGTTCTTAAAGGCCTCAGAAGTTCAGTGGTGTGGGCAAAAGGTTAATTCACCTGAGCTTTGACTTCCTGCTTCAAAGTACCACTGTGGTGGTGAAGTATGTAACTGGAAGTGTAAGAAAAGGAGGGGCATTTAGTAAGGGAAAATAGTATAATTTTCTCCATTTCTCTTCTTGGAAGTGGTTGAATCTTTCAAAGAAAAATGAAAAGCCTTAGACAGGCCCAATGTATGGAGAAATATCCCTCAGATACTGAACTTCACAAAGTTTACAAGCAGTAATTTTGTAGGTGCTGTCATGAAATCTGTTTGCAAGATCTTTCAGGGCCTGAAAATGGTAGTCACCCAAAAGAAAAAAATCTTTTGACTGGTTTTATGTTGAGCATATGAATCATAGCTTCTAGAAGTACTGTTCAGTCATTCCTTAAGTGTTGGGATCATGGCAGGTGTTTTGGCATCTTTTATTAAACAGTAGGCATTGTTTTAAGATGATTATCTTATTGTTTGTAGTCTCTCAAAACAGACTAGCTATTAGTTTCTCAGTGAAGTAGGAATACTACATTTGCATTGTGTAGGTAGATACTCAACAGAATTTTACTGTGTAGCATCTAGAATAAAATTTTTAAGATTATTTTATTGGGTGCAACCAAGATATCTGGTATTTTCTTTTTTTTAGTAGTGTCCTTTCTGTTGTGTTTTCCAGAGAAAGAACAGTCAATAAACCGAGCTGGTATTGTTCAAGAGGACATTCAGCCTGCAGGTACACTTGATTTATGTGTTTGCATTGTTTGTTTTAAAGATCCTCTTGAAGTAACGCCTGAATATTTATATAGATTTAAATAATGCAGTGAAGAATACATTCAGAGAAAACATGTTTAATAAACTTGCCATTAAATTATCTTTCAGGCTAATTCCTCACTAAAAAATTACAGTTTTAATGAAACTCAAATTGACTTAACTGGCCAAATAAGTTGCAGAGTTTTTGTTGTCTTCATGCTTTCCTAAACAGATGCCAGTTTCTAGTTCTGAACCAGCTCAGAGCAAGCAAGAACCATGGATAGGCTGAGCTGTAGCTGTAAAGAACAATTTTGCACCCTACTTTTGTGGAATACTGAATTCTGCTGAAACACAGTTCATCAGCACTTTGGCAGTGCCTTCCAGCCTTATGGATGGATGGGCCATGCAGAAATGCACTACACATCAAGGAAAATTTGGAATGCAGTGCTAATAGCTTTTTGATCCTTGCTGTTGCCAGTGGAAGGCTTAGAAAAGCATATAAGGGAAGTAAAATTCAAGTATAGCATACTATCCTTGATAGTTCATTTTTTTATAATGGTAAATGGAATGGCTGTTCATTATGCAAGGTTGGCACTTCTTGATTAAAGATGTGAGAGTGCCTGTCTTGTTGAAACAGGTAATATCTGAATATGTTAAAGAGTAATGTATTTTTGTTTTTAAAAAAGCCTAACCTCAGCAGCAGGGGAAAATCAAATAGGATTAAAACCATGATCTTGTTACATGTATTGGTTAGATCATTAATGCAGGACTTGCTTTCTAGGGAAGTGGTAAAATGCTGAAGAGAAGTAGGAAGGGTATTGTGAAATAGAGGTCTGGTAAAATTGTCTTTTTTACTAAACATTCAAGAGGACTGGACTGGCTCATTTATCCAAGATGCAAGTACTCACTCAGTGACCAGTTCTCCTCAGTATAACTTTCTCATCTGACTGCTGATAAGTTTTGAGATCCATTAGTTGAAAATGAAACCTAGACAAATTTAAGTGCAAGGTGCAGTTCTAAATGATTGATCCAACAATATTTCAACACCTTACCTATAACTGTGATAGATTTTTCCATTATCTGAAGCTTAAAATCAAGATGAGGTTGTCTTTCTATATATTTTTGCAAGATTAAGCAGAGTTGTGAATTCAGTGCAGAAATTGTTGGCTTCTTTCATTGTTTAATACACAAAGCTGGTGTAGCAGACCTATTTTTTTTCCTCCAACAGTCTAATTATCAACTGCTGGTATTCTCTGATTTGTAGGGTTAAAAGTGTGGTCGGATCCATTTGGAAGAAAGTAATGTTGGTGGCTGGATGTATTGCAAAACTGAAGATGGACATCTTCAGCTGCTTCTTCTTTCACTGAAGTGTGTCTTTGGGTGTCTCTGGAGGAGAATTCTGAATATGCTGCGTGGGCACATGATGAGCAACAAAGGCTACTGGTTGGAATCCCAAGAGATAAAAACATGCTAGTTTTGAGAGAGAATGCTGGTGCATAGCTCACAGACTGTTAGAGAGCTGAGTGATTCTTGAGTATAGAAATGAAATATTTATTTCCTTGAGAAAAGGAAAAAGGATTTTCTTCTAATCTGTAGACACTTGTAAATTATGAATAGAATAAATCATGCAGATGCGATTTCCTCCCTAGTTTATAAGTTACAACATGGTGAGTGTAAATTTGTATATTAAAATTTTTAAACCAATGTGTACTTTTTTTCCTTGTTTTGCAGCTGCGTGTGGAAGGTACCTTGGCCACCTGCCAGGTGTCCCCCCGGCCATTCTTCTTACTCCTGCTCCTCCACAGGACAGGGGGAGTAAATAAAATGACAAAGCTCATGGGTCTGGATAAACACAAGGCGATTGCTTACCAGTTACTTTTGCAGGCAAAACAGACTCAACCTGGAGAAAATCAATGTAGTTAAATAAGTGGCATTATGACATACAACATTTTAAAGACCATTGCAGGATCCTGTATGTTTTGAAAAATGTATGCACAGAGAATGTTATTCCTAATGTTAGCAGATGTTTGTTATTTTTTTGGACATCACACAGTTTTATTGGGACAACAGATAAAAGACTCCATGTTTACAGTGTTATTTTCCAAACTGCCGTTCTGCTACTTGCTATTCCATTTCTACCTGTCTTTGTCATTACTCTCCCACTCAGACACACCTTTCCTCCTCTGAGTTAGTTTTTATTTAGTCTTCTATTATCACTCTAAGCATTAGAATATTTTCTGTTTGCTTTCTGGGAAAATGTGGCCATGTTTGAATCCTTTGATTTCTCAGGTCATTTTGCATGTTGATTGGAACCAGAGTGAGTGTATTCATTCCGTGTAGGGATCACAGGTTGGTTTGGGTTGGAAGGCACCTTAAAGATGATCTAATTCCAACCCCACTGCCATGAGCTGGGACATCTTCCATTAGACCAGGCTGTTCAGGGCCCCATTCAGGTTGGCTTAGAACACTTCCAGGGATGGGGGATCCACAGCTTCTTGGAGCTATCTGTTCCAGTGCTTCATCACCCTCACAGTGAAGAATTTGTTCCTCATATCTCATATAAACCTATCCTCTTTCAGTTTTTAGTTTCACTACATAGAACAGAGCAACATTGTCAGAGCTAATTCAGTGTTCGCTGCAGAAAGAAGAATAGAGCTGAAAAACGAAGAGGTTTTTATCATTTAAACCTTTCTTCAGTGAAAAAATGAGGGAGCCTTGGTTTTTTGTTTTCTTGAACAAAACATATTCATGCATCAGACCATTTCAGCAAAGTTTTTTCATCTAAAATACCTCCTCAGTGAAAATAAAGCATTGCTGAAATGCAGATACTCCATCTGTAACTGACAAGCTGCAAAACAAAGACTTTTAGGAGAATGCGGGAATTGCTCAATTATGCAGCTTCTGTCACTTGGTGACACAAATGCTTTAAAGACATACATCATGGTAGTGTGGAACCATCAGGGTAAATGATGTGACAGAGAATGTGAAATTACTTTGGGGTTAAGAGATAAGACAATTTCTGCTACTCGTTTACTTTGTGAAGTTGAGCAATTTGCTGGGTCTGGATCTTGCCTAGAAAAATGTTAGATGGCTTCTGAACAGTGGCTGCTGGTGGCAGGTGCTGAGCCTTTTGCCTTCATGTTATTTAAATGTTGGAAAACATTTGAGTACCTGAACTCTGTTATTTAGCATTTATAGAACTATACATGTCTGTTGGTCATGATCACTAATTCCTTCTGGTGCAGAAAAGCTTGGTAAGTTTTGTAATTGCCAATTTGTACAGAATTTACAGCAGTTCATGTCAGTTGATTACTACTGATGTGAATCTAAACTTTAAAAAGGTGTACGTTGGTCTTAATGAGCATCACTTCCCACTCATGTTCCACCTAATAAAGTGGGCTGATGGATCATGTCTTTAAAGCATTAGGATAATGAATGTCTTTGTCAAATTTTTGCTATTCTGTCTGGATAAAACTGTAAAGTCAATAAGGAATGTACTGCAGTAATTATCCAGAATTTACACTGAAATTTTCTGATTGCTCTGGCATGCGCCAGTTGCCTGGAGACTTGCCTGATTCTCATGTGGTAAATCCTAGTCCTGCAGCTGGCCTTGAGACAATGCTTTGTTCTGCTCGTGGATGCTTGACATAAGCCTCTTCCAGCTACAGGTGAAGTTCAGTGTAGTGAATTGTGCTCTCCAGAACTCTTACCTTGCTCTGGAAGTAAGAGCTCTTTCCTACTTTCATAACCTCCAACTACTATTAATTTGGTGATTGGGAGGGCCTAGGCCTGTGTTCTGCAGAGCAACTAAATTTGCTAGTTTTGGTCAAGTTGTTCTGATTGTTTTGATAAAAATGCCTTCTTGGAATATTTTTAAAGCAGTTACATCTGTTCTGTTATATGAATGCATTTTGCTTATTTACTGTAGCTGGACTCTGAACAGCAAATACACACACCTTCAGCCCTTGAAGGACTGAAGAAAAGGTTTAAACAATGGTTTGAGATCCCAACAGAAACTGGTTGTACTAAGTTTAGGCCTGTTGTATGCTGATGTTTTGAAGTTATTAAAAGTTGTTCCATAAAGAGCAAATCTGGCATTTTGGTCTAAACACAGCTTAGTTTTGAAGCATGGCAGACTGTTGATGATGCAGTGAAACCCTCAAGTAGAAACACTTGAGAAGGAGTAACTATGGCAAACGATAGGGGCAAATTGCCAGATTATGCACATGCGCGAGAAGGAACAATCTCAATAAGTGAGTATAATATTCAGCAAAAGAAATCCCATGGGATTTTGAAAAATCAAGTGACATTTTTCTTGGTGAATATTGTACTTATTTACTGAGATCATTCCAAATGATGAGTGGGGATTTTTTTTATCTGCAATACTCAAAGCACATCAAATAGTCTCCAGTTACTGTGAATTTTACGCTATATATGCCCTCCTACAAAAAAACAGTCCAGAAGAAGAAGTTCTCATGATTTGCTCTTTTCTAAACCAAATTAAAACATGTATTTTCCCTTGCAGTCTAGCAATAATTAACTACTCATTTTCTCTGTACTATGTACACTCCTACTGACCTTCATGTTAACATGCAGACACAGCAGTAAATGAAAAGCTGTATTGGCTTTTTCTGTTGTGCCACACAACTCAAAAAGTATGTTTGCTAGTGGAAGGAAATTATTTTCCAGCTTCTGAGAAAGTGCTGTGGAATACACACTGTTTCTAGGTGGTCAGTGAACAACAGGTGAGAGCAAAACACAAAGTTCAGGTCAAAGCATAGCACCCTGTGATCCGAGGTCTCTTTCTTCATAGTGCAGACTGTGTGGGCCTTGCAAGAAAAATGGTGCAGTGTTTAAGACACTGTCTTGGAAAATAGGACTGTTGTAGTCAGTTCCATATTCCACCACGCTTTTGTCTGGCAGCAGGTAAGTAATTCAGCCTTGGAGCTTCAGTTCCATCTGTAAAATAGCCATAAGTACTGCTCCCCTTCTTTGCAATTGAAGGTAAATACAGGAGGGTGGGGTTTTTTGATGCTCTAGAAAACATTTTTTTTCTTATCTGAGAATTTTTCCTCAAGGTTAGGAAAAATTGGTCTGAATTTGTGTGAGAATCAGGTATTTTGGTTCCAAGAATTTAAAATGTTTTGAAGAATCTTTTCCAAAAGAAAATAACAATGAAATTTCCAAGATCTTTTTACTGCTGAAATACTATGTTCTGAGAATGGAAGTTTGATATTTTGGGAGGCAAACAAAAGCTCATCTGTTTTTCACAATAATAGTATTTTTTGGAAGATCTGCAAATTTGAATAAGTTGACATTCAACCCAACGTGAATGTTTTGTACAGCTGTACAAAAAAGCAGAAAATTGATCAGCTTTTGTGGATGGCCCAGGTGCCTCAGCAATTTTGTGAGACTAAGCAATTTTCAATATTCTGAGTTGCTATTTCCCTTATATTCTGTAACAATGGGTCCTCCCTTCTGACCTTGGCATGCCAAAAAAGTAACTGAAATCCTTCTAAGAGAGCTACAGGCACTGAGCAGAGGAGGCTGGGGCACCATCAAAGGAGGCGAGAAAGAACTTGAGATACTGCTGGGAAGAGTGTTGCTCCTGTAGCCCTGGAGGAACACTTGGAAGTGGAGTGCTGGATATGAAGAGGAGACAGCATACTGGTCAGTTGAATGGGAGCATGAGGGACCTAGGACATAAATCCATTGCAATACAGCCTTTATAGGCTTTGCAGCTTGCAGAGCAAATTGGGATACCTCTTGACCTCTTTTCTGTTTCCTCCCCAGCAGATTGGAAGCAAACCTTTCTGAAGAAAGTTCCTAAGCAAGACAAAGGTTATCATGAGAAGAGAGCATCTAAGGAGGAATTATATAGCTATCCTTTGCTCTAGCCTACCTTAAGGGGCCAAACATCACAGAATAATTTGTGCTGGAAAGGACCTCATGCTAAAAAGTGTCTTTCAGGCCCCAGGTCACAGGGAAAGGTGCCTCCTAGCAGCTTCTTCCCATAATTCAGAAAGGTGAGTACTAGCAATTCCAGTCAAGGTAGGGGAGGAAGGTGTTCCCATTGCTTCAGAAACTCCTATAGGAGGAGGTCTCAGAGACCTACAAGTGGATGGCTCAGGCACAGTTTAGGAATGTATTCTTCCACTCTGAATGAAGAGAAACCACTATGGGTATTAACCAGAAGTATTTGCTCCCTTACCTATTATATATGAATTTTCAGGGGCCAGTGATTGTGGCAGGCCAGCTCTAGATCCATAACTCCTCACATCTACAGATATGAGGAAGATTCATACAAGAACTGTAATTTGTACCATTTCTGGCTGAACAGCATCATTAGGAGTCCTCTGAAGCCTGGAAAGCAGCTAGTCTTAGAATCTTCACTGTGTGCTTCTGTCTTCCTCTGGTTCTTGGAGTTATCCTGTGAGTGGCTAACTTGGGCTTGCTGGATGTTCCATATAACAAAGAATTTCTTACCATTCAATCCAAAATGCCATGTTCCACATAAGAACCTTTGGGACATTTCTACTCCTTGCATTTCTGTACATTTTTAACATGGGTTGTGTGATTTTGTAGCCTCTGCTGCCTGCCTGTCTACCTCTTTGTGCTTTTGGATCAAAGCAACAATGCCAGCAACACCACTAAATGAAGTTCCTGTAAGGAACTGGGAGGATCTAAGGGATACATTCCCATATATAAAGTCTGGCAATCCTACCAATATGTCTCAGAATTCCTCCTGGTTGCTTTCAGTTGACAAGCTTTTAGTTCCTTGCAAAAACTTGTTATTCCTTATTGCACTTAGCAGTTAAATTTTGTCCCATAGCTACCATTCCAGCTATTCTTTTGCTCTGACATTGCCTCTCAAGTTGTTTAATCAGAAAAGTTCATTAGTATACTTTGATTTTTGTGCCAAACAATTACATTAAATTTGTCCTGGGACAATCTTTTGAGGAATGCCACCAGTAAAATCCATCCAGGCCAATGACTTCCCATTTGTCATTTCGGCTTTTAGCTACTTTCATGCTTGGCTTACAGTTCTTGCAGCTACTAATTGATTCCCATGTGACATCATTCCAAATGCTTTGCTAATGTCCAAAGGGAATATATCCCCTGAATTTCTGTCAGGTTGACAAGCTGGTTACCTGATTAGGTAGTACAATTAATACTCTGACATATTCTGCTTTGGGACTTTTCACTGTCCCCACTTTTCTTTATGTCACAGTTTGCTATGATTCTTGTATGCTTTTCTGGAAAAAAGAACAGATAAACAGATTTTTTCCAAAGAAGTACCTGGACATTCTGTCTGGATGCATCGTGATGCACATAAAATTAACCATTTCTGTTAGAAGTACCTAAACATTGGAGAGTGACCTGCCTCCCCAGTCCAGGCAGGAAGGAGAAATGTTTGCTGCTATCAGTTTATTTCAAAAGCTCAGAAGTTTATAATCATCCTCTCTTTTGTTGCTGATTATTGACTCATAAGAACCAGACTTGGCTAATAGAAAATTGCCGTTAACAGTACAAGAACACAAGGATGGATTTATTTAGTCAGAAAAACCATCACTCATCACACTTGGAGAAGAGGAAAAGCAGTGAGCAAGCCCAATTGACAAAATGTGGTTAAGTGAATTGTCACATCTGCATACATTAGAAAAATTATTTAGGGTGGTGCAAAAGTGTTCACACCCAGTTTGGTTTCCACAGGTCATTGGGTGCCTATTGCTTAGAAAGGCTCCTGACAAGGCAGGCATGACAAACAGATAATGACTACTTTGAAGAACATGAGAAATTTCCCTTTGCTTCAATCCTTTGGGATCACAGAAGAGATAGAAATAAAGGTAAAAATACAATTTTTCAATTGTGTCACCAGTTTTAGTTGAATGATGCTGATGGCACTTTGTGATTCATTTGTGAACTGTCACATCCTTTGGGAACTACTTGGATTATGATCTGTATGCCCTGTTGGATCCTAGAAACTCTAAAGATGTCTTACTTTATCCCATTTCATGGCCTGTTTACCGTCAGTCACTTTGCCCACCCTTTTTCAGGAATCTTCCTATGATGGCATGGTCCAGCTAAAGTTCCGATCACCTCTAAGTCTCAGAAGAGCAAAAGGTATTTTGTTCCTGTTATTTTCTGTCTTCCAAGATAAAATAAGTTTGCATGCAATTCTCTGTTAAAACTATCATGAATCTTCACAACCAGGTTCTAATTCTAGCCCTAAATCTATGGAAAATTTCTCATCTTCTAGATTATTTTTCCTACCTATGTTTGCAGGCAGACAGTTCCAGTACCAGAAGAGTCCATGTTACATGTTCTGCTGGTAGTACAGAAATGCGTAACCACAAAAACAGTTTCATTCCAAAGAGACACTTAGGACTGCCTTGCTTAGAACCATGGCTCTTGGGGCAGATATCTACAACAGAGAGGAGGCTTCAACCGCTTAGTTCTTTAAGGATTCAGCAATTTTGTCTCCTCTGCAATTTTTAAAATAAATCAAGGAAAAAATTATAGTTCCTATTTATACTATAGCAATCTTCTTCACTCTGTCCTGAAATAGATCCCAAGCAAGGCTTTCAGATCCCAACTATCTGAAAATAACTTCTGACATTTTCAAGACTGTGTTCTGGGTGAATAGTCTCCTTTGTGTGTGAAAAGCTTATGAAATCGTACCTCTACTGTATACAAGAGGTATGATAATATTTATTTCTGCTTTGTTAGTTTTACGTGGATTAACATAGTACTTGTACCCTCTGTTCTCTAGTGTTAATGTGTTGACTATCCTGTTACCGTTAAACTTCTCTTCCTGAAACACCACAGGGGACAGCCCTTAAAATGATCTGCATATTATAAGTGTGTATTATTTACAGAAAGCTTCTTATGAATATTTCTGTGTTGACTGCTAGCTGTTATGTTGAAAGTCTTCCTCATCATTCTAATGGCTTTACCATCTTGTATCATTGTGGAAAACATCACAGTGATACTTCATATAAAATAAGGAATATATACACTTATATACACTTCGCAGATTCTCGGTGTCTGGGGAAGTATTATGTTTAGTACAATGTTGCTGTGTATATTTGCTGTTGTAGGAAGTGACAGGGAGTTTCTGAAGAGGAATTATGCACAGGAAAGGATATCCTTGCCTCAAATGAAGTGAAAGCATAATCTCTGAAGTCTGCTCTGAATGTTAGGCATCTGTCCAGTGGTTTTCCACTGTGCTTGCATTTCATTGGTCACAAGGGCCATCAAGAGTCTTTGCCAGGATTATGTTAATTCTAATTGAACCCCCAATCTCAAATCTGAGGTCTTTCCATTGCTTCTTCACAGATGTGCTGTCTCAAAAGCAGTGGTATCAGGAAATCATGGACTATACACTGTAAATGACACTTGGAGGTCATCTAATCCAATTCCCTGCTCAAAGCAGGGCTAACTCTGGAGTCAGATCAAGGCGCTGAGGATTATATGGTGTCTCAGGATTATGTGCTGTCTTGTAGCTAGTTCCTCAAGCTTAGATAAATCAGTGCACAAGATCATCACCTCTGGGAGCACTGCAGAACCAGTACCTCCTTGTCTGAAGTGTAGGTGGTAGTATCATCATGTGTGTTGGTGCAAAGCTCGTTAGATTATACCAGGCACTATGGTATTGGTATCTCTGGAGTTAACACACCTGCCCTGGAGAAAAAACATCCTCACAGGGATTTGAGGGTTCACCGTTGTCCCTTTGCTGTGCGTTACTTAGATGACATAATAAATGAGTGCTAGAATAAGTCTCTATTCTCTCTTGAGGGCACTGACACTGGGATCTACATGCCAGTGACTGGATTCATCTGTCTTGCCAGGACGCCCTATTCAGCCTGCAGTATTTTTAAGGAAGTGGAAGGTCATGGTGAAGTCTCAGTCTTTACCAGAGCAGGGTCTGTTCAATGAACACTCTCATTCAAAGCAAAGAAAATCTAGAGAGCTCTATTTGCTTTTCCCACCACAGATGAAGGAGTGGTCTCCTAGTGAGAGTATGGATGGGACAGGCTTTTGAAGAGGTGTTTGAAGAGGGGAGGTGAGGAGGTATTTCTGGGTGAACTGGTCAGCCATACTCCCTTTTGAAGCCTCACTGACAGAAGAGCTTTAGCAATGGGAGGGTAACCGTGCAGTGGGGCATGAGTGGTAGTCACATCTCTCTCTACCCAGCAAAGCAAGAGCCACAGACATGTTTGTGCAAACTCACCAGCAAAGGAATGTCGGCTGCTCAGCCCAGCCCAGCCCAGCTCAGCCCAGCCTAGCCCAGTCCACAACAAGGAGAGAATCATCCCTCCGGTATGCCTCAAACAGTCCACACCATCTATTGGCCCCCAGCCTAGTCAGTATTTCTATTTCTCTAAAAGAGGGCTACTAACATTTGGAAAGTCTCTCCATGCAAGGTCTTTCTAAACACTCCTCTCTCATTTCCCTTGGGTTGGAAATAATTTTAGATGTGCCAGCTGGGACTCGGCCCCTGGGCTGATTCCAGCACCTATGCCTAGTTTTATGTCAAAGTGAGCTGGCTGATCCTGTGGGACATTACAGTGTGCCCTGATGCAGGTGGTGCTTGGAAAGGTGCTGCCGGACTTCTCCAAGGAGGTCGAAAGCAACAGTGTCAGAGCTGAGTGGTGGCAAAGCAGTGATTTCCAGTTCCTTCTGATGTTTATTTCCTGGTGATTGAGTGGCATGTTTAGGAATATTTTTAATGCTTGTGGTAGTAGCCAGAAGTGATATACTAGTTGCTTTGCCTATTTCTTTTGTCTTGAATTTTAGTATGTCTGCGGCTAAAGATATAGTTACCCCTGCACTCCAGAAGAGCCCCCAAAAAAGGGACTAGTCAGCTGGATAATTGCCTACTCCTAAGTGTCTGGATGTAGAGTGAAATGTCTCATTTAGCATTTTCTGTGCTGCTTATTTCCAGTGAAACAAATTTTCTTTTGATATAAAATATGTGGTTCAGTCTCTTCAGAACCGTCTTTGTATTCTTCTTGTGCATTATTCTTATTACTAAACAGAAAGAAGAAACAAAACTCCTAAAACAAAGCAGTAACCTAAGTTCACAACTGAAGAATGCAGACTTTCTTCCCAGGAAAAAGTTAAAAGGGAAGACAAATGATGTTAAGTTCTGTTATGTAACCAGGAAAATTCTTTCAGAGAACAGTGCTACGTTTTCCCCCTCAAAGGTACTGTATGTAACTAACATAATTAATTATAGAATTATTCACAACCAGGAACAAGGATGTTTCATTCACCTTGTTTTACAAAATGGAAAAAAAAAGGGGTCCTCAATCTGTCAAGTGCAATGCAAATAACAATTGAGGATTGTTTCTGAACACTGATAAAGGGGCAGAGATTGGGAAGTTGTGGGATAAGGATTGTCTCATTTACATTGATGGCAACAGTAAAAGAAAGAATAAATGGTTTATTTGCAGTCATGGTTGTAGCTTTCAATTAGAGCCTGGTTTATATTCAAAGCTCTTGCCAAACATTTGCTTTTGCCAGTTTTGGGATTACTTATCAGCTTGGATTGACATAATAAGCTTTGGGCCCATGATGTAAGTCAGATGTCTAAATCTGGTTTGCATAGGGAACAGAGTGGGTTTTCCTAGCCTAATAAGCCAGAACTTGGTCTGTTGAAGGTGTCTGCCATGAGGGACTAGAGAATTAATGAAGTCTGACTCTTGTCTGTGGAGGCTGCTTTTGAGAGCAGTATTACTCTGTGGCTATAAAAATGGGCCGGCACCCTCTCAGTGTCTTTCTTCAGCAGGGTTGCCTCTTTCACAGCTGTCTGTTATGGCTCCTTTTCTGGCAGCTTCCACATGACCGGCTGCTCTCAGGGGGTCCTCCCAGCATAACAGGGTCGAAGCTCGGGGAGCTAAATGTTGTGCATCCTCTCAGGAGAGAGGAACCCTGAGCTGTTGGGAGTTATATTTCTCTGGGTGGGTCTTCATGCATGGAGAGTTGTGCATGAATTCACAAACCCAGGCAGAGTTGGCACCTGTTTTCTCAGGTGTAAATACTGGCCTTTCTTCCATTACTCAGTGTTTTATAGGCTGAAGAATTGAAGTATTCTTAAGCTGTGCTACTTGTCCCATGCATATGAGGAATTACTGAGAAAGTCAGGTGAACTTAGATACAGGACTCCCAAAACACCTGCTCTTGAGGAAACCAACTTGCACTGCAAGCAGTTCTAGGCACTGCCCGTAGTCCCCATTTCTGTGCACTGTCCCAAGTGACACCTTATCTGTCAGCTGTTTGCTTCCCCTGATGTCGAGTCCAAGTATGCCAAGTGGTTGTGTGCCCGTGAGGAATCTCTCAGCAGGCTCGTGATGCTCAGAGAACTCGGAGAGCTCAGGACCTGCCTTCAGTGGGCTTTCCTTGCAGACACTTCTGGACACTGAGAGTATTTCTTCTACCTCAGTCCCTAGATGACTGAGGTGTTAGATGTTACATGCTTCAGCTGAAAAATCTCTTGGCCATTTTTGTGACCTCTAGGGATGTCATTTAGAAATACTGGATCCCAGCTTACAATGTAACTGTGAGGCTGTGCAAGCATTTGCACCAAGGCACTGTTGTCATTGTTTTTTACATTATAGAGTTTGGACTCCAGCGATTTCTGAAACATTTGACCATACCCTTAAGGCAAATAACTCATCCTAAAATATACTTCTGGGAGGAGGCTAAGCAAACCTTTTGTTATGATCTTCAGAGTAGTGCATTATGAAATTTCACATACAATCCACCACTTGGCTTACCAGCAGGTCTAGATCTACTGCCAATGATTTCTTTCCCTGTCTGCTATAGAAATGATACATTTAAATGTAGTTATCATCTGAGCTGAATGACCCTCAGTGGGGATGCTGTTCCCTCTCCTCCTTTACAGTCTAGTCCCTGTTGTGGCCAGTTTATTCTCACAGAATTTCCTGCGTAACTGGGGTCATAGCTCCTCAAAATAGAGGGTTTCATCTGTACTTCCTGAAGACAATGTTGAGCTCTGCTTGCTGAAGATGGTTCATCGTTCTCTGTTGTGGTGTGACAATAACTGCTCTCTGAACTTTCATGCCTGGGCCTAGATAGACATGCTGATAGTCCTGTTTCTGCTTAGAATCTACAAGACCCAGAAGTCCTTTGAGCAGGAGGCTTGTGTGCCTTGCAGGAAATACAGTTGCATACTGAGTATCTGCCTAAGCAAACTGTCAAAGGCTTGTTGGGGTCACATGGAGAGAGGATGGCTGTGTGTAAGATCTCATGGTGAGTCAGATGGCAGGTATATTGGGTTACCTGGTGGGCAGCTTGCTGCCAGGGTATCTGATGGTCTTTCCCTTGGCTGCAGCTTTTCTCTAGGCATGTCTGATTGAACCTGAGACCAGCATGGGAGCTCATGGAGCAGAGGGATGCTACAGTACTAGTGCAGGCACTGCCCTTAACAACATGATGAGAGTGAGGCATGTGCTAAAAGAGAGAAATCCAGCAAGTCTTCCTCCTGGGGTAGTGTAAAAAACCTTTGTTTTCCCTTCAGACATCAGCCTGTTCCTCAAAGGAGTAGACCCACTTCAGAAGGATGGATGCACTGCATGCAGAGAAGAAAAATATAAGGTCAACAGGCCTTTAGGGAACCTAACTTGCTATATAACTATTTATTAAACAAATACTTATTTTAAAAATCCCCAAGATGGCTTGGTAACCTTGTGAAGACCTTACTGAGCTGCAGTATATGTGGCTCCTTTGTGACAAGGGTTTTGCAGGCTGCTATCTTATAGCATTAATTTACCTTGGCCCTCTTTAAAACAAAAGAAGGCATATGTATTTAATTTTTCAAGGTTAACAAGCTAGTGTTACTGAACAGACTGCCCAAGTATTTCCTTCGAAAATAATACATTTTTCTCTTTGTTTGTAATTTCTTTTTCTCCTGTGCTAAATAATTGGTCTCAGGATCCAGTTCGGTAGAGCACTTATGTGCTTACTACCCTCAGTAGCACTTCTGCATGTGTTTAAATTTAGAATTGATAACCTGAGAATTGACTGAATCGTGGCCTCGGTGGTAATGCTTTTAATTGCAGTGTAAATCCAGTCTTCTCAATGACCAGTAGATGGGGCAAGTAGGCCTCCTTATAGTTATGGTCACGGTTTTTTGGGTTTTTTTGAATGCAAGGTTAAAATGTAGCTGTCGTTGGCTCTTAGTTCAACAGTCTAGTTTGAAGGCTCTTTACCTTTGTACTGTAAGGGTAAATTATGAACTTTGGCGTAACTGCACTATTTTCTTTACAAACATGTGTCGTAAACAATCGTTCTGTTCCTTGAAATTCTGAGATTTAAAATTATGTTCCTTTCTTGACACAAGGATGAAAACAAATCTTTTGAAAGTTTTGTTGTGCAAAGAAATGGAAATGTGTGTTCCCTCCCCAAAACTAGCCAATAGTTAGTGTTTACAACACTCATGGGGATGCAAGTTTTAGTCCCTGGTAGTCTTCCATGTGCCTGTAGAGTGTACCAATGGCAAGATCACCTTACTTGCCTTTGGGTGATCTTCTCCAATTCTCTTCTGCAAAAGCTGTTGTCACTTTTATACATTTATTGATGCCCCAGACTTGTACAGACTGCATGCGTGGCCATGGTTGCCGGCCACATTTGCTCTCTGCCTGTGCCCCTTGCTTCCTGTTAACACTTCATGTGATGTACTTATCTAAAGAAAGCATGATCCTCAAGTCAGTCACTGAATACTGCCTGTTAAAAGGAGTAAGAGCTTTTTCTTAAACACATGGGTACATGTAGGAATATAGAGTCCTCAGTTTCCCTTTAGCCACAATCACACTTCCGTGTGTTGTTCATCACATCAGCTCCTTAAATGTGCTCTGTTTGTCCCCAGCTAGTGTGAGTCCTGGAGCAGGCTGTGTTCTTACAGGCAGTGTGGTGCAGGTGCAAGAACTGTTTTCTGCTGTACACTGAGGCAAACAACTCTTCAGGTGCAGAGCCCAGGGACAATGGGGAGCTTCTGCTTGTCACGTAGACCAGATATGGTTTGTCTAGTTGAGTGTATCTTGCCCTTGTGGAAGCAGCTCCCACTGTTCAGCCTTGAATAAAAGGTAGCGATATTTCTATTCTGTTTTATTTTAGACTGGGGACTTCCTGAGGTAGTTGGGTAGGGGGGGTGAAGAAACCTCTATCTATACTAAACTGGCCAGGCAAATACAGCATGTTAATGTGAAAGAAAACAGCTTGGCTAAAGATAAAAAAACAAACAATCATCAGCCAGTTCTTTCTCCTCGAACTTTTGAAGGCTGAAATGGAAGAATAGATGTGAGCCTACCTTCTCAGATATATAGGGAGAGCCTCAGCTGCTGGGCTTTAGCTTAGCAGAGGGGTCTGTGTGTGCCACCATCTGTCATTATCTGTGATATCCAAAACTTCTCTGAGTGGGAGGGAGCATAGAGGAATTCCTGGCTGGATTGGCATGACTTTCTGCTCTTTCTTGAAGCTGTTACATGGTTAAAACTAAGATGGGTAATACTGAGTGCAGAGGGGGGTACAAGGCTTAAGCTGGTGTAAACTGAGAGCAGCTCTTTTGCAGACAATGAAAGTAACCAGACTCTACAGACATCTAAAGCAGTAAGCATCTGACTAACCTTCTCCAAAAGTACATTATGCAGAGTCTAGGCATTACCTTAACCTATTCCATATTTTGGTGGAGCAATGTGTGTTGTCTATTTCAAAGGTTGCTCCAGCTTCTCTCTCTTTTGCAGCTTCATGATGCCTTCAGACCTCATCTCTAACACTGTCTCCTATGTGGTGAGCAGCATGATTAAGACTGGACTTCTTGCAGCCAGATTCCTACAGCCTGCGGCAGTCCTGCTTTCTTTACTTTCCATTCAGTCCACTGATAGTCCTACAGCAAAAATTCCTTTGGCTCCTGCCATATCTACCTTTGCCTTTGAATATTTTTATTGGCTGTGTTTTAAATGAAATGTAAATTCCTCAGTGCTTTTCCAGCCAGTGTTTGCATTTTGTTCATTGTGTATGTCTTGACTGTCCAGCACACTTTGACTTCACCCCTATCCTTGTGGTGTTCCTCTATTTCTAATTTCCTTCATATCCTTCCCTGTTCCTAAAGAGATGTTCTCATAAGATGAGCAGTGTTACGAACTCTCAAAGCCTCTGCTTCTACCCTGCTTTGGGCCTTCCCTGAAGAGCTGGCCATTTTTCTCTAAATTTTCTGTTTTGTGCTATGGAAAGACCTGCTTAAAAATAAACTTACTGCTCCTGAGGTAGGTATAAAACATGGCTCAGACTGCACAGGCTCCTCAGGAACATGAGTTTTGACACAAATACTTCATAAGGCAGCTGGAAACACCTACAGCATGCGGTGTTTTAGAGTAAACCAACTGTTCAGTGACATGCTGGCCTCTGAGGAAAGCTATGCATGCTGTTAGCCAGAGGTATCTCAGGAGGACTGAGAGTCCGTCTGCTATTTGGCTCCTTGCAGACAGCAGCTGTTCCACAAGAAGGTGAAACATGCGATAAATGACTGCATTTACTTGAAGCAAATCAGAGCTCAAACAAAGGCAGTGGTCCAGCCAAGTATGTTTACTGCTCTGGGAATGCTTTTGTGCTGATGCAGCATCTTTCATCCAAAATCTCTGAACATTTTGAAAACATTAAGAAAGACAGGCTAATTCCTGTGTTTGCAGATGTATTTGAGCCAGGTTTTGGATGCTGCCATCCATATAGCCTACACTGAATTTGGTACTGCTGTGGTTGCTTGGCCAACCATTTCCTTAACTGCATAGATGGTTTCTGCTGCTGGTGCTAAGCTCATGCTGATGCAGTCGTATTGGTAACAGGACCTGAGCAGGCCACTGCATGGCTAGCTCAGGTAGGTACACATGAGCTGTGGTCACTTGAGTATAAAAACACATTTGTCCTATTTTTAGGAGGCCAGAAGATCTGTGACCTGGACTGAAGACAAAAGATCAGTCCCAAAGATACATTTCTCTTTTCTACTGCTGCTTTTGAGGGGAAAGAAATGGGAAAAGTGAAATATTGTGTAGATTGTCACTCGTGAGAATAGGTTCAGGCTAGGTTGTAACATGTCCAACTGCTGAGTGAATGTTCAGGTAATGTCTAATACAGGGAAATCCAGTGACCCAAAAGAGAGAGAAGTAGTCTCTTCCATTGCGTGTGTATTTCCGTCATGGACCAGCAGATACATGGATGCTTCTTTTGAGATGCAGAGGTCACTTGTTAGTATGCAATGGTATACAGAAAAGCGCTGTATCTTTAGCCAACAAGAGGGTGCTAATGCAAGGATTTCATGTTGTTTTTCTAGAAAAGAACGTGCTGCTAAATAAATATCACCTGGTTCTGAGTATGTGCCAGGGTTTGGCGATGAGTTAAGAGGCAGAAGAACTGCACTGCCCTGAACAGTTTCCAGCAGAGCCCTGGAGGCTGATAGCTCCAGAATGATTGGAGGATGGCTCTTCCTTTCCAAACCATCCCCAGACAACTGGGGTGGGTGGCTCCTCCCTGATGGTCTGGTGGTCCTCTACTCATTTTTCCTCAACATACAAAAGGGGGCAATCTCTGAAAATTCTTGGCATAGACAACCAGTTCCTTCCAATTTGCACACAGAAATTCTCGCTTGTTCCCTTCTCCTTTGTTCAGCTCACTCCTGGTGGTTTTCTGCAGACATTTTCCCCAAATGACCTTGCTAGAACCACAGTGAAACAGAAGGCACTACCCATATTCTACTCTGAGTCCCTTAACTACAAAATGTTTTCAGTCTGTAGAGAGGGTTTTCCTCTCTCTTTCATTCTCTCTGCTCCTTGGCTTCCCACAGTGACAGCCGTATCTGTTTGATTTGAGGGAAGCTTTGCATGTGCTATGAGTGGCTCCCTCTGCTAACAATTTGTTCTCTGGAGCCTGTTGCTGCACAGTATAAATAAATTTCACTGTTTAGTGCTTTCCCATTTTGTTCCCCTGCTGCTGGCAGTGAGCTGACCTACCCTGTTTTGTTTTTCAATTTTATCTTTCTTTGCCCTTCTTATATGAGACAAAGTCACAAGATTAAGTTAACAAGGATGCATTATTGATGCATACTTTTTTTTGTTGTCCCGTGCTGCATGAAAAGTTCTGCATAAAATGGGAATTAAAATGCAGATTACATTCTGGAATAGTATTCATTTTGGTCTTAGGATGAGGAATTATCCCACTTCAAAAAGTCTAATGGTGTGTGCTGAATAGATACAGTCTCCATATTAAAAGCATTTTTCAGTCATCCCGCCACATAAACTTGGTGTTTTTATAAACAGTCTTCATTTGGCCCATTCCATGCATGTATGCTGCTAGAATGACCAGGATGTTTAGCACATCAGACCTTGCTTTGCAGTGGTGAATGTAGGTACTGGAAGTTCTCCAATTGTAGTACTGTGCATGCCCCTGCAACCTCCAGCTCAGAATATGGTAAATATTTAGAGTGGCTGAGCCCAATTTGGGCTCTGTGCTGTTTTAACTAGATTGTTCCTGCCTGCTTTAAAGCTGGCTTAGGCATTTATCCACCACACCAGAATCACTGTGGAGTACATGTACCCCTAATTGGGTATGGTGAAGGCCACAGTCATGTTTTCCATGGTTCCAAGCCTGAAGCTTAGAGTGCTTGAGGTTGTTTTTACTGCCTGAATGTGACTGCATGTGGATTTTAATACAGAGAAAAACATACTGTGACCAGCTAATGAAGTCAGTAGAGTGGTTACATTTGCCTACTTTCTCAGAAATTATCATCATTCCTGTCTTCCTTGGAATGAATAAAAGACATCTATCAATCTAGACAATATTATTTCTGTGTATTTTTGTATCTTATTATAGCATAAATAGGTTCTGAATAATATAAACCAAGTGGTTTTTGTTCTCCACTAAATACTTCTAAGTGAAGAAGAACATCTCCATGTACAGGGTAAAAAAGGCAAAGAGAAACTAACCCATTACCATTTGCATTTTACAAACCAGATCTTGAAAAAAAATACTTGAAGGAGGGGAAATTTGTCACCTTAACATTGCAAATTATGTGAAACCAGTATTTCCTCCCACCACAGCATATGTTTGTGGTGGGTAGGCGGGGGAGATGCAGGGAAGAGGTGATGGTATAAAAATACCTTGTAAAAACAAATGTTTGGCTAGGGGAGAGAGTTTGTCACTTCAGCTAGACTAGAGGGGGAAACCAGACAGACAGGGGGAGGATGGGGGCGTGGGGGGAGGAACTTAAGTCACTTCAGTGAGGTAAATAACTTGACAGTATCTCAGAAATAGCAGTCTACTAATTAGCTGGAAAAGATCAGGTATTAAACAAGTAAGTAGCCTAGAAAGTTAAGGAGTAAAAGCTATTTAAACGAAAAATTAAGACCTTAGGAGAGTTAAGCAGGTGACAAATACCAAGCAGAGGGGTGACAGGTAGAAACCCCAAGATAAAGTGCACAGTCTTGCTAGCAGCCACTCTTCCTGCACTTTCATGAACTGAGAAGTATGATTTTTCTCATTTTTCCTTCTAATTGACATGCTAAGACAAATACAGACCAGGGGCTCTACATGGTAACATAAATGCAGCTTTTTAATGCACTGCTAGCATGGCTCTCTCCCTTCACATGCCATATGGAACAGTTTGTACACTCAATAGCATCCAGTGCCGTGCAAATGCGAGCAGACACCAACATGACCACCCACAGTGGCAGCCAGGGTGGAAAATGACAGTTTGTCCTGTCATGCTCGGGGGCAGCTTGTATGCTGTGGTGGGAGACTGACATCCCCACATCGTGGGACCTGGAGGATGCAGCAGCTGGCGGGAAGGAGGGCCAGGAGGGCCAGCACTCGGTGCCCCTGCACAGTTCTGGCTGGAAGTAGTAGCTTCCGAGCCTCCTTCCTATGCATGATAATTATAGTTTTATTTGGTTTTAATTGACTTTCCTCAGTGGACAAGCAGGTACCCAGCCCAAGGAAGAGTGGGTGAGTGTGTGAGAAAAAGAGAGAGGTGGGGAGAGAGCAGGCTGGTGAGGTGCCCTTTACATCCACTAATCTGTTATCCGCACCTATCCTGTTTTCTGGACAGCTTCAGATGCTGCTTTCCTTTCTACTTGTCATTCCCTGTCACTTTAATCTAGGAAAAACTGAAAGTTATTTGAATGGACATCTCCATGAAGAGAAGGTGTTTTGCTAAATCAGACAAAACCTGCTCACCTGCTTCCTCTCTTCTTTCACTAGGAAATATGCCTTTTTCCTGCCTCAGTGGTGACTTCTGAGGATAGGTGAATCTCCATCCCTATGGTGTGGGACCTGCAGGGTATTTTAGCTGAGTAAGCAAGGCTCTGTTGCTGTGTGCAGTGGGGTTGCCCCTCTTGTGAGGGCTTATGCCAACCAACTCTGTGCCGACAGACTGGCCGGTGAGGTTTCTGAGTGACAGGCATGGGACTGTTATAAGTGCAGGCTGGGTTTCAAGGGTGGCATATGCTGTGGAAGCTCCTTGGTTCTCAATTTGTAGTCAAGGACAGAAGAAGATTCAGCTCTCTTCTCCTCTGACCTAAAGCATATTGCTGAGGTCTGTTGTGCAGGGTGAAACTTTCCGCTAGTAGGTGTTCACACAAATTTGGCTATATCTGGCTATCTTCCTGTGTTGGTACACAGTCATTTCATACTTACATTCCACTGAAAAACAACACGTATTTTCCCCCTTCAACAAATTTCAAAGAAAATACGCCAACAAAACATTGTTAGAGAAGTTCTGCATACTTCAGTCAGGAAACTGAAACCTAGAATACCTTCTGAGCCCTCGTCTGTGCAGCTGCGTTGTTGCTTTGTCCTTCACGGCTGACTTATGGTAGCTGTGGGGATTAGTAGTCTGAGTTCCCTGACTTACATGCATGTAATGTTAATGAAATATTTTGGTGGAAATCTAGCTTTTACATTTCAGATTTGTTTCGTTGCACCAGTTGGTGGATTGAAACTGCCATCACAGCAGCTGCCTGAATATCATGTAACACAACATGCCTTGATGCCTTGTCATATTTCAGTGTTTGCTCACAGCATGAACAGTCCCAAGCATTGTGTTGGTTTTTTATGAAGGTCCAAAGTTAGTGAAATAGAGAGGATCTTTTTTTCCTTCACTTTCTCACAAAGCCCCAAGTTCTCATGCCTTTCTGCTATCCCTTTCACTGATTTTAGTGATCCACCCTTTACTGTGCAAGTGCTTGGGGGCGCTTGCACCGTGATAAGCAATGCAGTACAGAAAGCCTTTGCAGATGCTTCTGCATGTGTCTTCCTGAATATACTGAGGGCTTCCTGCATATAGTGAGCATGTAACACTGTAAGAACTTAAGAGTGGATGGTATAGCAGTCAAAGCTAAGAAGTTTACAATTAGTCAAGAACTGTTTTTGCTGGGGTTCTTAATACTAAACCCTAAGACTTTTCATGGAAATTCGGTACTTGTGATGCAACTCTTCGGGGATTTTCTTATAGGTAGAGTGCAATTCCTGATAAAAAAGAGAGAAAGAGAAGTATATTGTAGGGTGTTCAATAACCTGATCATTAGGTGATCACTGAGATGTACAAGACCAAGTTGTAAGTTCTCTGGATGAATTAGAAGAAATAGAAATATGAATTAATCTCTCCAGTATTGTAGGTAAGTGTCTTAAGTGTTGGGCTTTTGAGGAGGATGCATGAGTTTGTTTTCTGTGGCTTCTTTGTGTGAAAACTCTTGAGAGTCTTCATCCAGTTCTAAAATTCCTCTTTTTCTTTTTCACTGGGACTAAAAGTTTATGTTTTTGCAAAATGGAAACCTTGTTATCCAGCCAGATAGAATAATAAAAGTTGTAGGTGTCTCATGAACATGAGGCAAAGAAGAAGAAAATGTGTTAATTTATTGGCTCTATGTGAGAGGAAAGTCTGGGCTTCATTTAAAAGTCAAATGTAAATATCTTTTTTCTAACGTTGGCTTGTGACAGATCAAGATTTGACATATTCTCATTTTTCCTAGCAAGCTGCTAAGGATTCAGACCAACTTGATGGAAATATACCTTTGACAGATGACAGCAGGATTTCATGAGTGATTTCTGTCTCAAGGCGACTGCCCCTTCTCCACAGCCAGCAAGTAGCAATAGCATTTTAAAAGAAGGATGTCAGAGAGCAGCTTGGTTTTCTCAGTTGTCATCATTATTTGTTTCTCTCCTGGCCAAACCACCAGAAGCAGGTTAAGGATGACACAAACTAGCAACAAATCACAGGGTGGAGGACAGAGCATGTGACAATGCCCTGGCTATGGTGCAAACATTTGAGCTACGTTTCGAAAGCCTGGATTTGTGTTCAGCAGAGTTCATGGGTGAAAAATAAAAGTCTTTGACGATAACAATCAACAACCTCAATTTCATTAGTGTCTAACCTTCAGAGAAGAGGCTGGAGTGGATCCCATCAAGCTGTGATTTGGTTCAGTGCCCTGGGGAAAGTTCCTAGAAGCATTACCCCAGCTTCTTTACACTGTGAACTGAAGGGAAAAAACCAACATTTGGCAATTTGTTGTCAATATTTGTATAACTCCTGATGCCACTAAAACTGCATATGTAGGCTTTAAACTAACAAAAACAAAGCCATGGCCAAGCTGGAGAGCTGGATTTGTTTCCATGCACAATTAGGTTTATTTGTTTAGGTCTCATTTTATTTGCTTTCAGATGACTCAGATAGGAGTATTGCAATCCTTTCAAAGTGAAGTAGTGTTCTGTGTATTTTGGGCATTGGGCTTAGCCAAATGTGGAAAGAATTGGCTGCTCAATAGTATTTTCCTATCCAGAGGTTTTTTCAAACTTTTGAGAGGAACTGAAGGAATGTCCCTTCCATGCCAGGCTTTCCCCCCCCTTCCCCTTCACAGCGTCTCTCCACAACATTGTTAAAGAGCACAGGAATTTTAAAACACTCCTCTGTTGTGCAACTGTGAGCAACTGCTCTTATTAATTGCTTTACCATTATGCTGCATATTTAAATTCTCGCTGGTGTCATCCATAACATGCTGCTGTGAGGGTCTTTTAACCCATTCCAATAGAATATATGAATGGTGCCCTGCTCAGAATCTCCCATCCTGCTAGGCCAGCTCTGGGTTTGCTGAAAATGATTTCCTGCATACATGAAGGGATATGTACATTTTGGCAAGTAGCCAAGTTTTCTGTTGGGAAGTAGTCACCAAGGGCAGATTATTTTCCAGTGGACATGCTGGCACGCTATCGGTGTTAAGAGAATTGTCTTAAATCTCAGTACTGGTTGTTGCTTTTATCCCTCAGCCCCCCAAAAAACAAAACAAAACAAAAATTCCGGGGGGGGGGGGGGGGGGNGGGGGGGGGGGGGGGGAGGGGGTGTCTCTTCTGTCATATATGTGTAGGATGCTATGGCTTTTAATTAGGCACCACTATATTTTGGGGGGATTTTTTTTCCTTTGTTTTCTTCTGATAATTTTGCTTCTGGAAATACCGCCTTGGATGATCTTTAAAATGTAGACAATATGAATATATCTGCATTTATTTCTATTTCTATGAAACATAAAGGTTAAAGGATTTCCTGCACTCACCAGAAGTATGCATGTGATTTATAGCCTTCTTTACTGCTCTTCCCACTCACACTCATAAAAGAAATACAGTAACAAAGGCGAATAGACAATCTATTTTAAAGTTTGCCCTGATAAAACCTAACTGGAACTTCATTCAGTCTTAAATGTCAGTTCTAAAATTTGGGATGTTTTTCTAATCAAGAACAATAAACATGGAAAGTGTCTCTGTAGAACGGAGCTGCGGCTCAGCACGCTGCTGGCCCAGTGCTGCACACACACTTTGGGGGCAGATGGGGTCTGCACATCACGTAGTCCTCCCCATGCAATAGCCTGCTCTGCGAGACTGCTTGACCCTGGGAGGGACTGAACAACACTTACAATATGGGATTTGTTGCTTTATTTTGCTTTTTAGAGGATAGAAACCCAAAATATATCTATGACAAATGACCGCATTGAGGAGGAATGTAAATCTTCAACTACGATAAAGAGGAAAGAAATTATATAAATTTCCAAGCCTGTGTTAAAAAACAAAACCCAGAAGAAATAATAAAGTGGGCAAACTGGATGGTGCCTAGAGATCTGTTCCATATGACACTTTGTTTCCCTCCCTCTAGCTGTGGAGAACTGAGACTATCAGAATAGATCAAACCCATTTAGTGGCCTTACTTAACATGGTATCACTTTATAACACCTTCAGGTCATTTCAGCATTGTGCCTGGAAAGCTCTCAGACAATACAGTCCGGTGTGATGGCTGCAGCTCTCCTGCCCTCTCCCTACACACACCATTTTGCTGTGTGCAGTTCTTCAAGTCTAATCCAAGACTGGATGAGACTGTGGATTTCACGGGAAGCTGAGAGGGGAGGCTGGATCAGGACCTGTCAGAACTTATATTCTATGGGCTAGTGTTAAACATGTAATTTGATTATCAAAGTATGGTTCTGATGCAGGATGCTGAATTAGTTTGACTTCTATTGACTAGTAAATGCATAATTGGTTTTTATACACTGAAAATGTGTAAGTATTCCAGATGCATATCTTTTGAGTGCATATGAAAATATAAAGACAGTACACTGTATTATAGGTCTCTCATCCCATAAGAGACTTCCTATATTAAACTGATTTTTACTGTGTTTGGGCTCCCTTAGTTGTCATGTACAATTAAGTGGTAAGACAGAGACATTTTTTGGCAAGTTATATGTACCTGTTGCATTTTTACTTACAACACACTGTGAGCTACAGCCAAGCAGGTTGTGATTTCAGTCTCAGGTGGGTTTACCCCTTCCTTCCTGTAGATGTGTAGTTGTGTGTAGGCAGATACTTGCTGATGCCTGGCTAGTAATTCAAGTATTGAGACTTGTGGTCTTACCACCACTTCCTGATGTGCTTTACAGGTAAGCCTGAAAGAGGAAAGAGACTCTGGGGAGGAAAATTAGAAGAAAAGAAGTTAAAGATTTAAAGCATCAGCCTTGAAGCTACAAGGCAGTCAGGACATGGAAGGAATCACAAAAAGCAGTCTGCACTTCCTCTTCCATGTGATGAGGGACCTGAACAGTTTAGGAATAGTAAAAACTTACGGCTGTGCCAATCACAAGTCAGATAATGCACATGTTAGTCCTATGTTATCCTATCCCACTCTTCCCTAAGACAGAATGAAGTCTGTATCTAAATGCATGCTCCTGTTTGACTTCAGGGTAAAGTACAACACCTCACCCTGAAACATCTCTGGGGGGTGTAAGTAAATCATAGTCCAGACAAGACATACATGTTTTTCATCTGTTGTGAAGTATTACATCTTACATCTGAGGGTGGGAAGGAAGTGGTTATCAGCCATGAAGGAGTAACTTCAGTCACCTGAACATGAAACATACCCTAATCACTAACGACAGCACCAAAATCTGGGAAGCAAGAGGGGAAAGAAGGGTGGAGTAAGATGAACCACCAATGAAGCTTTGAGATCTGAACATGGTAGAATCCAGGAAGGCTCTGAAGGCTCAGAGGATACTTTGCCTGGTATCCTCTGAAACTGGATTTTTTTCTCCATATCTGAGGCTTGGTACACATAATCTGATTCAATCTATTATAAGAGAGGATAAACTGCAGTCTACTTTGATCTACAGGTGCTACTTGTCAAAAAACACTTTTCTCCCCCACTAATGCAGATCAAGCTGTCATTGAAAAATCAGTTATTTTGATAATCCAGCTTTTTTGTGATGTTTCACTTTCCACTGATAGTCTTTATTACCTTGTCCTGTTTACTTTAAATTCAGTCTTCTATGATTAATAACCTTATTACAGTGATACATGTTTATTTCCTCATTGCTGGATTTCATGAAGTTGAGTTTCCCATCTTTGAAATTCATGAAAGTGAAACATACCAGGTATCTTCATTCCAGCAAATTTTTGTATGTTGCTTTTCTAATTGTTACTCACTTCCTT
This sequence comes from Edolisoma coerulescens, assembly GCA_013397115.1. Classification (NCBI taxonomy): domain Eukaryota; kingdom Metazoa; phylum Chordata; class Aves; order Passeriformes; family Campephagidae; genus Edolisoma; species Edolisoma coerulescens. The sequence goes on along the minus strand of VWZW01002475.1, from coordinate 728,341 downwards.
ATACCTGTATCCATAGCTGTGTGGTGACTCACCAGCAGATAGGAGCTTCCTCTGTATGTGCTCTCAGCTGTGCCTGTAATTAGCAGGTTGCAAAGCCCAACTCATAAACTTGCAGCTGTGGCTTAACACTTCTCTAAAATGGCCACATATCTTCCAGTTGGCCCTCAGTGCCGAAACATCTGTCTGCAATGGACCTTATAATAAACCCCGTGAGTCAGTGTAGTGGCTTCCTAGACAGAGGAGTGCTGGTGTGCAGTTAAGTAGCCTATTTATGCCTATATGGCACGGGCTTGAGTTAGAAGACCAGTGGAGCAAAATGTCACATAGGCAGATCAAGTGAACAAGATAGTATATGCAGTGCTGAACAATAAGGCACAAGAGAAGGTAAAACTGCAGGTTGTGAGATCATGGGATTGCAACTTAGGACAAACCTACAGATATGAATGAGGAGAAAATGGCACTGTGTAGGAGAGGAAATCCTTTTCTAACTCCTCCGAATTTACATGCAAAGCAGAACTGCTGGAGAAGACTGATTCATGGTATTTGCCCTTTCTTCTCTCCATGACTCTATGATCACTCAGAAAAGTGTGTGTAGGGGACTAAATCACTGTGAAGGTACCCATGGTATTACGGAATCTGCCAGCCATGTGGAGAAAAGCCAGTGTGCCAGAGATCAACACAGGTCTGTGGTACAAAACATGCTTGTATGAGTGGGTGAATCTGGGGGATATGAAACTCCATGACAATATTTGACCATGCATGGCCCAGCTCTCACTTCCACTTGAAAGGAGGAAATCTCTGTGTTTGTACGTCAAGACAAAAATCCATCTTTTCACCCTGCTTTCATTCACCCCTTGTTAAGCTTTATGACTAAGAGTCTGTTCTGTCTCCTCTTTTTTGTCTTGTGCTTTGTTTCTTCTTCCCAAGCACCCCACTGAGGAACCATGCACAGTGTGCACAGTGCTGCCAGAAGCTTTAGTGCTCCTTGGGAGTGGGTGCTGTACCTCTTCCTTGCCTGCTCTGTGCAAACACTGTCTAAGCCCAGTCTTGCACCTGTTTAAATGCCTGTGTGCTTGTTAAGGGCCCGGCTTTCCAGAGGACAGCTTTGTGTTGCTCTTGGGAGTCAGACATTCTCTCACTACGTTTCAAGGGGACAGTCATCCTAAGAAGTGTTATTCCCAAATGGACACTTTGCTGCAGGGTTTCCACTGGGATGACATCTGCTGATTTCATGCAGGGGTGCTGGCCCAGGCACCATGGATCATGACCATTGGAATGGCTATTTCCAGCAAACCCTAGTTAACCAGCCCCTCTGAAATATCCAAGAAGTGTCCAGCTAAAAGCAAAAACTGAGCTGTTTGCAATGAAATGTACCCCTTGCATAGTAATGGTTGCGTGTAAGGACATTCACAGAAATAAATGAAAGCCATGCTGGTAGCTGTCGGCACTTTGCAGCAGCTCCAAGAGCTCCTTCTGTTTTCCTCAGCTAAAATGGTGCCAGGATGCTTTTGTTGCCTGACGGGCTGCTGGCAAGATCCTCCCTTTTGGATAGTGCTGATTGTAGTGCTGCTTACTGCTGCTGAGCCTGGCAGCCAAGCTCTGTCCCACCGCCCCTGCCAGGAGCAGGCGGGCTGGGGGGCACCAGCCCTGGGCACCAGGCACCCTCCCAGGGACAGGCTGAGGCTGGACCAGGGCACTGTGCCTGTGGCCAGGCACAGCAGGGCTGTGGAGAGCTGGAGACTGGTCCTGCTGCGGTGCTGCTGGGGCAGGGACTGATGAGCCCAGAGGATAATGAAATGGGGTCCTGGACAGGGTGAAATGTGGAAGCCCTGGGGGGTGGCAGTGCCCTCAGGGCCACTTCGGCTCTGCAGCACCAGCTCCAGCCTGTGCAGGCGCCCCGCTGGCAGCTGCTGTCTGGCCGTGGGCCTGGGGATGGACGCACCTGCCTGCTCCGCGCCGAGGCCTCCCCGAGGGCCTTCTCTGGGTCATAAACCTGGAATTTAATCGAATACCGGACTGTAATGCTTCTGCCAGAAGAGGGTGGCTGCTGGAGTCTGGCTGTGTTCCTGGATAGCTAGAGATGCTTCAGGAACGCTGATGTCCCTTGGGTGCAGCCAGACGAAATATCATCTGGCCAGGCAGCAAACAGAGCCATTTGTTAAAGGTGAGTGCAAACTCTCAGCACCAGCCTGGCCTTGTGGATATATCAAAATGCTTGTGCTTGTTTGAATTAAAGTCTCCCTGCAAACCAGAATGAGTTTGCCCCTCAGCAGAGCACATTTAAATGGAAAACCAAAGAGAATGTCAAGCACTCAGTATTTGAAAAGTCATCTCATAGAGAGATAAACATCTGTAGGCAGGTAAAAGGATCTTGACGCCACGGTTAGATAAGTAGGACCTGAGAATAACCTGCTGCTTAACAACTGCTACGGAAAAGATGGCAGGATGGGAAAGGCCTCAATCTGTTTCAGAGGCCTGACTTTTGCCTCTGTACTCATGGCAATATTCTTCATTTGTGCAATATTTTCCACCCAAAAAACAATGCTGTTAAAGATGAAATGATACCGCTGATGAACTATTTTGTGTTAGCTTTCCAGTCAGAAAAGTGAAAGGGTGATGCATTTGTCATACTGAAATGATGTCACTTTGGGAAGGGAATAATGTTTTTGTACTATGAGATAATTAATGTCTTCTATCCCTGAGGGTTTGATTAAACTATCAAGTACCAAGTGACATCTTTGTCATATGACACTTCTTTGGAAACTATAAGTGCCAGAACAGCATTTCAGTGTATACTTTGGCTAATGTAGAGCCACTGCTCCTCCCCAGGGCTGAATTTGTCATGACTCCTGGGCAGTGAGGAATCTTTGGTCTCTTGAAATAGGTTATTTCCTTTTTTGGAGAGAAATAAGGAGACAAAAGCAAGGGATTAATAAAACTTTAGGTAGAATTCCTGCAGCAAGGAATTGTGATCAATATGAAAAAGCAGTAGTACTGAGACCGTAGGCTATGTTGCTCAGGAGGAATACTTTGCATTTCACAATAGGCCCAAAGGGAGATACTATTAATATTATTTTTCTGTAGATGTTTTAAGTACAGTTAACTAATGCTGGCACCAGTAAAGTTACTTGTATTGAAGGCATTACACTGATAAAATGTGAGGAATGCCCATCTCACCTCTGACCAAAGAGGCTAGGTAAAGAAAAGGGAGCAAAAAGAAGAAGGACATAGAGGTGACAGAAATAAGAAATGACACAAATATGAGACAAAGCAATTGTTAGGAAATTAATCTAGGAATTACTGCAACAAACTGGAAATCTGTGGGCCCTGGTGGTCTGGTAGATTAGACTGTCCTAGCTGCTACCACTTCACTTTTAAAGGGTAAAATCTGTCCTGATCCTCAAATGTCTTCAGCCATTATGTTCAGGTTCTTGCAAGTGCTGTGCAAAAAAAATTCATGCACACCAGCTCTGACAGAGCAGTGAATACAGCAGATGAAAAAAATAGAAAGCTAATTAAAACTAAATCTTAAAATCCTGTTGCGATTCCATCATGAGGCTTGACATGAAATGAATTTTCATATCAAAATAAGGGGCAAATATTTGGTTTTGTATTTTTATTTCCTTCCTCCTTTTAAGAAAGTATACCATAAAATTTTATAATGTCCAGTTATCATCACATATAAAGAGCTTATTTCCTATTTCTGTAACTTCATGACTATCAAGGGCACCACAGTCATGATGTTTTGTTGCTCCCTAGGTTTCCCAATTGGAAGAAAGTTTATTGAGTAAGTTAAACAACAGACATAAAAGTAAAGGAAGAAACATCCCCATAATTCTATTAAATTTCTTAAATTCCATAGCAGGATGAAATGAGTAAAAACCCAAATGAAATTCAACTTGAAATCTTTTGCTGGATTTTGTTTTAAAACTCTGTGAAAAGATTCAATAGGTATTTTAATTCAATCCCTAAACTTCTTTTGGATGAACCTCAGTTTTTAAGATCCAGACATTTTACTGGCAGTAATGTTTGGTTGGTGATAGAAGACTTCAAGCTTGGATTCCTCAGATTATTTCATTCACCTCTGTAAGCCAAAATGCCAGAGAAACAATACGGGCATGCAGGACTGAAATGGGAAGATTTTAAAATGTTGCCCCATCATTCAGAAACTGAAGCTCAGGTTATATTTCCTTCTTTTTCACATAGAGCAGTATAAATTGTCTCCAATTTCAGTGATCTTGAATAAAAATTATTTTGCTGTCACAATGTGGAAAGCAGAGAAAATGTGAAACAAAAGGTGTTGAGTCCAAACACATAGTTAACTGACCAAGTTACTACAAAACTCTCCCTAATAATCTCAGGTTTATTTTAGTGTTTTATTAAAGAATTACATAACTTGATGTCTCTTGCTTTATTTGTTCTAAGGATTTGTGTGTTTCTTAGCTTGCAGGGGCATGGAATTGGAATCTCTCATGGCTTCAAGAAAGGAAGTAGTTTTTTTCTGGGATAAATTTCCTTGCTTGATAGACAATATTTGTATATTCTCTCCTTAAGTGAACATATTTGTGTTGAAAAAGAAACCTATTAACCATTGTGGCTTTGGCTAGAGATATGAATTCATACTATTAGTACAAGGAACAAGAGCCATCTTTTTTCAGTCGTCCCTGTAATTTATGTCTCTGCCCAAGTCACTTTGTCACTACATTGCATTATTCTCTAGGAACCTGGTTCATAGTCCTTCAAACAGCTCCCTGAAACTGCAGTTTATGGTAGGTCCTGGAAGATTTCAGAAAATCTAACTAAGAACAAAGTCCCACCATTTTCTGGAGGTAGACTGAGGGTAATAATATTTTCCACTAAACAAAGGCTAAACCTTAAGTTTAGTGTTGACAGAAATTGAATTTCTTGCAAGATAGCTATGACTGAAGCAAGTTTTTATGCAGTTTCTGTAGAGACGCAGCAACACACAAGAGAAAGTGATGGTGCCACTTTGGTGACACTGGTGTCATCATTCTAAGAACAGGAAGACCCTTGTGCACCTAGGGAAGGAGAAATTAAAGCTCACCGGAGGAACAGCTTTTGACTTTCTCTTATGACTGTCATTAGGTAGGGCTGAACTGCTTTGGGGGTTTGAAAGAGTAACTTGGATGTGAGACATCAAAAAGAATGAGGAGTTGTTTATGTACTTGTGTGGTGAACTAGTCCTGTTATTGCTGTGGGTGAGTTATCTGACTTTTCATAAGGAAAAGAGAGTGATAATTTGGATTTTTTGGAAATTGATTTACTTTTCAATGTTAAAGAGCTAAGAGATGGCAGTTTTCACCTCTGGATATCTTAGCACCTGGAGGAAGATTGTGACAATATGCTAAGTTTCGTAGGAGTCTTCATGATTATCTCTAGGCAGCCTGTTGCAGATCAATGAAACATTTTGAGTTATCTGAGTTATTGAAATATAAAAGAATTATTTGAAGTAGTGAGATGTCACTTTTGCATTTTGTAGGCTTACCTTAGTAAAGCAGAAGTGAAATGCACATTGCCAGAATTTTTAAGAGCTCTGAAATTTTCAGAATCAGCCAGGTATTTGTTCTACACATATGGTAGACCTGAGGTGTGTCTGTGTGTCTGCTTTTGCACTACTGAAAACATTCCCAGACTTCACAGAGACAATCACCTGGTCTATAATACTCTCAGCAGAGGGCAGACAGTGGGATCTGATGCTGCACAGTCTAGTTGCTACGATCTGTTACTGCTGGCAAGTGTGTATATGGGATTTATAGGTGAATGTCCTTTTCAGAGCTTTGGGAATTCATTCTTCTCATGCTTTTTTTAATAAACTGCCTTACTTTTGCTGAAAAAATTCATAGCAGTATGGATTCTTATTGTTGGGATACTGAAGAGCATCCAGACCTTTGAAAAGGACCCACGTATTTTATTAAGTGATGAAGAAGAGAGTGTATGGAGAGCTGGGGTGGAAAGTGAGGCTAAAATTATACCACATTAGGCTTTTTTTTTTTTTTATTCTGTGAAGCTTCACGTGCCCTATGCTGAAACCTTTCCTGCTGGACACTTAAATGGAAGTGTTCTGGCCTAAGTGGACCTTGTGTCTAAGTGAGTCTGGCAATTCCTATATTAAACCATTTCTAGAATATACAAATAAAGAAGCTGACAGTTTATAGAATTCTATTTAACTTATATCCATTTCCTTCCATAATTCTTTAAATATGTGGAAATGTGGATACAGGTATTCACAGAGTTCATAGTTTATCTCATTCTGATTTGTTATTATATTGGAAAGACAAGTTACTGAGTCACTGTTCTAATAATTTTTTCCTTAGCTGCTGATAATTTCTTGATCATGTTAGTTTTGGAAATTTTTATTCTTCATTTTATTCTCACAATAGGGGAATTTTTCTCACGTTCCAAATTTTGGTCTCAGGCCATCTAGTTTCTGTAAAGTGTTGCCTTGCTTTGATTTGTTCCTTGGAATGATAGGTGATGTTGAAGTTCTCCTTGTGGGGCATCTCACCACTGCCCTGGTGTGTCCGTATTCTTGGACCACCACACTGGAATATAAGAAATGGTAGAACCATAACTGAAACACGTAGGTGTTGCTAATTTATACACGAAATAATACGCTGAAGAAAGAATTTTGGCTCCTGTTTTAAAGATCTGGGATTCTAGCTAGCCATGCCCTGCTACCACTAGAGTTAGGTAGGATCATAAGATATCATAACACCAGATTTTTCATTTGACTGGATGCAGCTCATGTTGGCACTTCATCTCTAAATTGTTTGGTTGAGTCTGTTTTCCCTTATTTGTTATGTTGCAACAAAGTACACTAAATGTTCATCACAGAGCAACTGGAGGCCCGGACATAGGGTCAGGAAGAACAGATGTAGCTTCGTAGATGCAGGTTAGAAGTTAATTCAAATGGGAGGGAAAATAGCTATGTGTCGCAATAGGATGCAGGAAAATAGGAAAGGGGCAGCAAGTCATACATGTCTCCAGAAGGCCTTGCATCTATAGGATGTAGCTCTCTCTGAAGGGTGGCTTTTTTGCTATTCTTAATCTCCAAAAGGCACAGAAAGCATTAATCTGAAACATGAAACCCAAGGTCCTACACCACACTGAAATAGCAGTGTTGTTTCTTTTTCCAGATGAGTAATTACCCTTTGGAGCCAGGGAGGAGGGGCTTGGAATATCACTTGAAATTACTTCCCCTCCCACACACCTCCACATTTTTTTAAAGACTTTCCACACAATGAAGTCACTGCTTAATTCTGAGGAGCACAGAAATGATTAGTACACAGGGCAAGAGGAGTACCTCTTGAGAGCTGCTGAGGGGCTGTTTAAAAGAAAATAGAAGGAAAAGGGGAAAGGTCAGTTTAGATTCCACATTGTCAAATCATGGAGACACATTCAAGGTCCATTCCAGCCTCCTGTATCACCAGAATGGCACAAAAATGTCCCATCCACCCTGGCCCAGATACACAGGCTGTTGTGCTTCTATTTTTATTCTTAGGATGGTCCATGTTAAAAGTAATAGGAGCTATCCAAGTTTCCTAGTAGAAACATTAAATTTCATTGCATCTTTCACAAAACTGAGCAATATTTAGGACACTCAGCTGAGAAACCCATCTTCATAAGCTTGTGCTTCTGCCTTCCTGTTCTTGACCATCTTCTTTCCACAAGAGTAAAAAAAGCTTTCCTTTTCCTTCAGCTTCTCCCACATTTATTCTGCTATTCTTTTTAGCATCACTCTTTTGCTTGACTGCCTATATTCCTGTTTTCATTCCTCCTCAATATTGAGCTTGTCTATTTATGGGATCAGTATCACTTTCTATTACCACGATGTGCAAATGCTATCTCTAAAGATTATCAAAGTGCCTAGTAAATTTCATGCTGTTTCTGGTACATTGCCATACTCATTAGAAAACCCAAAGTGCTCAGGGTAGAGTTCTTTGCAGGGCTGAAAATTCGTTTGGGTTTTATTTGAGACAAGATCCATGATGCGGAGGAAGGTTTTGATGTATTGATTGCATTGGCCCAGAGGATAAAGCAGCTGCAGAGTCTTGTTGATCAGAATTAATTTTAGTTTCTGGAGTTCAGTCCATCAACTGCTTCAGAAATTAGGAGCAAGTTTTCAAACCAGCTTCCACAGCTTTTGGAAGGGCATCTTGACACAGGGGTCTGAGTCCTGTGAGAACGAGGACAGAGGAAGTGTGCTAATGCTTAGAAGTTGTATTTGTTTTGCTACAGCAAATGGGGCTGCCTGATTTTTGATCTGACCAAGGTATGGGTTGGTCTTCACTAAGTAGTAAGGAAGTACCACAAGTTTTCCAGCAGGTCAAAGGAGGGAAGAGATGCTCTCTACCCATCCACACCTATGAGGGCATCAGTCAGTACCCTGTTTTACCATATGGCTGTAATAGTTCTTAAAGTTTCAGGAGTATTTTCAGGCCCTTAAAGCCTTTTCCCCAGTCTGACCAACACTGACTCAGTCTTTTTGGAGTTCAGTTTGAGCCAATCAGCCATACTTTATCAAAGAGCTGAATTCCTGTTGGTGTTCTGTCTTTTCAATAATGAGTGTCCTTGCAATGTTATTGGCTGTGCCTCTGCCACCTTGCAGTACCCATCAGAGATTAACAAAAAGGATATGTGTGAGCCTGCAGGTGAAGGCCTGGATAGAAGATACAATTACACACCATTGTGAGCTCTGCTTCAAACAAGACATTGCAGGTACCACAAGCAGCGTCACCTTTTTCTGAATCCAGCATATTCATGGTTTATTGCATCCCTACATATGGCTCTAAATGGGAGTATCAGGGTTTTTTCTATGTTAGTTGTGGCCAGAGTGGCAATAAAGACAGTCTCCATTTTGTGTCCTGATGTGAACCCTGACTGTGAGGCCTCCAGAAAGCTGGCACTTGTATGCTGTTGGCATTTTCTGATTACTGTGTTTTTAATCATTTTGCCCAGAAATGAGATGGCAATTGCAGACATCTTCAGGGATAATGTTTCCTTCCTGAGGAGTGGAAAAACTACTTACTTTTCAAGGAGCTTGATAGGTGAATCTCTCTGACTGAGGCACTATTTCCATCTTTGGCAGGCAAACTTCTTCTGCATTGTTACCAATAGAGAAAGCCACAAAACTGATTCGTATTTTTATGGCTCTAATTTTTCAGCACTTTTCTTAAGCTTTGACATATGGATATGGGATGGGATGAAACAAATAATGGTATCTCTTGAAAGATGAAACATTTTTTCCCTATGTGGATTTACTTGATCTTACCAGTCCTGTATCTTGATGATTCTTCACAGGTTCCAGGGCTTCAGTCTAACACTGTAATTAAACTGCCTGGCTTGATGATCTGTTTTGTGTAGTGAACTACCTATTCTGGTTTTAACTGCGCAACACTTTTTGAAGAGTGATTTCTGTCTGTCTGATTCATTGGTCTTGAGCCATCTCTGAACTATGGTGAATTTCCTATCACTGTATGCAGGCTGGAATTTACATGTTGATGACAATTAACATCAGGTAGGTGGGCTGCTGGTTAAGGCATTATTTGGACTGTATTTGTGAGTGAACTTTCCAGCGAGGTGGTTCTTTTCTGAAGCAGACCTGTTTGGTGAGAAAACTCCAAAGCACTGAGAAAATAGTGGTGAAACTTTGGCTTGATAGCATCCAAATCAAACCAGAAAAGTGGTATGTTGGTTTCACTCCCATCAGCCACTCCGAAGTGTTCAGTCCTATGCATAAGATCTGTAGGGCACGTACCTTGTTCAGCCAGTGTGCATTTTCTGTTTGACCACTTTCAGTGAAAACCTTACAGATATTACTTTCCTATTGGTCTCTGGCCCAGTAAGAGATTATGGTTTAAAATAGCTATGCAGCCACCCTCTGTTTGTTCATTCTGTGATTTGTTCTCAGAGACAAAGAGTTGTGTAGACTCAAAAATTATCAGAAATTGTGTCCTGGACAAGGCTGTCTAGTCCTTACTCAACACTCAAGTTCTCCACATATCTAAGACAACTGTTAGTGTAATAATAAGGAATTAGTTCTTGTGCTTCATATACTACAATTTAGCTTTAGGATTGGGGGAATGGGTTGCTCTATTTATTGAGTGGGTTTTTTTTGTTTTATTTTGTTTTGTTTTGTTTTAAATGAGAACTCTGACTCTATTTCTGGAATGTCTGAAATTCATTTCTCTTTGTCGTCATTCATAATCAATTCCAGAGCTATCAAGTATTTTATAAAATGGTAGCTGCAGATTTTTTCCTACATCAGCCACTGGGACTAAAAAATAAGTGCACATAATAGAGCCAAAATCTCAAGACATATGTGACACTTTGTTAGCCTGTGTATATCACAGTTTACAGCCCCAGAAAGTTCTTGTTCTTTTCTCTGATTATATTCTCAACTACTGTTCCATTCAAGTGTAGCCAAAGACATGTCGTTCTTGTTCTAATTCCTATGAACAAAGCACATAGCTTTTAGTTTTCATTCTTGGCCTCATTAATAATGATAATGCAATATTACAAAACAAATATAAACAGTGAAGAACCTCTAGGTGATTGTTAGGTTCCACTTTTCAGGAGCCCCATGTATTCAGCTTATGTGACAACTAACCAGTTCTTTCATGACTCATTTCAAACTGCTGGAAAAGGTAATAATGAGAAGCACTTCCCAAACAAAGTGAGAAAAATAATGTTTTACCTACCAAAAATCTCCAAACACTTGTTACTCAGTACCCACATGCAGAGGGACATGGCTGAGCATCTGTCTCTAAAATATGTGTGCCTGAGAAAGGAATCCAGTGGTATTCTGGGCCAGCAAAGGCTACTTACAACTCTATAGGTGCACTTTGTTGACCATTCCAGAAAAAGTTCAAGACATACTAGTTCTGAAGCCTACGGCCTTTCTTCCTTTTCGTTATTCCATCACCTTTTTGTGTATATAAATACAAAATGCTGTTAAGTACTGCTTCCAGAGACAGCTCTTACGTTAGTGAAGGAATGCCCAGTACAAACTAGTTTGCTTACCTCCAGTGTGAGCTTATAGTTGTGGGGAAAAGATATAAATGGAAAATGCCATCCTGACTATTATTGTCTATTTTTATTGTATTTTGGAATATTTACATATGAGCCTTTAAACATAATTATTGTGAGGAATGGAGCCAGAGAGTTGTTCCTTCTTATGGCATTAATTCTCATTGTCACTACTGTACGTATTATCTTCTAAAACTGGACTTAATCTGTGGTTTGGATTTGTGGGAGCTGCTTTTTTTGGCTTTGTTATGTAACCACACAACTGTGCCAAACAGCCTGCTTGTTTCAATAGGATGATAATTTGTTAAAACAGGAGGGAGGAGAGAGGGACTGAAGTGCCACGTCTGCTTGGTTTTGCAAATATGGCACCTCATACCCACAAAGCATTTGCAAACATATAGCCAGCACTGTAGGCGGAAGCTGTGTAGCATACTTTAGGAATTACCTCTTTTCAAAGTCTCAGAAATCTTGTGGGCTCAAAATATTCATCAGCATACTAATGTTTAATAAGTTGCCATCTGTCAGCTGAAATGTGGTAAATCCAGTGTGAATGCTTTTAGCCCACGGAAAATGTAAGGCAATTTGATGTAGCTTTGCCTGCAGGGAAAGATGGCTAAACTGAGCCATACTACCCTGCGTTTGGCCAAACTAAAAGTGTGCAGCCAGGTATTTCCAGGGACTCAGCTGATTTACTAACTTGACCCATGATTGTGAGTCCTTCTTCACCTCCATCTGCAGCCAGATGATACTCAGAAACAGATCTGGAGGAATAGCTAAATTTAGCCATTTTTTAATTTAATTCAACTGCTTTGGCACCAGAAAGCCTTTCAGAATTTTCTCTGGCCAGGATGCATGGAAAGTACGTGCTCTGAAATGTAACACTGATTATTTTATGGATTTCTGCACTTCAATATACCGAGCATACAGGAGCTAACCCCCTCTCCCTGCCCCCGCCAAAATCTTTCAAGTGATTTTGTGGAGAAAGGTTTCAGAGAAAAACTCAAGAAAGAGGAGCGATGTGCTTGGGTTTTGCTACTTAACACTGACTATTCTTGAAAATTTGCAGGGGGATTTGTGGGTTACAAGTGTACAACTCATGCTACATGGTGTGTTACTAAGTACAGTACTGTCTTGCAGGAAGCAAGGTTTGAATGTCACTCTTGGGCTTTGAATACATTGTAGTGGGAAATGAACAGGAATTACCATTTCATCATGCATCAACTGACAGTTTCCTTTGAAAATTCAACTTCTACTTGACTGCCATATTCTTAAGGCTGGAAGAGACATTATAATCTCCTTTGCTTGTCCTTCCATGTGGCATAGCTTGCAAAATCTACATTTACAGTTCCCAGCTGAACCAAGCCTAGAACTCAAGCAGGCTCAACACTGCAAGTTTTTAAATGTCCATTTTTAAGAAGAGTCAGCTGGAAACCTCAAACTGCAACACATTCTATCTTTAGAGGAAAATGAATTTGATTTGAATATGAACTTTGTGCCTTGGCCTTGACTCAATTTTTTCTAAGTAAAATTAGTATCTGGCAAAAATACTCCAACCCCCTTGCTTATTGGGTAATATAGTTCACTGGTCATTTAGAGAAGTGTAAAAAGATATACCTGGGAGACTGCATTCCTTTGGAAGGATGCAGAGTACCTCAAATGCACAATAACCCTTGCTTGGGTATGAAGTGCAGAAAAAAGCAACTGATGACAAAAATTCCTGATCAAAATCAAGATGCGAATAGTCCTCATCTATTCAGTCTGCACTGAAGTAATGACCTATTTGGAAAAAAAAAAAAAAAGTTTGGATTTCACTTCTATTTTTTATTTAATGACTAAGTGTAGACACTAAAGAAGGGAATTGCCTGTTTTTATGAGCTGATTCCCTTTCCTTCCTCCTTGGCTCATGTGTCTCTCTGGTGACTAATGGGGAGGTTGCTTCTCTGGAACACAAGGGGAAAGTTTCAGTAAATTGCAAAAGCATGTTTGTTACTTGGAAGTCTTTTGGCACATTTTTGAGCAAAGTTCATGGAAACCGTAAAACTATTCTCAAGAAAGACTTAGAGGCCACATTATCAAAAAATGCACCTACGCACAGGGACCTGCTTGTGAAAAGTTCATAAAAGTGTGCATAAAATACACGGCTGCATCTGCAGATGAGGCAGTTTCCCTGTCATGGAAATACACAACTCGCAGATTTGCATGGTTGTCTCTATGTTTTATAAGGGTGAATTAAGTACCTAATTTTCTCTGACAATTAAACTCTTTCCTTAGCTCTTTCCTTGACCCTTCTGTTTTCCATGTGCAGAAGATAAGTTTCCCCTTTAGAACAATCTAATGCTTCTAAAATGTTCTGCCCTCACAGAAAGCACTACATGAAGCAAAATTACTAATAAGGTCATAATGGAGACTGGTATGTTCTTACAATAACTTGATCTCAATAAGACTTTTAAGTCTTTCTACCAGTAACTTGGGTTTTGTTTTCTTATGTGAGGAAAACCATCAGATTCTATGGAATTATAGGGAAAAGGAGAGGAGAGGAGAGGAGAGGAGAGGAGAGATGTCCTCTGGCAGGATATGAGTTCTAGAAGAATAAGCTCACACTAGTCCTTTGGCTGCCTGGATTACATCTGCAGCTGTTCATGTGCTCTCTTTTTTATATGTCTGCTTGCTGGCTTTAGTAGTCATATTCAAAAAACCAATAGATTTTTCTTTTCTTAAAATGTCCATTAAAAATGGATATTGCAGTCATGAAAGCTATTAAGCAAGCATGCTGAGATACATGGAAGACATACATAGGACAGGAATATTTTTTGTGTTTCACTACCAATATCTTTCCAACTCAACCTGGAGCAAACAACTCTAATAGGAAAAGGAAGCTTCATTTTCCATCGTCCCTTAGGTCTTGGCTTCCCCAACAAGGAAGTCATATTAACATCTTCTCTGATGATGACTTACGTGATGCAAAAAGGCCTTTTCTGAGAATGGAACTGAAACTACATCTTCATTTCATAGAACCCATAAAAACATGACACAGGTCATCATTGGCAAGGTTTTAATTGGAGGCCAACACGATTTTCCTGAGCTCCTCATAGTTCTTCGAACTTGCACTTTTTTTACCAGTCCTATACCCATCTTGGAGTAGTCTGCAGTGTGTTCAGCAGGAATGTGATTGCATGTTTGCAACTGACTTTAAAATACCTTGCTGATATGGCTGTTGGCAGCAGCTTGCTCTACCTTCTTTTGTCCTTTTCTTGTATATTCATAGAACCTGAAACACCCTGGGAGGTTTTCCCTTTCAGTTGTGATTCACCTAAAATTCTTTCCTTTGGTTGTTACAAGTCATGTCAGATGTATCAACATGGAGTTTCTCTTTTGAAATACACTCTTAAAGGGTGTGTGCGCAAACACAGAGGGAAGCTGTTGAAAATCTAGATGTAACTTAAACACTGGGAGTGTATAAAAACATAAACCACAGTTCATCATTCAAAATATATTAGCAAATGAGAGCCATGGGGAGAGCTGACATAAGCAATCTGCCCAACATACAAAGTGTTAATTTTCTGGAAATGCCCCATATGTGCTGACTATAACTACCTAACCCTAAAAACATTCATAGACTAGATTTTAAACAACTATTCAGAAGAGTAACAACTCTGACACTGGGTGTTGTCTGAGAATTAATGACTGCCCACAATTAATGGCCCTCAACTGCATTTGAGCCATCAGCTCCTCCCAGCTAGTCATTAGTCCCTACACACAGTTCTCAAACTCCTGTCGTCCACTTGGTATTGGACAAGATTAAAATACATTGTCTTCGAACACTGAAAAAGCTTGCAGCAATGTAAACTTTCAGTAGCTCTACTGCTTGCTTGACAAGGTTTGCGCTAGGGAAATTTCTATGTTGACTTTGGTCCTAAATGATATCTTTTACATATCTTTTGATTCCCACAATTAATCACTACACAGCACCACAGGGAAAGAAGACTTCCATATGCTGTAGTAATGAGAAGCCTCCAAGAAATGTGACTAATAGAGGAAATGTGCAGCTTAAGCTGTGAATTAATAATTTATGTGAATTGCAAACAAGAGTTTGCATATGGTGCAAGTATGATTACAGATGAAGCTGTTCATGCAAATAAAAAGATCTGAGAAATAGTTCCACAGCTCAGGACTCGTCTCTGTTTAAGACCAGGTCATAATAACTCTTATGACTTGGAAAATGCAGGGCTTGGTCATACACAATATAAAATCTGGGGCCGTGACTTTGGCTTTAGAATGTGATTCTGATCTGAGGAGAGCCTCCTCTGAAAATATGGAGTGCTCACTTTATGAAATCTTCCTAATCCTGTACTCAGAATCATACCTGCTAACTTTGGAGACATAAATCCTGTGCTGAAAAGCAACAGTAAGTAATGCAGGAAGTGGCACTGGGGCGAGGAGTGAGATGGAAGGAGTCACCCACACAGTTCCTTGCTTTGGGACAGAAATGAGTTAAAAGCTGGGATTTCCCTGTCATGGAAAATATTGTCACTTTGCAAATTGCTCTCCTTCAGAATGAAAACAGTTTGAAACTTCCTGTGGAATGGAAATTCTATTGAAATATTCTGTTAAAAATGTGTCACAGTACAAACAGAAGATCTCCCGATCCATAAAGTAAAAGGTTTCTGCCTTGACTTAGACACAGCTGTCCACTTATAAAATAAAATCTGAGAATCAGCTCATAGAATATTGACAGCATTGTACATTACACATCCTTTCAGACAGCATTGCTACACTACTGCATGAAATGTCAATAACAATCTGTTTAAACTCCCTAAAAATAAATTACTTTTCATAACAGATTTAATTTTCAAATGTTTGTAGATTGTCTGGATTTGGTTTCAGGGCATTTTGAAGTCTTGTCAAAATTTTGGCTTCAGATTAAAAAAAATTCTTTTTTAATCTGTTAAAGACCAGTGCTTAGAAAAGCCATGTTAATCCCATACAGAGTTGCAGCGCTGGTACCTCACGCAAACCAACACACCCACATTACCAAACAAAGCGCCGTGTATCTGTTTTGAATTGGCTCCTGTCAGGATGTCCACCATAATGGTGTCTGTAAGTCTGAGAATGTAAAGCTACTTGCTTTGTGGCCAACCTCTAACTACTAATAAGGGTTAGGGAGAAAGTTTCCTTGGAGGCGGTTCATCCCGTAATTACTTGCACAGATTTTCTAAAGCCCTTCTCAGATGAAGTTGGCATTATGTCCTGTCAGAGCCAAAGGTTTAGCCCACAAGGACAGCAGTAGCTCCTCCACTCCCACAGCCAAGGCTGCCAGTGCTCCAGGGCCCACACTCCAGTGAGAGCTGGGGGGCACTGGAGACAGCACTGTTTGCAGAGGGCTTCAGTCAGGGCCAGGTGCTGGCACAGGCAAAGCAGAGCCTTGTCAAGGGTGGCAAGCAAAAAAGGCTATGCAGCTTCCTCATCTATTGGAGGTCTTGCTCCTTGGCTTGTCACCGTGGTCTTTGGCAGGGATGAGCAGGAGGGCAGAGTTGTTGAGCTTTGGGCCTCTTCCAGTGTCAGGATGTGTAATGAGGGCTCTGCCCTCAGTCTTTGTCATACCTCTGCCTTTTGCCCTCCCCTCCAACGACAAAGAATCTGATCTCTCATCCAAAGGGAGGCAAAATGCATTTTTGTCTTCTCTCTTAAGAATCCATGAGTCCCTTTTGATGCAGCAATGTACAGCTCCTTTTCCTAAAGAACTAGGACTGCGGGGAAGTGAATTTGTGAATAAAGAAAAATAGGGACCTACTATTTGTGAGATGCAAAATTATTACACTGAGTGTTTTAACAACAGCCATACATGGCTGGAGATAGGGAATATACTGAATATATGAGGAGTGGCTGAAGTCACTTGGTCTGTTCAGCCTGGAGAAGAGGAGACTGAGGGAAGACATCATAGCAGTCTACAACTTCCTCACAAGGGGAAGTGTAGGGGCAGACACTGGTCTCTTCCCTGTGGTGACCAGTGACAGCACCCAAGGGAATGGGCTGAAACTGTGTCAGGGGAGGTTTAGGTTGGATATCAGGAACAGGTTCCTCATACAGAGGTTGGCTGAGTGCTGGAAGAGGCTCCCTAAGGAAATGGTCACAGCACCAACCCTGACAGACTCCAAGAAGCATTTGGACAATGCTCTCAGGCACATAGTGTGATTCTTGGGGTTGTCCTGTGCAGGGCTAAAAGCTGGACTCAATGATCCTTGAGGGTCCCTTCCAACTCAGAATATTCCATGATCCTATGATTCTATGAATATTTCCAGGTGTATTTGTGCTGGTGTAGACAGCCCAAGAGTCCTTTAATCTACCTGAAATGGCCAGGCTCCTACCTGAAAGCCCTGGCCCATGCTAGCACAGGGTATCTCAGCTTGGACATGGTTGCCTGGCTTGCAGACCACAGCTGGCCCACAGCTGGCCAGACTGGAATATGAGCAGGACAGGCTCAGATCTCCCTGAGTTCAGCTACCCTGGGCACAAGTCTATCAGATGTCTGGGACAGCTAAACAGAAGCCCAGTGAATACCAGGTGGCAAGCCTGTTGTAGACATCTTTTTTCCCCTAATCTTTTATTATGCCTACAGTCTGGATTTTTTCTTCCCCTGTCACCAGACCCCTTAAAGTTGGACCTGCTGCTCACATAGATCCTAGGTAAGACACAGTCAAACAAATTAAGGTCTTTACTTTGGGGTTTGCAAGTGTCTTCTACACCCAGTATTTCAAAGCTTTTCACAAACATTATGAAGGTCTACAAAAGTGTCATTTCACAAATGATGAAACTGAAGGATGCAGATGTTTGAAGACTGGTCCAAGACAGCAGAGCGGGAATGAGTGTGAGAATATGGATGTAATTGCCACAAGATTGGGTCCTAACGAGAGGATCATTGGGAGATGCTTTAACCCCTTTAGACTGTGATATTAATTTATTTATATTTGCATAGAAGAAATGTTACTATCGTAATATATACTGGAACTACTGCAATAGTACTGTAGTAGTAACTGTTATATTACAGTCAATTAATAAAAAAAGGCAGCATTCTAGAGATGTGAATGGCAGCCTTTTTTTGTCACACAGTTTGGGTGACAGTGGTTGAGAATTGGCAGTGTCAGACCAAGAAGGTTTTCAAAGCTGAATGCCTGAACTGGCAGTAAGAGTACATTACAAGAAGAAGAAACAAGAAGAAATCCTTTTACAGTGAGAGAATGTAATGATTCCCGTGAGATCTTTTTTTAAAAATCTCACTGTGAACAGAGTTAAATGAAGTAACTGGCAGCAACATTCAGCATAAAGTCATTTACTGTTTATTAACAACTGTTGCAGTGCAAAAACCCTAAAATCCACCTCCCAGTTATGGCAAGTCCCCACAGCCCCATGCAGCCCCACTGGTTTGTGTATTCCCTTCCTAGTTTTATGTATAAGCCTACGTTTATGTATTTCCCCTGTTCCATATGCATTATGTTCTAGAACGTTCCCCTTTCCTCAGTACCCCATTGGTTGTCTGTATTAATCCCTCCTCTGTTCTATCCCCATTGGCTGTTCCCCTGTCGACTCCTCCCATGTTCCCTTTCCCTATTGGGTTATACCCTTCACCCCGCCTCCCTTTGTCCCAGTATAAAATCCTTCTTGCCCTTGTTCCTTGTCTTGCTGCTTCTGAGCCTTCAGAGGAGTAAACCTCTGGAGCCCATGCAGCAGACTCCTCTCTCATCCTCTGCCTCTGCCAGCACACCTTTACCACCAGCCTGGGAGAAGTCCCCTCGGGTGAGGGAGCTGCGTCCTCGACTGCTTTTGTGTGCCGCTCCTGCTCTGGTGAGGACGCTGCGGTAGACCTCCGGGCTTCCTTATCTGGGCTCGCACCCCTAGCAGCCAGCACGGCAGACTGCTGAGAACATCCCAGTGGCTGGCCCGTGCTGCCACAGATGGCACCCAATGTGGGGCACCACTTACAGCATGCAAGCCCAGGTATATAAAAACGGCTAGCTCGGAGGTCTTGCTACTCCGTCTTCGGCTTGCCGTCCCTGAATTTTCACCTTAATAAACCCCCGCGTGGAACTCATACGCGAAGCCCCCTCTCTCCTTCTTTGTCTCCACCTGCATGCGCTGGATTACCTGCTCAGGGGCTGCTCCCTTGGGTGAGGAGCTCGCCTTCGGATCTTTCTGTGTGTGTGCTGCCTTTACCGAAGACGCAGCACGAGACCTCCAAGCTAGCTGTGTTTATATACCCGGGCTTGCGTGCTATAAACAACAATTCTAACTAATCTACAGTCTGATCAATCTAAGCAAAAAAATTATTTGCAATCAGTCTTCGAAGTGTTCTGGAGCATCTGGTAGACTCTCCCTTCTGCAATATTCGTATCTGATTACAAGGCTGGAATTAGTTGTGAGCTCCCCAACACAAACTGTGTTTTCTGTAATGACAGATCAGTATGCATAGAAACTTACAAGATGACATGAGAAGATTGCAAAGTAGTATGAAGTATGTCCTTCCTGAACTTTGATATGTAATCAATAAATCTAGGCAAATATGAAAGAGGTGCAATGGGAGTGAAATGGTTTCTTTATGGTGATTCTCTGCATAAGAAGGAGAGTGTAGGTAGGCTCATGCAACATCAGCGAGGTGGGGTTAGTGGGCTGGGATTCCATGAGCCTGGGGATGTGATGCTACTTGCTGGGAAGTCAGAAGTAACTAGAAGCACTAGTGCTGGAAATGGTTTCATTCAGGTTCAACTGGCCTATGTATGGCTTGCAATAAAGATGTGTCTGGACTATTTCAGCCTAAGAACTATTTCCAGTGGAGAAAGGAAGCTCTTAGCTAGATATTGTAGAAATGGCAGGGTGGAATAAACTAGGACCTCAAACTGCCCAGCACTGATGCAGGATCAGGTATCCATGCACATTCCTGACAGGTAATTTTTAACTTGTTATTATAACCTCCTGTGAAGGAGATTTTACATTTTTTTCAAGGACCTTACTGCAGTCTTTCACATCTTCAACTGAAACCTGTGTTAACACCTTCAACCCAACAGCATGCAAATGTAGAACTGCTTTGGAGATCCAAAGCACTAACTGCCCAGACCTGTCCCCACCAGCTCAACTCTCCCCTGGACCATGCTGCACTGTTCCCTGTATTGTAGACATATGGCCTGGGACAGGCAGAGGAAGAGACTGGATCTGACCTGCTACCCTTTCCCCAGAGGCCAAAGGGAGCAGGTATCTGACAACAGAGCAGATCTCAAACAGCTGCACAGTTACGGTGCCTATGAACCCTGGGCGGTGAGTCGCAGAACTGCAGGGGTTTGTGCTGCCGGTGGGAAGGGCAGGGTGGAAGGGTGCCTCTCTGCATGTGCCTGGTGTGGTGCAGTAGGCACACGTCACAACCCTGCACAGGAGAGCAAAACTGGGACCTGCCCCTGCTACTGCACAGGATGCCAGTGCCTCAGGTGAAAGCAAGGTCAATCGGCCAAATTAAGTTCTCCAAAATATTTGAAAGTTCAAAAAAGCTTATTTGATTACAGTGAGGTCTATTCAGTTCTGAAATTATCTCAGTGTGCTAGTTTAAAAAACCCAGTGGAAAATTAAACCCCACTTAAGATGTTCTTTTCCCCCAACCCTCTCCTGGTGAGAGGCACACTAAAAGCAGAGATTTTGAGTGGAGATAAGAACCATTTACTTGAAAAAACTGGGCCCTGCAGTACTTGGGAAGCTACTTAGTCTGGACAGGAATCGTGCTGCTGGGAAACGGTGGCTTTGCCAGCTGCAGTGGCAGTCCCAATGCAGGGGGTTCCCTTCCCTGGGGCAGCAGCAGCAGCAGCAGCAGCAGCAGCAGTCACACCTTTCCATGGCTTCAGCAGCAGTTACTGCCTGTGTGTGTTCAAGGGACCAGTCTTTCCCCACCACCAAGGGAAGACTGACTCCACTTCCAGCTTCCAGTGGCTCGGTGATATTTTCTCGCTTGCATTTTCTGCTGAAACTGCGCTTGCCCGCCATGGCATGGGTGGTATGGAATTTAACAGTGCTAGAAAACTCCAAGCCCTCTTTTTCCTCTGTACCCAGGACACTCAGTTTTCCTCTGCAAATGATCCCACGATGCACAAATCTGGAAGGCAGGAGACTGAGAGAGTGCCATATGTTATGTGAATAAAATTGTGACTCCTTCTTAGACAAGGCTGATGTTGGCCGATGCATCTTTCTCAGAAAGCAAGAAATATATACAGTTCTTCCTCAGCTTGACCAATTATGAGAAGGTTTACTGTAAAACTGCTACTGGCGAGAGTCCAGTGAAGGACTATGGATTTGACGTAGGGACTGGAGCATGTATCCTATGAGGAAAGGCTGAGAGAGCTGTGACTGTTCAGCCTGAAGACAAGGCACATGGGGTTCTCATCAGTGTATATAAATACATGACAGGAGGGTGAAAAGAGTATGATGCCAGGCTCTTTTCAGTGCTGCCCACTGACAGGACTAGAGACAGCTGACAAAAACCCTCTGAATGCCAGGAAATACTGTTTCAATGGCATAGTTTGACCCAAAGTTGTGGAATCTAGGTCCTTGGAGATATTCAAATGCCATCTGGACATGGTCCTGGACAATTGGCCCAGCTTGAGCTGGGGAGCTGGGCTAGATGACCCCTGGAGATTCCTTCCAACCTCAACCATTCTATGATCCTGTGACCTTGACAAATACGTAAAGTCTATATTCAATACAGAAAGATCTACAACACTGAGATGAAGTATGATAATACCTTTTGTTGTTTGACATGCTGTCTTGTACCTGTTTATTCAGGACTCCATTTGACTCACTAACTGATCAAACAACTACTCTGACTCCTTACAATGAAAACCTCAAATCCCAGTGTCATGCCAGGGTATAAGCCTTGGTATTACATCTCAGTTTAAATCAAAATAAAATTTAAAAAAGCTTCTATGTAGGTAGAAAAGAAGTTTCTTGCATGGCTACTCAGAACTGACTCAGCCTCCTACATGTGGGACTGCTGCCCTCTGGAAAAGGCCTTCTGAACCATTTTGAAATGGGAGCTGGCATGAAGTGACGTAAAGGCCTTTAGACTTAATTTGAGATACATCACCCTGAAGATCTCTTTTGTTTTCATTCTGTCATTTTACTGTCTCCTAAAGCATTTTATCAAAATCAAATGGTAGCTGTGATTGTGATAGTTCCATGTCTACTTCCTCTATTTTTAAGTAACTGGTTAGAAAGAGACCTTTAGTGAAGTTACTGCTTTTAGTTGCATGGCTTTCTTTGTTATTTATCACTGAAAAATCTGTTGCCCTGCCTAAATGAAATATTTTCTGAAGTGGAAACTTATTTTGCCAGAATACTATATTACTCCTGACTGCAACTTATTTATACTCATGATGCATAAGCCCACACATACCTTTTTAATATAAATAATGATTTTCCCTGTTCTCTATTCTTTCATTTTCTATGGAATCACTAATAAATATTTTCTGTCACTGTGCATCACTACAGAGGACACTTCAGTTAGACAATAACTACATGGAGCCTTGCCTTTGGGAGCTCCTTCTTACCTAGAACTGAGAGAAGTGTGGAAATTAAGGGCATGCTTTATGCCACTGATGGCTCCCATTCTTCCTTGTGTGTGCATGCTTGTTTTAAAGGACTCGTGTAGAAAGTTTACTGCACTCAAAAACAACAAAGATGGGCCACAGTGTATTTTTCCAATGCTATTTTAAACATGTGGTTATGGCTCTGAGAGACAGGGTTTCACCAGCCACACCCTTCTCCATTTCCCAGCTTCCTCAAATGGTTCCTCAGTGCAAGGGCAGATTCACTCCACTTGGAGCAATTGTGCAATCTTACATCATTCCTCACTCTTCGCCTCTCCATTTTCCTTATCTGTCATGAAAAGTGTTGCTCCAATATACTCAAGACTTAATCAGAGCATTTTTAATGAAAGGTCCTAAAGTAGGCATTGCTATAATCCATTTATATGTTTCCTACCTATTAAATGACTGACAGTTTCATCTCTAAAATATCTGAATTTCACATTGGACAAATCATATTTTCAGCAATACATTTATCACTGGCAAAGATTGTTGAAGGATATAAAGTTTTGTGGGATTGTTTCCTTATATAATACTTCATTTCTTATGTAAATAGTCTTTGATGATCCTGTACTTTGATATATTTTTTCATGTATTTGTATCCACATCAGGTTGAAAGAAATAGGTAAACAGTATTCTGATAAAAGACTATCTAGACAAAACCAGTATTTTTGCAATTTTCTCTCGGGAATTAAGCAGAAAATGAAAACGTTTACCAGTGGGGTATTAGCATAGGTCTGCAGAAAATGTGGAGGGGGCTGAAGTTAGGAATAAATTACAAGTATGAATACAGAGAGCTTTCACTATGACATTTTCCTAATTGCCATTTTACAGTTTTTATTGTCACTGTACCTGCTCATTAATACATGAGTTTTAATAGGCATTCCTGTGGTTCAAGGAAATAGTTCTGTTTCATAGATGATGAGTTAAGAAACAGAGATTAAGCAATTTATAAGTCACACAGGAAGCATATGGCTATCCCTACATCTCTTGAATGCCAGGCTGGTGGTGCAACTACAGCAGCAGCTCTCAGCTTGCAAAAAAAAAAATCAGTATGAGTTGTGCTACAGCCCTGCATTTGCTATTGTATAAGATCAAGATGATTATTAACTTTTAATATATTATTAATGATACAATGCATAGCCCTTTATCTACTATCTATGAATCCTGATTTATCTATAAATCCTGATCCTTAAGTTCTACCAGTTATGTTACAAAAATTGCTGCTGCTCAGAACACAGGATTTTAGAACAAGGTCTATGAACATTGACACATCATTATGGAAAGAAGTGAATGAATGATACTTGTTCTACTTATGTGATTAAAATTATTTCTCTCCTACCATTATAAAATGCAATCTTGTAGAAAATTGCTTAACTCTAACTTAACTCTAGTCCCCAGTTGTGGTTAATGTGTGTTTGTGAACACCCACTGGTGCACAGAGTCCAGATTACCTCTACCCACAATACCTCATATTTCTCTAACACTCTGGAATATGTTCCAGAAATATGCTGATAGAACATAGAAATTGATTGCTATTAAAAGATAATTTTCAATGGCTTTAGACAGATTGTGTTGCTAGATTCAGTTGAGAAAATACAGTTGCTCATACAGCTTTTTTAGATTTAGCAGGTATCTTTGGTATTATGTGAAAATGCTTCTATAATAAGGACACAGGCTGCTTTGGAAATTGTGTGGGTCCCCTGACACATCCTTTCTGTGGCAGCTGGAAGACCCCAGTGTTCAAGCATATTGAGTTCTCCAGGTGGCAGTCCCTCCTACGGCTCCTACAAAACATCTTAATCAGGTTTTGGGTTCAGTTTTCTCCTTGTCTTTTTATTTACATGCCTCAACCCAAGATCAATTAAGTTTTAGGATACCTTGCCATCGGTTTCCTCTGCTATGTTTCAGTTGCTCTGTCACTGCCTCAGGAGGGGATGCCTGATGGGGATACTGTGCACTTGAGAAAACCTACACCTGTATTCTAAATGGAAAAAGCAGGAGAACAGCAAAGACAGAACTGGAAATTAATTTTTCTTTTTATCTTTTTGCTAAGTTCTTAAAATTTACTGATGGAAGAATCCAAAGACTAGGGACCTCTTGACTAAGGAGAAAGAGACCAAAGTCTAGTCCCTGACTAAAATCCTTTGGATGTTGGAGTAATTTGAATTTTTCATTACTTGTGACTGGGCTGAGGTAAATTGGTTCAGGCTTAATCTGGGACAAAAGGGCAGGGGTGGTAAGATGATGGACCTTGATTTGTCCATTTGTTTAATAAAATGCTAAATAGGCATTGCAAACATACACCAGATCCAGGACTTGCTGATTCTTATTTCCCACTGGGAGAGTCCTTACTTTGGAGGCTATTTTTGTGGAGCTGCCAGGCCAGAATCATCCTGTATCTAATGGAGGAGGAATGAGAAGAGCTAAAATGGATAGCTGAAGCAAAGACATGTAGAAAGGAGTTTGATACTGTATACTAAGTATTAATATTTTTTTTCCAACACAAGAATACATTTAAAATGATGAGAATTCTATGAAGTCCTTTGGAAAGTTGATAAAAAAGCTGTGAGGTTAATCTGACATGTTGTGAGAAGGAAATTCTGCAATTTACCAAAACCTCAGGAGACTCTGGCAAATTTACTTGTTCCTTGCTTCTACAAGACCAAATAAAACTACAACATGTTGTCAAGTCCTTGAAATCTGTCTTTTCCACTGAAAATGGAAATTAGCCCTAAGTACAAACCTAGTGATTAGTCAAGGACTTAAAATATGTCTTCTCAGATTGGCTGGGTCAAGCAGGTTCTCTGTTTTATCACAGGGGCAGGACACAGTTAAAAAACCCTTGCTCTTGAAGTACTGCAAGCAAGACTGAATAACAGTAGTAAAAGAACATACGACATGATAAGGATTCTAAGCCATATTTACATTTTCTGCTCTAAAAAATGGAGAAAAAAAGAGAAGGGTGGAGGCAGGGGAAAGCAATTCAGTGTTTATAAAATTCATACATGTGATCAAAATATGTAGCTAGTATTTCAGCTGCTGCTATAATAATTGATGACTTTAAGTAGGGCTACATTATTATAGTCTGAATTTCTAAATTACCTAGCTTATTCAAACAAATCTTTCCAAAATCTATCAATTGGATTAGCTCAGTGCATCAATCAGCAGCATTCAAAATTGTGCTGACTTCAGTTTTTGTGGTGTCTTCTTTGCAGTATTGTTGCCCTTATAAAAATTGTGTATGTGGTCCTTTCAGTTTTCCAAAGTTGGCTGCATCCAAATTCTTTTAGCAGTGGACATTTTGGGTAGTGAGGGATAACTATTTGCAAAACCACATTTAATTTATTTATTACCTCATCCCAGAACTTATTTTACCCTAGGGCACAACCAAAACATATGTAACTAATTATCCTGAGAATGTCCACAGCTCCAGTAAGTATGATTTTATTTTTTTTAATCCTGCTATTTTTCATTCTTCCTGGTGTCTGTAAAGTCCTACCGAGACATTTCTGCTGGATAAATTCAGCTTTGAGTTCATGTGCAAATTCATTTATATTTCAGAATAGTCTGTTTCATCTTTTGCTGTTCAAGTAATAATCTAAATCTTGGCCCACAAACTTTTAAGTCTCTGCCAAACATTTTGGGGATATCAAAAAAGAAAGTCACAAAATGAAGGCACCAGGGCCCAGATTTATTCAGTTTAAATTCACCTAATGTCCCCATGGCTGGTGATTCCTCTTGGCTACACACAACTGAAGATGCAGGGCTAGCCAGAAGGAAACATCAGGCAAGAGAAATAAATTGGAATTTAGCCAATACAAATCAGATTTTGTGTATCTGATTTTGATTAAAAAAACCCCAAACCATAAAAACTCTGAATTCTTCAAGATAGAAAGCTGTCTTATGAGCCTGAAGTTTGTTTAAATGCAGATTTTTTTCACTATCTTCGTTCCAAAAGAGGGAAAGAATAAATACAAAATAGTTATCGAACTGCAGTGGAGTCATAGGAGGAATAAATGCAGGCCATTCTGATTAGGGCTATTATATGAAGTGTTTAAAAAATAAAAAACAAACCCAAAAATCTATAGTAGAGTTTGGAAAACCTTTCAGGCAGATGGCTGCTAAATCTCTCTCAGATATACAGATTTTCTTCATTGCCACAGAACAGACTCTTCCAACTTGCTCATGGGAGTCAGGAGAGTTGCACATTAAAAGTATGCTGGCCCCGGTTCAATGCAGTGTAAAAAACCAAACCTGTTCAGTCTAAATATTAGAAGTAGCTTATTTCTCACGGTGAGGAGTTCCACCTATGCTAATTCATCTCACCAGGAAGCCTGGTAAATTAGCCTGAAGCAGCTGTCACACATTGTCTAGAAATTGAATGTGCATAATAATACAGAGGAGGTGCTTTTGGGTATCATTTTCTTTGCTGAAGATGCGGGAGCTCAGCGCTTTTAATATTCAAGCTCTTGACTAAAGGTAAAATTCCTGCCTTAGCAAAGGCAACAGCAGAGCTTCCCTCAGTTCAGTGAGGCAAGATCAGCCTGACTGGGCTAATAGAAGACCGGTACTTCTTCAACACGAGCTGTTTGACTGCAGCACTTGGTGTACCTAACAATAGAAAGTGACTCTGCAGCTGAAACATGGAATTTCATGGTAGCCTGGCCATGTGGGAGCGAGTTCTCATTGGAACTGTTTGGTTTTAATCCTGAAAACAAGGGGATTTAATATCTGCTGCTTTACATTTATAAACTCCCTCACAGTTTGGGTTTTTTTTATAACTATTGAAAGGAATAATGTAGATGCCTGCTCTTTTTAATTAGTCAAATCGCAACAGTATGCCTGGTTCCATAGAAGACTTACAAGTCAGCATGTCCCCTGAAATATTAATCTTCCAGACAAACATAGCAAAAGCAGGTTTAATGGAAGACATAGAATAAGAAGAACTGCTCCACATTTCTTAACTGATTTTGATGCTGAGCTTTCATTTATTGTGTTTGCTGGACTATCGAGGGACAATTTTTTTGGAATGCCAACTACATTTGAGAGATTTTATACAGAACCATGTCCTGCATGGTCTTACTCTGTCTGTGCATGTGTCATGTGTTTTTCTTGTAGCCCATTGAAGCTAATGAGCCTATCCACAAGAGTAAACATAAGATGATAAAAATTTCCCCATTCAGACCCTAACTCACATCTCAAGATGTGTGACCAAATGTCGGACATTCCACTCAGAAGTCCAGATGAGCTCATCTCAGATAACTCACTGTGTTTCCATCTGGTTCAAATTTGAAGAAAACTATTTAGTTGGAAGAAGAAAAATACATTTTGTATCATTTTAATGCTGAACAGATTTAGTGACATACTTGCTTATTTAATCTACGGCTTTGGAGAGTCTAATGAACTGAGTAAGATACATATCTTGGCTCCAGTTCTGTTCTAGGATACACCAGAGAAGCCCCAATTGACTTAAATGGAATAGCATCTTTGTTAACGAGTGCAAAATGTATTCCAATGAAAAAAAATCTACAAGCATGGTATGAATATAACTATTTCAAACTATTGCAAATTACTTAACAGTTCATCTGCATTTTTGTCTTTATTTATGTCTTGTATGTGTTTTTTAAAGGAACAATGCTGTTTAGTCAATAAAATAGTCTCTTTTTTTTTATATGAAGAATTTAAACACGTAAATCCCACTCCCAATAGCTGAAGAAATAATAGGTTTGTGGATTGTCCGAATTCTGTGGGAGAGTGAAATCCAGTGTTGTGCTGCACATCCCATTCTGCGGTGCGTGTGCCAGACAGGTTACCTTTGATATAATACAGCCCAGGCTGGGGGGTGCCAAGCACCTATTAAAGAGTTCAGGGCCATCTGCTCTGTTTCAGGAAGATGGGTGTTCTCAGGATGGCCCAAATATGCTTCCTTTCTGTTGTACTGAAAACACAGAGGAGCAATTGGCATAAAAACCAGATCTCCCCATAAACCAACTTTTATAGGGAAATTCATGGCTCCTCGTGACCTTATCTGGAGAAACTACCAGGTAGCAGCAAATGCTTAAACTGACATCACCATCGCAATAAAAAATACTGTTCTGTCCATCTCCAGCTGCTTACTCATTGCCAGTTCTGATCCATCCATTTTTCCTGTCACACGTGGTGAAAAAGATCAAGGGAGAAGAACAGCTAAAGCTACCCCGTTCTTTGCGTGGGAAGGGGTCGTATAGAAAAGAGAAGGTGGGAAAGAGAAGGATAAACTGCATCAAGGGTGAGGTCCATGTTTTCAGTGGCAGTTTTATAATGATTAAACCATGTCACAGTACACTTGAGGGTACATTTTCTGCTCTCAGAGGTGGACAGGACATATTGCCAGTTCAACTACAATAAGATCTCATTTTACTGTCTCTGCCCCAAGCGTCACCTACAGCTCAGTTGTTCACATTTTTTCCATGCTAAATTATGCATATGAAACCCAAGTATTCTGCAAGTATTACTGCAGAAAAATGAATAAAAAAGGATTCAGAAAAAAAGTGAGTCTAATTTTTGTTTATGAGTTGGGCTTGTCATATAGTGCAGTTTTCTTAAATGTTGTGCTGACAATTTATTTTCCTACATTTGTGTTGTCATCAAAGTTGTGGCATAAAAGACTTGATTTGTAAGCATCAAGACTGGAGTGCTGTTCTCAGTGCAACTGATGAGAGAAAAGTTTAGAGGGCTGCTTTTTGTCTCTAAAGATTATACAGTAATGAATTGTAGAGAGAGCGCTTTTTGGGCACTCAACTATAAAACATTAATAGTCTTTTGACAGTTCTTTTTTTGTCCGAAAATGTCATTTTGTTGCAGCAGTCAAACATTGAAATGTCAGCTCACCAAAATCTGGCAAAATAGCTTCTCCAGATGATATATGGAGGGAAGGAGAGACAAGCTAAGAGAAAGGCCTTGGCTTTCTCCCAGCCATGGAAAACCAAGTTTCCAACCCCAGTCTGGTTAGTGAAAGCTCTCCAGAGGACTCTCGTCCTTTCCTGGGGAGTGCAGCCGCTGTGAACCTTCTCTGGGGGCTTTGTCACAGAGCTGTGCTTTGTTTTCAGTGGAAAGGTCGTGGATTGCATTCGCATGAATACAGAAACAAATTTTGAAACTAGAAGCAGTTTAATGAAACGGAATTCCAATTTTCCAGTCAGCCTTCCTTGCTTCGTCTTGTCATCAGCAGAACTCAATGAAAAAGTAAGTAAAATGAAGTGTTCGCTAAAAGGAAACAGACTCAAGGGAACATATTTGAAACAGGTATAAATGCCAAATTTCCATTGCCATAAAATGCCACTTAGTGGCTGAGAAGTTCTGTCCCCTTCATCATGGACAATCTGAAGGTGGGAAATTTTCTTATGAAGATGCCAGAGCATTTAACTGCCTTTTAAAATATCATACTGAGGAAGAAGCATGCATTCTGCCATGTGCACTGGTTGCAGCAATAACAGGCAGTCAATTAAGAAGGCAGAAGCAGAGGAGGGACATTTGCTCTGAGTTCTTTTCAATGAAGCACTTGGGCATAGAGATTCACAGGTGTTAACCTGATCTTCTCTTTTATGATGTGATGACAAACAGTACCACTAATAATCACTTGGACATTTCTGGAGACCTGGGTGAAGAAGGAAATTGAGTTAACCCTCCTTCTTTTTTCCTTTCCATTTAGCTGCAGCAAGTTCTTGTGAACATTCCTTTACTCCCTTGTCCTGAATTTTTATGGTGTTAACTGTCCCTTTGGTAGAACAGAAAAGAGATAATTTTTTTACTCTTACTTAAAACTGATTCCTAGCTTCTTGAGGACAACAAAAGACAAAAAAATCCTACGAAGAGAGGGAGAATAGGACAGCAAAACAGCAACAGAGTGCTTTTTTTATTCTGCTTCCTCCAAGCTTGCTGCTAGACAAAGAAAAAATGTAGCAGAAAGCCTTATCAGCCACTCTGAGACCTGGCAAATTTACACTAGTGTTGAGCTGCCAAAGGCAGTGCTCTTGTTATCTTGCTGGTTGCAGGATTGCAGCAGTGTTGCAAAAGAAACAGTTTGGGACAGACTAACTAAATAGATGGCATGGACAGAGATAGATTAACTGAATTAAAGAAGGAAAAGGAGATTGCAGGGAGAGGCTGGGAACAGCAACCTGAGCCTGACATGCTGGATATCATTCAGAAGTGAACAGCAACTAGTAGAAATGGGGTTATCTTTTGGATCCTTGCCATCAACTCTGTCTGCCCACATCATCTCTTAGCATGAAGAGAATTAAGGTTCAATAATGCCATAAAGAGCCCACAAGTCCCTGCATATGTTGGGCATTTTTTGCTACAAAGGTAAATTTCACTCCTTTCAGCCTTCTTGGAATCAAATTATGGACACAAAAGTGCAATAAGCAAAATAGGATTATTCTTTCGTTGTTTGCCAAATAAGCCAAATTTCCTGCTCATCAGTTTTGGAACATTTCTCCATTTTTTTAAATGTAATCTCACCAGCATTTCGCTCAGCAAGCATTTTTCTCTGAACTCTTCAAGTGCTTTTGTCTATAAAGTTTCCTGACTTTATAAAGTCTTTTATTTAACAGGCAGAGGGAGACTTTTGTTATTTGGACATTGATATGTCCATGCAATATATCTTGTCAGTTTTGGATTAGTGGTTTTGATCCAATGACTTAGTTACCATTAGTTTCCCTGAAAAATAAATAAACTATTATTTTAAAAGACTTTTTCATTGTCTTCTAAAACATCTAATATTGTCAGCTATCAGGAAGGGTCACTGAATGCTGATATGCCAGCAGACCTACAGCTTCTGGGATAGTACTCTGTCAGTTTTTAAAGGCCTATTCCTCTCTCAAATATGCCTTGCAAAATATCCTGAGACCATCTGATGGAAGTGGTGTCACTGTGGAAGTGTCACTGTGCTATGTGCTTGCCTCCTTAAAGATTTGTGATAAGCAGAAATAACTTAAGGATATATTCAGACAGTGGTCTCAACAGAATCAGTTTTAAGACACTACCTCTGCCCTCGGCAGTATATCCAGTACTCACAAAAGTGAATGTGTGGTACAACAGGGTTCAGCCTGGGCACTGGGAACTACCTGGAACTCTGGCTAAAACCTGTGCAATTGGGTCCTCAGCCTCCATGCTGCTCTTGCTCTCTGCAGGAAAGCAAGAATGGGCACACCAAGACTTGCAGCAACCAGTTCTTTCTGTCATCACATAAAAACAGAGTAAGAAATGAGAACGTTATGCAAAGAACACTACAGGGAACACCAAGCAAAAATTGTTCTTCAGTTGGAAAAATGTCATCAGCAGATTTCCTCTTTTTGCTTCTGTAAATTGCAGCACTAGGAGAAGGAGCAGGGGGAGAAGGAGGGAAGCAGGCTTATGGCCAAAATTTTATTGGTAGTCCAAACATATACTAGGAAGTCTTCTGTTAACAAATTTTTTTCAAAGTTTTCTCAAGTTTATCAAAGCTTAATGCTGGTTTTATTACACTATTTGCCTCAGTAACAAAATTCTGAAATTAAAATAGCCACCCTCTAGTGCACATTGCCCTTTCACAGTGCAAAGGATAACCCTGATGCAAGAAAACATCTATTTGTAGTATTAAGAAGAAGAAAAAAAAAAATCTTGTCTGACTTCAATTTGGATTTGCAAGGTATCTAATGCTGAACTCTAAAGAGAATCTAAAAGTAAGAACCAGCTTTTAAAAACAGAAAGCCTTGCACCCAGGAGGGGTGACTTAAAATAGTAGTTCTATTTTAGGTCTTACAGAGGAAGAGAACTGCTCTATGACTTTCTTACCTTATGCAATCAGAATACTGCATTAAATGATTAAAGGAAAAGAGTGAGCCAGTTCTCTAAACCCTAAGTAACTAGTTACTTAGGAACAGAAACTTGAGAACTGTTAATGAAAATTGGGAACTGCTGAAGGACCTACTGCTGCTTTGTCTATGCTCAGCATAAAGGAGAAGTAAATGGAAACAAGACTAAGTTACAGTTCAGCATATACAGGTGACAAATGCAAGTCAAAAGAATGAACAGACTGTTTAGAGACGTGTCTGTTCTGTGTTTGCAATGGAGCAGGAATGCATTCTTTTGGCTGGGCAGCAAACAGTGTCACACTGTACCATCAGCTGCCTGTGCACAAATGTGTGACTGCCTTCAGCGTGGCATGTCACAGGGACTGAAGCACGAGTCTGGTGTGTGCTGGGTTTATGGGAGGAAATCTGAACACTAACTTTCAATTCGAGAGGCCTGATTAACTTAAGTCATATTTACTGCCCTGTCACTCCAAGATACCTACCTATATATCTAGCTAGCTACACCACTTGCCACCTTTCTACTCTCTTCTCTTGCACCAGTAAAGGTGAAATGGAAGGAAAGCAAGGGAAAAAAACACAAACCAGAAAAACCCCAGAGAATCCAAAAGCTGTTGCAGAAGGGAGATTTTTTGAAATGTTTTCTATGAAAATATTAA
Organism: Edolisoma coerulescens; assembly: GCA_013397115.1. NCBI lineage: Eukaryota > Metazoa > Chordata > Aves > Passeriformes > Campephagidae > Edolisoma > Edolisoma coerulescens. The sequence continues at coordinate 695,185 of VWZW01002475.1, read as the reverse complement.
CACTTTTCCCTGGCTCTAGTGAGTGCACGAAACAGAACTGCTGTGTTCTGGTGCCTCCTACTCCATTCAGGTTGCAGCCAAGGACAAGTATAGGTGGCTTTTTCTGCTTATGGATTTTTTGACAGGTTCCGTCTTCATCTTTTTATTTCTATTAGAAATCCACACAGAGCAAACCGTAAAATTTCCAAGCATCTCCTTAGTAACTAACACTTGAAACACAAAAATCTCAACACTGAACTCATTACTTGTTCTCTGCCCTCCCAAACTCCCAATGATACAGAGGATTCTAAGAAAAGGAAGTGGGATGTGCTAGGCATGGTCCAAGAGAGGGATCAGCTCCATGAAGACCTAAGTCTAGGAAAGAGGCCGATCAAATGAAGGTCTAGCAGAGAAGCTGTCTCTCAGCTGCTGTATCCATGCTGTTGTGAACACCACTTTTTCTCTTATTGCAACAAAGCCCTAATAACAGTGCTATCTAACTTCCACTTTTTGTGTTTTCATTGGAGAAAAAAAAATGCCAAAAGGAAATTCTTTTGCCTATGGCCAAGTAATGTTATTCAAAAATCCTGTGTTAGATGAGGGTTGCTAAAATCCCTTTGGAATCTCCCTTGTGCAGTGTTTCTGTACAAACACTGCATGGCATTATGTTAAACCACCATGGCTGAATGATCTCTGCAATCCATGACAGAGGGAAAATAGATTGATCATATGGATTGAATCACAATAGATAGGAAAGACTAATCCAGAATATATCTTCTTTAATTAGGAAATCTTTCTGTCTCAGGTACTCAAAAAGTGAAGTTAATTCATGTAAACATTTTACATCTGGGCAGACTTAAAAATGTATCGGTACAGAATATTTTAAAGTTGCAGCTTCCTAGCGGAAATTCAATAATTTTTTAGGGCCAAAACACTGAAGCCAATAGGATTTTCCTCTGCAGAATCAGAATCAAACAAAACAGCCCCCAATTCTCCCCTTGACTATTGATGACAGGCACCAGAGCTCTGCAAAGGAAAATAGAAAAAGAGCACTAATGAATTTTGAAGTGAACTTGCCAAGTTGCAATACTGTCTTCATTTAAGTCTCTTCTAAGAATTTTTCTAAGGTATTAACAGGAAATAAATAGCTTATGAAAACAGTAGTATAATTTCAGTGGAGCCATTGACATACCCAGGAGCCCAAGTCAAAGTTTTTTCATGTGAGTGAGAGTCTCCATAGCCACTGGCAGAAAAGCAGACATTTCATCGGTTTGGGGGTTAGTTTGGCAAACACATGTGGCTACAGTTGCTTTCTCTGCCCCGGCTTCCTCTGGAAGTCTTCACTACTTTTTTGGATGATCCTTTCAGTTCCTTTGGGTACCTTTCCATGCAGCAATAACCAAGCCAGCTCTAAACCTTTTCATACCAAGACAATTTCTAAAGCCAAATTTCAGATACTAAAAGAGAGTCCTTAAATGAGAAGTCCTGGTTTCTGGAAGCAGGATAATCTCATTAGCGAGGCATAGGGTGCTTTCCAGCAGGACTGACTAGCTAAGCAAGCATGACTGTTCTTTTCCCAGTGCCCGTTTTGCTGCTACATGATTGAACAGGGTTGATTTGTGTGTTCCTGCACTGGGCTGCTTAGTTATAAGCACTGAGTCTCAGTTCTTCATGTGTAAAACAAAAGCAGTAATAGTTTCCTCCTGCCATGCACACACGTAAAGGAGAAAATGTTAGAAGATAGAAGAGCACGTGGGTGTTTCTTGTAAAGGTTACTAGACCTGCCTAGTACCTCAGATCTCTCTGACAACTTTGTGATTTTTGAACCTGATCAGTGCCAAATGGCCATATGATTTCATAATTTTATCCCCAGTCCTGCTTTTATCCTGTTTCCCTCCTATTAGTGACATCCTTGCTTGGAAAGCACAACAGTCCAGAGGGAATATGAGAAATGGGAGAGACAGGTTATCACAGAGCTGGTGCCGAGGCTCTGTGAGTTACAGAATGCCTCAAATGCAGTGGAAAGCAGACTGGGTCAGAAGCTTTCCAGCCACTTCCTTTTTCTGCTGCTTCCACTGCAGGGGGTGAGGTGGGGTATGTTAAGACCTATCCTGAAACTCAAATGGACTTGACCATTTCATATGTTTCTACTGCTAGATCATACTGGCAGTGCCACTCAAAGTAGTGACACTACACAAGAGGATGTCATTGAGTTGCTTGCTAAGTTAGGAGGCTGCATACACATAATGACTGGTTCTGTATATGAACAAAGAAATATGCAGTCCTGCAAAGCAAGGGGAAAGCTTTTGAAGATTGTTACAACTGCAGGCAAAACTCTTCTCAGTATCCCCTCTCCCCTTGCGTGGGTAAGATGTCTCACACATAATATATGTTCCACATGCTACTGACTCATTTTCCTTCTCTTAAAAAGATCACTTTTAAAGCAAAATTTCAGTCTTTGAAACCAAGTCCACGCCTTTTTATATTTAGCAAAAGTAAACTACTTCTCTAAAATATGTCTGAATTTCTCTACAGTGGGTTTGTGGAGGTTATATGACAGACCTGACAGTCATAGCGAAAGAGGAATATGACCTGCTCCATACATGAACCAGGAAGTCTGCTCTTTAGGTAGCTGGTGAATTTCAGATGAAAGAGCTGAATAAGTTCCTTTTTCCACTTCAAGCTAAAAAAACCAAAGTTCAGCCCAAAAGCCAGAGCGGTACAGAGGAATGGGGATAAAGTAGGAGACTGTCAGTTCTGTGGCTCAGAAGGTCAAAGCACTGCAAGATCATTGCAAGCTGATACTCTAAACCAGATCCAACAAAACTCTTGCAAGTGCTTATCATTCTATTTAAACATGCTCTGAAACGTTTTTGCACTTACTCTGCTTCTGACCCACTCTGTAATAGCTCTCTTAGCAATATATTTCCTAGAGAAGAGGCCTTTATATAAAAATTGTTAATTTAACAACCCCTGCCTGGTGCTATAAAAAAGCAGAACTATGTAATTTTACATTTTCCCTGCCCTTCATGCCTAGTTTTGAGAAATCTCATATCAGAAGGTGAAAAGACTACATATTTACTCTCAATTTCTAGTTTTTTTTTTTTGCTCTGTGAGACATGGCTACAGTTTTGGGCCTCTAAAAAGAGTCTGAATGTCTCTGTGGATATGTTTACATTGTACAGGAGGTACATGCTGTGAAGCACCTCAAGGTGGCTGTTTTCTAGTTCTTCACTTCAAGCATGTGGCTAAAGTGTGCGTTGGCTCCCACCTGCCCACGAGTCTCTCCAAAGAGCTGGGTGGAGAGACAGTGAGCATCTGAATCTCTCTGAACTGTGAGCTGGCATGTGTGTGTGCTGGTCAACATGTCTTTAGCATGGCTGGGGAAACGATGTCTCATATTTGTGGGCCTTTGATGAGGATCTTAAGGATGAATGATAATCTCATTGATTATTTTGCCATTTTAGCAGGAGGATGGAGCTAAGTGGTGGAATTCAGTATGTAAAACATCAACCTGGGAAGACAAGCAATTGAGTTGGCTGGGAGTTTCTGTAGCTGGCATTGCTTCAACAGCTTCTACAACAGGGCAGTTCTTGTTTTTACTTTTCAAGACTGATCTCAAAAAAATTGGAGGGAACTCAAAGAGGATCCAAAGCAATGGTTGAAGACCTGGAGGATGTACAAAGACTCAAAGGAGCTCAACATATATATTAAGTATGTAATAAAGTTAGGAGAGAGTCTGCAAGTTGTGCTCATGGAATAAGAAAGAATTTGATGATAAAGGGCTTTCTGACCCAATCAACACAAGTACAAGACCTAGATGTGATCTGAGGCCTCCCCTAAAAGTCCAACAGAAAAGAAAGTTTTTCCCAACAGTTCCACTTTGGTCCAACTCAGATGACTGTGGAGGGAACTGTTGCTTCTGCTGAATCCAATTCAGGCACTGCCTCCAGCAAGATGGGCTCTGTCCAAAGCCCTGCTCTGGCCTCAGTGGCGATGACACTATTGCATCAAATGCACTGTGCATTAGAGAAGAAGCCACACAAGATAGTACATAGCTGACAAGCCACCTGAAAATTCCTGGGGGATTATTACGAAGTCTGGATGATTTTAGTACCATGAACTGGGCCTGGTAAATGTTTTTTTTTTGAACATGCATTAGGATTGAGCAAATAGGGGCTAAAGAAGAAAGGTCTAAATCGGGAAACAAATTTCATTTTTGCCCTGGGAGAAAGAACCCTTTTTTTTTCTTTCCACTTCTCTCACATGCCACTTCAAACAGATAACAGATCCTGCCATCAAAACTAGCACTGATCAAAACTCAGACAGCAGACTTCGAATGACTTCAGGAACTGCTGGACTTACAAGAGTCTGAAATGACTAACATTTTTCTTGTAAAGTGAAAAAACCCAGCCACTTACTTGTAGAATATTTTCTTTCCTTTTCTTGAAATTATTAGACTTGGCAATGCATAAGATACATTTAACTGAGTGTACACTATAAAGGATTTCTGGAATAATGAAGGAACTTACAGGAAAATGCTATCACAAAATCCTAAAAGCAACTCAATAACAGCAGCTCTAGTGATGCATCATTTTACTTTGCTTATCCTAATGTATGTCAAAGCAGAGTAAAGTTTTGTCTCCTTTGTATTACCTTAAGAAATAATTACTTTGGATGTTAAAAATTAAGAAAATATCCTTGGTTCTGGGGAGGTGGGAATAAGGAATAATTCCCAGACAACGCAGATACATTAATTATAATTTTTAATATATATAAAATCAAGGGCCAAAAGTAATGACCAGAAAGAATCACAAACTATGTATTTAGTCATTATTAGATGAAAATGAGAAATAATGAAATAATGCAGAAAATCTAGAAATGTTCAGTAAGTGGTTTTGTTCTTTTTTTAGGGTATGGGGAATGCAACACTGATGAAATACTACCCACTATAGCATTTCTCAAGGCATTTGTATTCAACATACAGAAATGGGAGCTTTTTACTGCTCATTTATCCCACCTGTCTTGGACTCCTCTCAGGACAGATTAAATCACTTTCTGAAAGCCCCTAAACACAGAGGAGATGAATTCCATTCTCTGGGTCAAAGAATATAAATTTCTGTTGTAAGGTGGCATTCCTCATGAGGGCACAGTAAAAAACCCCACAAATGAAAAGGCTGGTCAGCCCCAGGATGCAGTCAGAGGAACAAAGCGACCTGAATGCAAAAAGGGACAAGTAATCTCAGAGTGAATCAGGTGAGGAAAGTTTTTTCTTAAAATTGGGCAAATATTAGTGCTATTTGTCAAGAATTTTGGTAAGACATTATCTGGAAAATTTGTTCAGGTTTGAGAATTCAAACTTGTGCATAAGTAAAGCAGGCACCTGGATGAAATGGAGAAAATTGCTCTGGTAGAGCAGGCATGAAGGAGCTTGTCTTGTTTATCATAGCAAAAAAAAGTCTGGGATGAGATATGACTGCTTTCTGGAAATACATCAGAGGGCTGAGCACCGTGAGAGGAGAAAGATATGTGAACTAACAGCATCTACAGGAAATGGAAGATCGGTAGGTAGATGGATAGATGTATAAATAGATAGTCACTTTCAACGTGACTCTTTCCTGTAGCACTCGTATCAGAGGCTCAAAGTGTTGGAAGCTGAAACTAGAAAAACTGAATTCAAAACCAGACAAAATTTTTTAGTTGTGACGATAATTGTAGCAATTTATCACTTTTCAGTGGATTCTGTCTCAGTGGAAACTTTGAAATGAAAATGGCACATTTTGTCTAATAGATACATTTTTGTTCATTCCTAGTACTGCCCTTGAATCAGAACTGATTCATGTACATACTATGGCTCTTATTTCGCTGTGTGTCAACTAGGTAATTCTCAGAGTGCCTAAAATCTTGTTGCTATTACTCTATGTATTTACTTTAGAGCTCCTTTTAAATTGCAATAGTGTAAATCAGATTCATTGGAAATAAAAATGGGGTCCTATGCTTTAGCACTTCTGTGAAACAGAAATCCCTTTTTTATCTGCCTTTAATCTGCCTTCTTGAATGGTTTTATTTCATACATGCTGATAGCTCAGCAGAAGCCTGTTGTTAGCTCACAATAATAGATAGCCTCTAGGTTAACTTCTGGAAGTAACTTTGGAAACTATTTTTCAGGCAATGCTCCAAGAAAAAGAGGCACATGTTGAGGAACTGACATAACTTTTTAACACCACAACCAGCATATTTCTTCATGCAAACCCAGCCAAAACAAGTTGCCAAAATCAATATTGATCTAGTCCTTCATCCAATCAACAAATGCCATTGTTTATAAGATATAACTTTTCTTGGTTAAAGTTCAAAGCAAAATGCCAAGGATTTGCAAAACTATTAAAATGAGAGGATTTAGGTTTCCAGAAACTCTGGCTTGCTTTCAGTCTCAGTGGGTATTCTGAGCCATCAGAAACTATCCAAAGAACCTCTGCAGTTTTTATACAGAACTGAAGGGTGAAATGAAAGCAAAGAGAACGTGAGTGCATGCACATGTGATATGTGTGTGATATATATACACAAAAAGGTATTTTGCAAATATTATACTAAAAATTGGTATTTTGGATTTTTCTGCATCACTGAAATTTAGTTTGAGACTAAGGAAAAGGAATTATGCAGTATGATTAAAAGAAATCTGGAAGTTTTCCTGTTTCTTGATAAAATGTCTGATCTTCCAATCCATCAAAATAAAAATTATGTTGGGTTCAGAATTCCATGAATGTGGGTTTTATAATTATAAATCCATTGAAACATTGCATAGGCATGGGATTTATTTAACCTTTTCCTTAAGGTGTTTCTTTGACAGAACCCATCAAATATTCCTGAATTTTCCATGGTAATAATATGCCCAGAACTACACAAGCCCAGAACAGGAAATGCAAATGTTTATCTCTCTTAAGAAAAGATTTTCACAACTCCAGTAAAGGGTTATATTCCAGAATCTGGGCTTCATTTTGTGAGACACCCTATAAGACCTTTAGATAATATATAGACATGTAGGCCATAGGGCAAAAAGCAAAGTTTTCAATGAAACTTCAGTAACCTCTGCAAATGAGACCTTCATATTTCAAAGTTTTCAGTAATAATCTGTGTTTTAATAGCACTGTCAAGGTGTTATTTAAATATTACTGCCTACTCTATCTAGCTTTGGCCAGCCATTAGGTAATGGTGAAGCTTCTTGCTTAGATATTGAACAGTAAAATTTGTTTATTTTCATAATCTTTAAATTCCTGGAGACAGAGTGTAGGCTGATTTTTAACAGGCTTATATGATACTCTGAGGCTGCTGCTTTGCTTTTTCCTTTAGGATTTTTGGTTTCCTAGCTTGAGGTTGAAGTGGTTGGAGCCAATTATAATTTCCAGTGTTAACTCCTAAAAAACAACACATGTGCCTATTTGCCAAGAATTCCGGTTATTCATTGCACTGGGTGGACCTAGTGCTGCTATCTCCCCAATTCTACCATTTCAGTGGCCTGAGACAGTCTCTGAAGCACTCTAGCAGTTCCTTTCTGTGTCTCCACATACTTTATCTTGTGGCACAAGAGAGAGCAGTGGCTTAAATCCCTTTTTGTGCCATTTTCTTACTGTCTTCTTAAAACTTAAAACTCCTGGTTTTGTAAACAGGCATGGCTCTGATCATGACAAAACTGATGCAAATTGCATTAGTTTCACTTATGTTTTTTTTAAGTAGTCTCCCTAAAAAAGATCATGGTGGATGCAATCCAGTATCTAGTAATCAGGTTGTAAGATGAAAAACTGAACTTATTAGAGAGTGGGTATTTGGTACAAAAAGGCTGTTGTCTTTTTTAGGTATTCTGAGAGTCCTCCAGGTCTTCTTCTATGTAGAAAAAATATGAATCCATGCTATTTACTGATGAACACTCTGAGAAGATAGGTCTAGTTCTTCCAGACACTGTGCCTTGTTGTGGTCATGGTTTTGGGTTTCATCACAATTCCAGCACAGACTCTGTGGTAGGATATACATTTCAGGCAGCTAATGTCACAATTTACAAAAAACTTCAAACATTTTCTCAAAGAAACACCTTTGTCAACCGAACTATTTTTGTGTAGTTCCAAAATGAGCATTCCACTCAGACCTTGGCAAGCAGAAAAATACCTACTTACCCCTAGTCTTTACCTGCAGGCCAATCATCTTTTCTTTATCAGGAGTAACTTGTTTTGGGTTTAGAGCAAGCAAAGACAAGATCTCTTCCTCCACCTTCCTGCCAGCAGAGCCAGACCTCTGTCCAACATCATACGAGCTTTCCATCAATCCCAGCCCAGAACTCTGCCTGATCTTACAAATAAGGAGTAGGGTGTAGTACCATGAAGAGCCCCAGCAGCACCTTGGATACAGCACCACCACCAAGCTTTCAGAGGGGAAGGGACAGAGTGGAGCACAAGCTCCCACTCTGGACTGGTCAGAAGGGGCATTTCACAGCAGGAGGGGCTCTTACAGCCAGATGGGCTGGTAGGGCACACTCAGCCTTTTGCTGGAGCTGCTTAAGCTGCCTTGCAGACTGAGTGGTTTGCACTGTGGGGGCCTCATCTGAAAGTTTTGCATGCTTGAAGGAGATGAGTTGCTGCTGTCATTTTGCAGCCCTTATGGATGCAAGGTGGTATATGCCACTTGGAGCTGTGGGACCTGGGAAGCAGTGCTGGACTGGGTACAAACCAGAACATTGCTACACTCACCAGGGGAGGACTTTCATGTTTATCTGCTAATAACCTGTTATGAGTTTGTCAATTCACTGTTTTAAAGTGAACCCTACATAAATGTCTCACTGTGATGATTGTCACTGTGACTTGTAAGATGGTATCGGGTTCATTTTTTCAGCATTTTAGGTTCAACTATGTCTATACAGCAAAACCAGAAAACCCCACTGTCCTCAGTCACTGCTTTTTTGAAAATCTTTCCGGATCTTTCTTAAAAGTAGGTGTATTGTTAAAACTTTTTCTTCTCTCACATACAGAAGGCCATTCTGGAGTGGGCATCCAATGCTATATTTTGTTTTCAGGGAGATGTTTAAAAATATTTGAAATGTATTGCCAGTAAATATTCATACTATTCCCTCCAGAAAAACTTGTTCCCAGAAGTTGCCATAGGTGACATGGAAGTTCAGGAATGATAAATGTTTCTTTTGCTGATGATTTCAGATTTTCTTCTTGCTGCTGACATTTAGACAAAGTTTTCTGCTGACATTAGAAAAAAAATTATTTTCCCTTTCCAGACATTCCTGGCCAAAACACCACTTTTGTGCTTGCTTTAACATTCTTAAGTTCCCAGTTGTCCTAAACAAATTCTTTTTTATTGATCTAATGATTACTAGGTTCAAATTCTCCCTGATTATTCTTTCACTTTATGCCTTGTATCTGTAGCTGTAATAGGAAAGATGAATTGTTTCATTTTAATATTTTTAGTTATTGTCCTTTCTGTCTGCCTAGCTGCACAATAACTTTCATTTGACTTTAGGCAGGTGGCTGCACAAATTCATATGGGTTTTTTTTCCAGCCCTTGTACAACCCAAATTAGCAATACTTTCTTCATGCACAATTCTCAAAAGTACAGTAACCCCATCCGTTTGGTGCCTTTGTTTATGTGTTGTTTTATAGCAATATGGTTACAATTTCCTCACTGCTCTTACATTATCAGGCATCTCCATTTCCCTGATCACATCTAGCATTGTCCATCCTCCTGAGTTCTGGGCTTGGTTTCTCTCTTAACATCATACATAATTTCTTCAGTTCTGTACAAAGTCAATTCAGGCCAAAATCAAGGTTGCAATGGCCACAAATGAATATATTTTGACATGGCCTTAACTTTCTAGAACAAACATTCAGTACAAGCCTTATGAGTTCCAGATTTGCACAGATTTTTAAACACTGCTAATTCAAAACTTTTGAATTTACTTTTATAACACTCAGACAATTAAAAGCAGGCTGGACATCAATGAACAAATCTGGGACTGGTTATGACACCATTGTTGTTAAAACAGTTCTGGCTGTTTGTATTTTGAAGCGAGAAAATTGAAAGTTATTCTGAACAAAACCAATGCTTGTGAATGCTAAACTTTTAAACTCAATTTCACTGCCTTTGGTTTTTCTACCATGGAAAAAACATTCCTAAAAAAACATGGCAAAAAAGTCTTCTTGAGTGTCATTATCTGGCTGCCAATCAATAAGTAAGCAAGAAGGGAACACACTGCAATAACACAGGAAAAGGAAAACAAAACATGGAGGCCAAATCCTAGCAGATCTGAAAAATTAAACCACTTTTACCTCAAAAGCCAAAGCAGTTGGGGAGGGGCAACAAAAACGTTCAGCAGAAAAACCTACTGCACCTCGTTAAGTTGGAAAGATTTGTTCATCTACTGTTGCCAAGGAAGAGAAGAAAGTTTAGCAGGAAACACACACTTATGCAAGACTTCTGATACTCTTCTTCTTGTTTATCACTTAAGTTGATAAGAACCTGTACAGAGCTGTTCTCAGTGAGCAAACCTCTTATGGTGGCAACACAGACCAAGAAAAATGTCTTGGTCTGTGTTCATACCTTTACTTCCCAAATAAAAGCCACAGCACAGATACCTGCTAGTTGCTGTTTTCTGGAGTTCTGGATTCCTTGGATCTGCACCAGTAAAATAACAGTTCGCCTGAGGAGCCACATTTCCCATTCCCATGCTTGTACCTTTGCACATTCAGATGCAGTTGCTACCAGGAAAAATAGTTGGCAGCAACAGAACCCACACTAAACTTTCTGTCCTGCTACTCCAAACACTCTCTAATAGCCTTTATCCTACTGACAATACAGGGATGGACACACTTGCCAAGAAAATGAAAATATTAAAAAATAACATTTTTTAATATAGTAAGTCTCCTAATTTTCAGTCCCACTGTCTCACAGTGCCAAATACCATTCCGCTGTACCACACTGTTCTTTTCTACCTTAACAGTCAAAAGCAATAATACTCTACCATGTCTTGTTTAAAGCCTTGAAGCTTCAAATATATGCAAGGCTAAAGGCCCTATTCTTGAGTGCTTAGCTGGAGGCAAAATAGACAGCTGAAAGCACATGCAGTGTGATGAAGGTACACTATGTAAGGGAGTGTCCCCCTTCCCCTGCTCCAAAATTCATTTTAATATAAGAACAAGAATTTCTAGCAGAAAACAGTCATCTGAACACTTGCTCATTTTGCTGTTCTGTTCATGCCACTCTTAGTACCCATAAGAATGAAGCAATGGAAATGAGAATTTGTTCGACTTCATGGAGGTATAATACTTGACACACTTCATTTCATTTAAATACATTTCCTTTAACACCTTGCCTTAGGGGATAGAGAGGACTATACAAATAACAGGAAGTTTCCTGGTAAAGCAGGAAGCTATTTTTAATTATTTTCAGAAGCCCTGCAGAGAGATATGGTAGCAGTGATGCTGTGCTCTGTTTTTACTACTCATCTGACCCAGCACAATGGCTGCAGAGGCTTCCTTGTTTGGTAACCATAGCACCCCAGAATCATCTAAACCTATACACTGCTAACTGCAGAAGGTAGATAAACCAGCACTGAAACCAAGGCGATGCTAGATGTTCAGGCACATGTCAGCTTTGGAGCCTTCTAAAACTGGATTGAGGTGTGTCTTTAAACGGTGGTGTAATCCTTAAAGCCCCATGGACTGGGAGCCTGGAAACCCTGGGACCCTCAGCCCAGGTCAACCTGAATTAGCAATGCAGCCCCCTCTTTAGTAGGACACCTGGTAGGCAGGCAAATTTTGGCTTGAGTTGGGGTTGCAAGCTGACTGCTATAAAGATGGAGGCCAAAATAAAGTTAAAAGTCAGAGTTTTCAAGGCTTCCTTGGTCTTGGCTGGAGTAGGATCCCAAATACCCCCTGGCCCCAGGGACAGCTTGGGCAGTGGGCTATTCTGGAACTGTGGGCTCTAGGACCACAGGCTCCTAGACAGAAACCTCACAGCAATGCCTCTGCCACCCACCAAGACCAGGAAAGAGCACGTCAGGTCTGACAGATTTCAAAGAATCACAGAATGGTTTAAGTTGGAAGGGACCTTGAAGATCATCAAGTTCCAACCCCTCCACCATGGGCATAGACACCTTCCCCTACACCAGGGTTGCTCAAAGCCTCATCCAACCTGGCCTTGAACACTTACAGGGATGGGGCATCCACAACTCCTCTGGGCAATCTTGTCCAATGCTCACTCACTACTTTCACGGTATCAAATTTCTTCCTGATATCCAATCTAAACCTACCTCTTTAAGTATAAAGGCATTACCCCTTGACCTACCACTACATGCCCTTGTAGAGAGTCCGTCTCCAGATTTCTTTTAAGCCCTCTTCAAGTACTGGAAGGTGCTATGAGGTGTCTCCAGAGCATTCTCTTCTCCAGGCTGAACAGCCCCAGCTCTCTCAGCCTGTCTTCATAGGAGAGGTGCTCCAGACCTCTGATCATCTTCATGGCCTCCTCTGCGATTGCTCCAACAGGACCACGTCCTTGTGTTAAGGCCCCAGAGCTGGATGCAGTACTCCAGATCAGGTTTCACAAGAGCAGAGTAGAAAAAATTATAGAAAAGTTTTCTAACTTTCTTTTTTAAAAAAACTGACTAGCTGACCTCTGAATCAATTCTTCCATCCTGGCCATAAGGATGCATTATGTAAGAGGAAAATACAAATGCTTCAGACTGTATCATAATTTCACAGAGTTAGTAAATGTGTCTCTAAAATGCCAGAAAAGTAATTTGCTGTGATGCCATCAATCCTATGACTTTTAATGCTACAAAATAAGATAAAAACTCTTCCTACTCATCTTAATTATCTTACCATGGCCAAGACTGAGATTTTCCTACTAATAACAGGGTCATCACACATTAACAACTATTTATATACCATGTGTCAGCTGGAAGTGAACTAACAGAAGGACAACAGTGTAAGAACTTGCCTGAAGCAGAAACCTCAATGGGTCATTTTGACTTTGACTTTACTACAACTATAATTAATTTTTTTTCCATGTCACTGTTCAAAGGACCCAAGTAAAGCAGTCCATCGTGGGAACTGAATACAAACTGACAGCACTTGTACTCCTGAAATTAAACTGCAAAGTAAGTTGAAGCACAAAGTGTCTACTTTTTTAAGATGATACAGTTGTATCCTTACACTGAGACAATAAAATACGTATATCAAAAACATTAAAAGCATCACACTGAAATACAGTGATTCAATTTAAGACTCAGACTGGCAGAAAAAGAAAGCAGATGTTAAAACTGCATTCTTATGGATCTTGCTTGAAGGCCAAGTCAATACCTTTATCTCTGAAAGCAACCAACGTAAGTTTCTCTGAAAGTATAATACTCCGCTGCTTCTAATTTCCTACCTCTGTAAATTGTGTCTTCACCAAGCTAGTGATCAGCCTGTGAAGACGGACTGATGCTTCTAGTCTCTCCCCAGCTGGTAATGTAGCAGTGGAAGCAGATGCAAAGACATTACAGAATGTAGCATCCATCCATTTATTGACTCATCTTTATTCCTTTGGTGCAACATATGAACAACTGTGCGAGCAACATTGCCCTAACAAATAGAGCAAATAATCAATGGGCAGGAGGAAAGCTGAAGTTCACATGCAACCATAGTTCTTTTTTTTCTCTTTCCACAAAAAGCATTTTTTTAAACATGGGCCAAGCTCATCATTCACACGCAGCATGAACCCCACGCACTTCCCCTTCCCTCATGTGCCTATAAAGCATGAAAGTGGTGGGAAAATACTGTGACTGCTTCTTACTGATTACGGTACATTTTTGTGATAAAATGGTTTGGAGGACTATCAGGATGAACTCCAGCTGACTGCTTTCAGTCCAGCAATATTCCATATAGTCAGGAACTAACCCTTGAAGCATTTCCTTCTTTCCTTGAGCTCTGCAGGGAGAAACACTACCTAGTTATCTGTACATCTTGAGTGCTTCTCTGTATTTCTTTAAAGCAAGACAAAGAGGCATTCAATAGGAATTTGCCTTTATTATATAGCTTCTACTTCTGTTTCTGCCATTGCCACGTATCAGCTCTGTTTTTGTTCCCCAGCCAATCTTTTCATATTTTCCAGACCATTCAAGCACCTGTGCCCAGTGCCACAAAAGGTTTAATGAGTAAGTCAGTATTACTTCTTAAGCAAGCAATTAGTTTTGATTAATCTCTTTTCAGATCTGTAAGGGAAATGGTAAATTAAAGAAACTAGTGGAAAGAAGTTCTTGCTGCCACTACCAGGTGCTGGCTCTGAGCCACAGTCTATCTGACATTTGCAGGAGTCATGAGTGTGAAGTCAAGGTGGATGATGGTTTTTCTGTAAAATGATTAACAGTGTTGGTCCACTTTCACTCTTCTCCTGGAAAGAAGTCAGACAATTCTTTCAGAAGAGCTAAACTCAAAAATATTCCAAGTCAGCCTGCTTTGGGGAACCAGGGTAACCTCAACCAGAATTAGCTCATCCAACCTTTCACCCTACTCCCAAACCTGTAAAAGGTTCACAGATAGGGGTGTGTTTGGGAGTCTGGCACCAATGACTGTTGCTATCTGAAGTAGCTCAGACGAGGATTAGGTCTTTTGGATGGAGATTTGGACATGAAAGTCCATTTATTTCAAGGTTATTTTCTTTTCCACTTCTGTTGGTCTGGAATATGAAAATTCTGCACATCAAAGTCTGTCCTACCATTGCCAGCCTTTAGGAGAAAACATCTTTGTCCCTCTCACAAGGAAAACACAGCAGAAGACAACAGCTTCCACCAAGTCTGACTGCACAGCATTTTTTTTTCCTTTTCAGCTGTGGTTTTCCTTTGATATCTCAGCCTACAAGTATTACTTTGTTTTTCCTTGTATCATTGACAACTTCTTATGCCTTGCATTTTTGTATTAGAGCATGTGACCTTACAGCTAGAACTTATGACATGACTCTATGACATATGATTTCCAAGTGACCACGGAGGGCAGAGGGAAGGGGTGTATGCTGTAACCTGTAGGCTACTTCAGCATCTGATAGGTGCTCTTTGGTCTTCCTTTCTCTAGGGAAGGGAAAGTAAAACCTAGTAAAACTAGGGTGCTAACTTTAGTTCTCAGTGTGTCTCATTTAGATGTCAGAAGCAGATAACTTTTGTCACTTTTCTACATGTGTACAGAAAATAATCCTTCTGTTTTGGTTTTACACCTGGAATCTGATGCTGGATGTGAAGTGATTTTATCACTGCCCTACCTCCTCTGTAATATTCATTGTCATCTTTGTGCTTCTGATGACTGAGAAGTCGGAAGAAATGTTGATGCCAATAACATTGCACCTTCTCACATGGAACTCGTACTAGAGCTCCTTATCTCTGTGACTGCTTGCATTTGAACTTCTTCTTTTTCTCTCTGGATGATGCTAATATGAATGTCTAATATTTATGCTCATATCAAAGTTTATATTTTGTTTTTGCTTATGTTGTATCTCTTCAGGTAGAGAAAATATTAAGGCCATTTTTGTAAAATGAGTCAGCATTTTCAAAAACTGCAGTCTTCAGTCCCCAAATGCTTAACCCTATGAGAATAGTTTTGTATTAATAGTAAAGGACTCCCAAGGCTTGGGCCTGGACTAGCTGGAATTGTAGTACTTGAGATGCTGATCTAAGTTTGCAACTTTTATTTCACACTAACAAAGTTTCCAATATCACATGTACATGTGAATGGGTGCAGAATAGTTGAAAGAAGACAGATTTAAACACACTAACTTAGTTAGACACTAATTAAACTTGCTTTGGTATGTATTCCCTCTAGTATTTTGTTTCAGAGAAGCTGTGAGCTCTTCTGGCTTAGCTGGCTAAGGAACCATTCTCTCTGCTACAGACAATTCCTAGACTCAGGCAGCTGGAGTCCCAGTCATCCAGTGCCCATGTTTTTTAGTCCCATCATGAAGATTGACCTGAAGATGAGAAATATGCCCGGGTTCCAAACTTTATCTTCTTTTGGCATCAATTTCTATTTGCATCACAAGTCCCTGACTTCACTGTCATTAAAAGACCTTTGTCACACAGAACCATAATCACAGCTCCAAGTAGCATTACACAGTTTGAACTTGTATAAAGCACAGTATCTTACCACACCTTCCACCTTCTCTCTGGAAACATCTCCTGATGTTGCCTGCTTTGGTTGTAAGGACAGGAGCCATTGCAGGTATTCCTCTGGACTGACTGCAACAGAGTAAAAAGAACAGTGCAGCAACTTTCTAGGAAGGGTTTTTTTAAAAATGAAAACAAAGCCTATTGACTGGAAATGATCTAAATGTGATTATAGCCACTGCCAGGTCTCTTGGCAGTGTAAGCTGCCAGCTTTCCTTTCCTGTTTTTTTTTTTCCCTCTGATAACATATGTAAACAATCAGTAGTACACATCAGAAGGTTTTTCTTAGGCTTACGTAGGACCTGCACACACACAATACAGGATGGCGAAATCTCCATCAGACATAGGACTTGTCCTGTCATAGGGCAAATTTGCATTTGCAGGACATAAAACAGCATGATGGTAATGGAACTATTTGCAATTCGGGGAAACAGATGCTGAGGACAGGGTCAGATGACTGGAAGCTTCTGCCCAAGGCACAGCATGACATGAAAATTGCATGGTCCTGGCTTCTCACACCCATCCCATGGTTCATTCCCATTTGCCCCTCGTAGGCTGACAGAGGCAGAGATCGTTAGTGCAAAAGCCAAGGTTTTGGAGGGTTTAATAAGGTCTTCATATTTTTCTCATGCTAGTGCATGGGGTCATTTGATAAAGTTGTCAGGGAGCTCTGAAGCTACTGAACACTGTTGAACTGCGCGATGCACGTCAGCATTGCTCACGGGTATTGTTTCACATTGTACATGCAGGCACCAGTAGGGGCATCAGTATCTCTTCAGAGGGAGTTATTTTTAAATGAAAATTGAGATTGTGATACAGTCAAATGAATCTCAGCGGGGGCTGGGTCTAAACAATTTAAAAAAATTATATGTATACTTCCAGATAAGCCTTTCCCACTTTCTCATCTTATGTTCTTCCATCAGTTCTACACACATTTTTAACTTGGTTGAAGCCCTTTAAATGTCTTTGTGCTCACCAAACTACCTATTTGGAGCAGGGACAGAACATGACATAAAAAGACAGAAGAAATCAGAAATTGCTGATGAAAACCAAAAACGAAAAAAAAAAGTTTAAAATATGGGCAAAAGTACACCCCAGATCTTCTCCTTCTGAAATCAAATCTCAGGAACAGGGGGAGAATGAAACTTGACCTGGGTAACTAAGCTTTCTGCCTTGTAAACTCTGACCTGGGATGCTCCAAGGTAGTTCTCAAACTTACCAGGTTTGATCACTGAAAGACTTCACAGGTGCTGGAGAGGGTGACCAAAAAATATGTTGTGTTGCCTTTTTTGTTTTCTTCACCAATGTAAACACCACAGAATTATGTCTGTCAAAGTATCCTTGGAGACACTGACCTTGTGAATACCCTTGATTTTAAAGGAAATGCAAATGATGATGTTAAATGAACCCCTGGCTCAAACAGCTGATCCTTTGTTATCCTGAGCTTTATTTAAGCAAAGTGAACAATACCATTTAGACACAGTAGAAAGCTCATTAATAGTCCAGATAATTCTCACTGAACTATTAAGCAGGGAAATATGTTTCATTATTAAATGTAATTTGCCAGAATATTTGAAACTGTGATGTTGGACAGAGAGCAAGGTGAGTACATGGCAAAATGATATGCCAAAGTCATAAGTCACAGACAAAATGTGCTGTCCCTGTACCCAGAAAGTAGTTATAAGTCATCCATTGCTTCATCCTCACAGCACCTCTGTATTGCAGACTGGAAAGTAGAGGTATAAAGAAGAGGCTTGAGCATCCAAAAGGACATGTAATGTGTGCTCTTCTCACTACAGAGAGCTTTGAAAATATTTCACCCATAGCTGTAGAGCACACCGACTTTGTAGTTGACTGTAAGCAGCAGGAGATGGGATATCCACAACACCATGCTGCCCCACATTCAAGTCCACTTTTCTCGGTCACTGTATCTTGTCACAAACCAGAAAGCCAAGCTATCCACAAGTGCACCTTCACTCCTATTTTAAAACCTGTCAGGCAGCCAGATTTCTGCTGCCTGTACTGGATGGCCTGCTCTGCTCCAGAAGGTAAGAACAAGAAAAAGTCACTAAAAGCTGGGCTGTTTTTACTTCATTTCTTGAGACTGACTCATACTCTCCAATTCCTTGTCCTTAGGGAAGATACAAGGAAATGATGTAATTCTTGTTTTGGCTTATTTTCATGCTTTGGACTTTTTTCTTTTGGCATAATTTGTACGGAGCCTGTTTTTTAATTAATCTGTATGGATTGTGCTAAAGTAAAAGCCTGAGCTGTCTGTCTCTTTATACTCTTTATATCCCCTTGTAATAGGGATGTAATGGTTAATGGTTGAGGGTAAGAAGTATTGATCTCCATGATACACCAGGTGACCCATTAATAATTACTAGGGAGTTCTGCAAGCTTTCTTTAGAGATCAAATTTTAAAAGGATGACCAAATTGAAATTTTAAAAGTCTGCTAAAATTTTTAGAAAACATCTGTTTGAGGGAGGCATTTGTGATAATTCCTGCAGCTCTCGCCATAAACCTGGGGCGGAAGGGGAGATACTTTGCATTTTTTGTGTTTCATTAAAAGAAGAAAATCAGAAACACCTTGAAGATAAAGCTCCCGATGTTTTGTCAAACTGAACTGAGACCTAATCTCTAAACACTCCTGTGGACAGCCTCCAGTTCAGAGTAAAAATTAGATCTGAAGCTATCTGTAGACCATCAGGAAACTTTTGGTTTTGCAAAACTGAGGTGGAAAACTTTACAAAAGTATCTCCTTATGAGGACACAAATGCACTCGTGTTGTTCTAGGACCAGGACTAGAAAGGGAGATAAGGTGCCCAGAGGCAGAGGATGTCCAGAAGGTGAATATAGATTTGAGTTCTCTCAGACTCAGGAAGGAGCAGAGCATGGCTGTGTCTGAAAGTTTCCTAAACCAGAATGATATTTCAAGGCATGAGTAAAAAAGACATTCTAGAAGCTGGTTTTAATTAGGGTGTGACGTACCAGGAGTTTGGAGTCACAGCTGACTGACAGCTCCCCAGGAAGCAGCATCTTCCAACTCTCTGGGCAAACTAAGCCTCTCATCTGGGGATAGGAAAAGTACAGTTTGGGACACTGTCCTCAAAATATTATTGGCAAGAATATGGATCAAACTGGATATTGCACAGAAGTGGATGGCAGCCTTTCACAAGGAGAAATCTTTTCTGCTTGTGTGCTCATACAAAACAAAGCCCTTTGGAGAGCCCCAGCATTGTTGCACCAGAGCTGGTCTATCTGTCAGGTCTTTACAGCAGTAACCTGCAATTTGACAGACATAGCTCTGGATATTTGCAAATGCACAATCACAGGTGGCAAAAGAGCCCCCAGGTCAGAATACGGAGGCTCTCGGTGAGCTCAGGCATATTGGTGGCAGCAGAGCACATTTGCCTGAATTTCCTGCAGTACCTATCATTTCAGGTGCCACCATTCCCTTGGGCAGGTAGCAAAGCCTGAAAGGCAGATTGTGGGTATAATCTGAGGTGTGAACATGGGTGTACTCTATTAAGCTTAAAACAGAAGCTGAGATTAAGTTCTAACAGCACAGACTAAGAACTTTAGGACATAACTGCTATTTTAAGCAACCAAATCCCTTTATGGATCAGACCCCAGTGGAAGAAATTCAAGAGCATTAGCACAAAGCCACTGGAGTACACTACTGTAGGAATTCTCTTTTTTCACAACCAAATGCTTTTTACAACTGACTTTACATTCCTTTCTATTGGCTTTCTGGAAATATACATTCACTCAAAATGTGCCTGATCATTTGTTTAGAACAAATGCAAAAAACATATATGCAAGAATTAACTGAAATTAGATTTTGTACTTACACCACCAGCTGCAGAGGAACCTTGTCTGAGCTCTAGCAATCCAGCCAAAGAACTGAAATTACACAAATGAATGTGACTAATCAAAATTAAAAGATTTAGTGCAGAAAGTTAGCCAGCAGTGGTAAATGAAATTCAGCAGCCTTTTAAGAGCAAAATAGTGATTCACTCAAATAAATAAACTGGAAATCAGAAAGGTAAACTGTTAAGTATTGAACTCTTTCTTCTGCTCTTCGAAACATTAATATTCCTTTGCTCAGGTAGGAAACTGCATATAATGACTTGCCAAAATCTGAAATCACTGACAAAGTCAAAATCAGCATGCAGAAGTTCTGACTTCTGATCTCATGATCAATACCTCAATGTACTATATGATATCAAGCACATTGCTTTAAATGAAGCCTGCATGATTCCAGACTTTTTTTCTTCACTCTTTATGCACTGTCATGAAAACCTACATAGTGCAGGGTCTTCTTTGATCACAGAAAATCAATCTCTTTTCCTGATTTGGCAAACCGATCATTTTCTCTTTTTTGGAGAACTGAAGCTAGGAAACCAGTTTTTCATATTTTTTATGTAAAAACCACAGTTTTTATCACTTGATAAAATAAAATCTAGTGTTCTGAGTTGCACATAAAGAACACATGTAAGGATTTCTCTGCTTACATAATGATTCAGTGTAGCTTGCTTTCTCTTTGCATCATCAAACACACAGAACTTACCCGAGGTTGCTGGCCAGAGAAGTATACAAATACACATTTCAGTGTTACCATGCAAAATTGCTTCGTTTGCACACTAGAGAAAAATATGCAATGCCTTCCCAAAGCCACGAAAATATATATGGTTGCCTAAATATTACCATTTTGGTTCAGAGCAGCAATGCAGTTTGGCAACAAATCCCACCCCCTGACTGTTCCCATTTACAGCACACTGGCTCAGCTCCCAGAGCAGTTTTGGTGCACAGAAGCACTGAACTCCCTTCGCAGGGAACTAACCCAGAAGCTCTGCTCAGTGCACATGAAATGCAGTCCAGCGAGGCTGTTATGAGTCCAAACCAACCAGTGGGCCTTTGGGCAGTTTTTGGGCAGCTTGCATGGTGAGAAGAGCCACTCCAAGGGATCAAGTTAAAGGTAGTCTGAAGTTCAAATCCTTGTAATGTTTATAACAAACATACTGATTCTCAGCACGAACTACTTCAATATGGTGACCTGTTTCTGTTGCGACGAATTACTCATTAATGTAATCAGAGCCAGTCCATGAGACAAACATAAAAAAAAAAAATTCAAAAAGTATGATAGGTTTTTGCCCAGTATTTTGAGAGGTATCTCTGTGTGTTTTTTTATCATGCTGGTAGTTCCTCTACAGCCCTTGCTACCACCTCCTCCTATGACCAAAAAAAAAAAAAGCTAAGATTTTAGAGATGAAGCAAGATACGTTTGCTTTAAATTAACTTAGATGAAAAAAATCTGAAATGGTAAATTTGAAAATATGGTACCAATACTATACATGAACTGAACAGATGAAATAAAAAAGAAAACATCTCATTCTTAACCTACTACACAATGGGTGATTCCTGATCAGAGAGACATGATGGTGGTCTCATTTTACAACTTCTAAAGCATCTGTAGGTTCTTTCAAAATTATAACACACAGGAACTCACTACTAAAAGTATCACAAAAAATCAGTTCTACACTGCCTACTACTCTACAGAGAAAGACAAATTGATCAATGATGTAAATACTGGGGATTGTGGAGATGCCATGGGTCATGCTCAAATTAAGTTTGCTTTGGAGAAACAGATTTTTTTTTTACCTCAGCAGTAACTACTTTAGAGGAATCATTTCTCAAGACTGAAAATAACTGTCAAACTAAGAGAGCAAATGGAAGCATTTTATTTTAAACCTGAATGATAAATGAGAATTTTTAAAGAAGGCTTTATTAACTGCAAAACTCCTGTCACCAGGACAGAAGCCTTCCTTTGCTTAAAAAGATAAGCTCATTTACGATGATGACAGCACAGTGCTCAAAGGCAAATGCACATAAATTGAGCTTACCCATTTCCAACTTGGGCAACACAAAATTCACCCCCTTCTCAGTTCCTCACTGATATTGCCTCTTGAAACTAACAGCAACAGTTCTATTCTTCTATCTCAGTTTTTAAGGTGCACTTCTCTGACCTTTCAGAAGTACTAAGAATTCCCAGAAAATCTGTAGATGCCAGTGCTCTCTCCCAAGTACTATTCAAGTTATTCCAAGTAAGAGCAGCTATCTGGAGTGAAAAAGTTGGTGCTGAAGACACTGCCTTCACCCCATATATGTTTCAGGGGATTTTAATTTGAAGGAGCTCAAGCTGGACGCATGAACTAAAAACTCCATGAGCCATGTGAGGACATTTGGGAAGCCCCTTCCAGTGTAGTTGCTCTGTAACTAACTTCAATTCTGGCACCCCTAGATCTCCCTTCATCCTGAACAAGCACCGCACGTGGGAACGGCTGGGAGATTAATGTACCACAGGCACATCCCCTGAGCTCTTGGTACCCATCGTGGATGTGCTACATCATGACCAGGCAGACAGAGGTAAAAGAAATAAAACCTAGCCATGCTTCTTTGCTCTGAGTTATTGGTGATACTCTGGTTTCCACTCTGCTACACATTCTCATAGCTGATGCAATGAAGTATGAGGGAAAGGAGAAAATGAGCCAGCTCCCTGGCTTTATTTTGGGCAGCATTTGTTTTCTCTACAGGTTGTTCTGAGCAACATTAAGGCACCATTCTCCTGACTTACAGGGCTCTTTAAATCTTTCTGCTTCTCTCAGAAACAGAGGATGAGGGTAGGACCTGTCCCGTTCACAGTGCCATGTGGTCCCCTGTGTGGTATCTGGCATCTTCCAGTCACTCTGTACTTCACAACAGTATTTGTGAAAGTAGGGGACTAAATTAAGCACATCTGTATCTCAGAAAGGCAATGAAAGCAAACACTGGTGAAGTTTTACCTCTTTTTCTCTAGTCTTCCTATCACAACAATACTCTTTGATAAAGCAGTGCAGAGGTGTCGAATATGACAAAGATGATTTATTTTTATTGCCCCTTTTGCAGTGATTAGCATATTTTTCTTTTGATTTTTGTCCTCCTGTCTTCAGTTGCTCCCTCATTCCCATTTAATTCTCTCCCTTTTCCTCCTTTCTCCCCCTTCCTTGTTTTGTCTCCCTCAGGTTCTTTCATTGTCACATTGTGCTCCTTCAAATGCCGCACACATTTTGTCAATGGAGCCTCTGTAGTGGCTGGAAACTGAGAAGACCCTGTACTGCTGCTTGCCAGGCAGCGGGGGACCAGGGATTTCTCAGTTTCCAGCTGCTTTTGAAGCAGCACTGATTGGTTTCTCTTGCTGCTACAGAAAAGGCTGGCACACGGGAGCAATAAATTCAGCATGTCCTTCTGGCCTGTTTTCAATAGATCTGCAAGTGCCAGAACAGAGATGGGGAGCAATTTGATGCTGTCTGCTCAGCCATCCCTCTCTCTGTTTACCGAAGCAACAGTCTCTCCCTTTGCCTTTCTACCAATTTTTCCTTAACTTCTGTGATTCTCTCTCTGCCACATCTCTTTCTAGTCCACTACTGCAGCTTAGCCAGAGTTTCTGTAGAACCTTAAAGAAATTTTTCTCTTGTGCTACTTTTGCAGCAGTATTTAAGTTGAGCGAACACAGTTCTGCCGCTCAGTGAAGTGCTACTCAGTCACTAACACAGTGCAACGGCTTAAAACGTGCAAGTAAAAACAGGGACATTTCAGCTGCATTTGTAATCAACATAAGGGACAAGACAAAATTTTCCTAAGTTTATTAAGGCAAGACAACCCCTTGAATAATCCTTTTAGAAGACTTCTATAACAAAAAAAATATAACACCACAAACAATAGGAACATATTTAAATATTAAAAGCTTTTTCTCCCTCATGAAGTTTTAAGTATCTCCAAGAAGTTTGAGGAACCTCCTGTATCACGCTTAGGAAATACCACTGCAAAGACTTCTTCAATCAGGCAAATTCAGGGGGCTAAAACACAATGCTGTACGTGGGTAGAGTAAGCAGTGAGAAGGGATAGAGTACAAAAGCAACAGAAGTCCACAATAACCATATATATGCCCTAGGCCAGCTGTAAATCACTAAAACATTGCATTCATAAAAATACATAATTGTATTTTATGAATCCACTGTTTCCTAATGGTAATTTATCTGGCCACTAGGCATTAGAAACTGGCAGACATTACTGCAGACGCAATTCAGAGAATAGGTTGGAAGAAGACAGGTTAGTAGATCTGAAAATGCGTTCAAGGCAGATACATTAAGAAACAGCACATAAGTGGTCTGGGGGTAAAAATCAGGACAAGGCTCCACCAGGCAGTAAATCCAAAGTTACAACAGTTAATCCCACATCAAAAACGTCACTGTCTCTTGATGCACTGTACTCAATTGGCACAGCTGAAGGTAAAAGATTAAATTTGTTTAAAAAGGCCAAACATTCCCTCTGTGCAGTTTGAATTTGATGAAATATCACTTTTTCTCCCATAGCTGGCATTGATGCAGCATAAAGAATAAAGCTGGCATGAACAGCCATGATGTGTATGTATTATGTGCACTGTGTGACTCAACACGCTGTGCCTGATCTGGGCTGAATTTATGTTGCCCAGAGATCTGGTAACTCACAGAACTACTCTTTATAAAAACACATCTACAACTTTGGAGATAAAGGGTAATGTTAACAAAATAAAAGAGGCCATATAAAAAGTTAAACTGTTATTCTGGGCTAGATTTTCCCAACAGCTCATCTCCCACTTAAATATCCAAACAATAAAGCTTCCACTCAGCCCCCGGATGCTGCAGGGTTTCAACATTAGACTCCTAAGGTGTATGCATAAGTGGATACCCATTGGGCTGGACACGGTATAGATTCATTTCATCTAGGCAATTAAGAAAAATAAACTGAACTCGTTTTTTTCCCCCAATGATAAACTTACAACACAGAGGTTAAGAATATGGTTCATCCAGGGCAGCATTTAAGTATGCCATGATATGATTGAGGAGGAGGAATATTCCACCAGGAAGAGCATGGTTCAGAGGTAACGTGTCATAGAACAAGAGTACCAACATAGTTGTTTGATTGCTTATTCAGTAAAAGCTTTATTTTTATCAGAAAACTTATTAGTCAGAATGTATCTGTTCTTGTGGTTTACATTTGCTAGTGACCACAAGACCTGTGAAGTTCCTCCTGAATACTGAAGTCCCGTATTTACCTGCAGAATACATAAAACAAGTTCTAAATTTCCCTAGCATTATGTGAAGAATATCACAGGATCCTAGAATGGTTTGGGTTAGAAGGGACCTTACAGATCATCTAGTTGCAACCCCCCTGCCATGGGGAGGGACATCTTCTACTAGAACAAGTTCCTCAATGTCTGAACTGTGTCCAGAAGGATGACTGAGAAACCCAGTGTATTCCCTGCGCTAATCTAGTCACTGGCTGGTAGAATAAAGCCTCCAGCACAGGTGCAAGCAGGCACTGAAATGAGATGATTCCCACTATGTAGCACCTCTCTGTGGTGGACTACACATACAGGACAATCACTTCCATTGGACTACTAATGGAAATGACTTTCAGTCCCCACACATTTGGAGCAGATTTACATCAATTACCTACAGGCTGAAGGCATTCTGTCCTTTCATTTTATTACTAATATCCTCACAGAGCCACTCTGCCAGCTTCCCATCCCCTGCCTTTTCCTCCCCAAAATTAGAGACACAAAATTACTTACACTTTGCATACATTTTATTATGTAAATGCATCTAAGCTATACATTGACTACTCTTCTGCAACTATTACTTCAAACTCAGTTCCACAGGACCAGATGGTAAAAAAATTTCTTTTAGCTCTGACCCACTGCTGAAAGCCTGCCTAATTGCAGTACAAACCCGTGGAGTTCAGCTCTGTGTGGAATGGCTCTGGGAAAGTGTCCTCCAAGTAGAGATATGTAACTGACCTGGTGAGGTGTTCCAAGGAAACAAGCAAAGGCTGCTCTGCATGCCCTCGCAGGCTCCAGAACCAGCTCTGCGGCTCCAGCAGCTGGGGTGTCCTGGTGCCAGTGAGGCCAGGAAGGTGGAGTCTGGAAGACATGTGTGTGCAGCTACCTGGAGGTCTCCTCTTTCATATCATGTTTCAGGCAAATCATCCAAGAAGGCTGTCAAACACTACATGGACTGGAGAGGTTTTATGCAAAAATGACGAGTGATGCTTAGTAAAAAGCAACTGAGGATAGGACCTAACAAGAGTGTGTTCACTTGTGCCAAAACCACTAATTATCAGATGAAATGTCAACGATTATGTATGTGGTAGTGCTGTGACAGACACTGTAGCTATGTGAGGCAGGGACTACAGCAGTCCTTCGTGTGTTTTTGCTAGTACAGCATAGTTTCTAGTTATTTGGCAATAAGCTTCTCTTAAAAAATGTTCTGGGTGCAGCTCCACCTGCCCTTTTCATAGCTTTCCAGAACTGCTGCCTATTTCTCTCACCCCGTGCTGGCACTCCTGCCTGTTTTAACAGTGCTGATGCTGAGGTCAAACGAATAAACTCAACTGAATGCTGCTGAGTTTGTCCCAAGCAATGCAGACGCTCTGCACTGAGCTCCATTACTCCCCTGCTTCCATTCTGATGCAGCACCAAAACTTAGCTCTGCAGCAAGCCAGCCCAGACCAAGAAGAAGGGTTGTACTTTTTACCTCTATGCCTTAACATACTGCCAGGAAACCCACCTTGAGCTCTAGGCCCCAAGGATGTCACTCCTGTGCACGTATGTTCAGCCAAGGGTGCAGGACAGCACCAAGTGAAAGGTTTGCAGCACCCAACAGTAACGCCTGATGTGTCACTCCGGTGGTGGTGAAGCAGCCGTTTTTAGCAGGAGAAATGAATTACTCACTAGCTGTTGTTAGGCCAAAGAGATGCTAAAACTGCTCATTTGGTTTCAACATCACAGTGACACAGTTGTACTCATCCGATTTCCAGGAACTGTTCAGTTTATGTCAGTCAGGGCTCTCCACATCTCGCTCCAGCACATGGCATAAGCCCCAGAAAAAAAGAGATCTGCATGGACAAGCTGGGGTAAGTGGCAGAGATTATCATGCTGCTGTTACGGAATAACATATCCAAGTTTTCAATATTTATTATCAAAGCTTTTCCCATTTAACTATTTTCTACAGAACACTTTGACAATAGGAAAAGGGGAAACACAGAGACCCAAAGCACCCTTTCAGCAATGCTGCGTCAATTACATATACAATGATCACTAGGTCTGGGCTTATTGGTGACAGTTTTTCTTCCCTTCAATTTGTGTTACGGCCTGAAATCACAAAGCTGTGATCCCCGAGAACCTCCTTTGTAATGCATATCAACTTTCGTTATGCCCCTTTGTTCCCAATGTGATGGAGCATTGTGGTGCCTGTGTCCAGGGAGCAGGTTCGCTTTATTGTTCTTGTAAATACGTACTGCTGGGCGCAGCTCGGTGGAAGGCATTGAGTTTGTGCATGACTGACGCCGACCCGGACAACTGCTCTGACCCCCAGCAGATGGTGGTGCAGGGACTGCAATGATCTGGAAGTAATAGCATGTGCCATTTCTTTTTGTTTGGAACAGACAGCCAGACCCTGCGTTTCCCTCCCCTGCGCAGCAACAGCTGTATATACAGTAGGGACCGGCGCACCCCTAACTGTCACTCCAGTCCTCCTCCTCTGCCAGTAATCAGAAAATCTTGGGCTCTGAGACTTCATGGAGATTAAACACTATATGAACACCACATGGCTCTTTCCAACATTAATAAAATTGTGAGCATTGGGGCATAGATCAGTTGCTTTCCTAGAGAAAAGTGAGTAATAGTTAAAAATATCTACCACCCCTGATATTAGACTTTGCAGTGATGGACTTGCTGGTTTTTAACCTCTGCACAGAAAAAGCCAGGATACAGGAGTCAGCATAAACTAAGAATTATAACTTTTAGATTACAAATAGTCTCTCTGTAGCTTAAATAAATTTTACTTTTCATTTGTATTTATCAGAGACCAAAACAAGTGTTTGTTTTGAAAGGAAGGTATAAAATGTGTGAAAGTCCACAAGGGGTGTTTTCACCAAGGCCATGGGATATTTACTGCTTCGGAATGATAGCAGATCAGTTTGCATTTGATTCTGCGAGTAAGAGGCCAGATTTTTTTATAACTCATTGTATATGAGGCAGCTCATCAGAGGTCAGAAATTACAAATTATAGCGTGTTGGAGTCGACAATCACCCACTCTATGTCTGGCCTGCGTTACCAGTCCCCATAAAATTGTCCTGACTGTCCAGAAAGGAAGTTCCTTGGAATGGATGGAGTAACTGCTCCATGCTCCTCCCCTCTCAGCCCTAGCTGAGATGGCTGTCAAAGACAAGGGCTGAAAACCAGCTGCACTCTAAACATTGTATTTCTGGCTACTATAATGCTTCTCGGAGGCTTTCAGCTGGCAGGTCAAAGAACAGCAGACTTGCAGCACTCGAAATGGGAACAAAAGCAGGGTAGGAGTACTGGCAAGGAAATCCTTTAGACTTTTTCCCCACTTTATACTGGCCTATACACCTCTTGAGGATTTTATACACAAGATCCCCCCCATGTTCAAACTGTGAGACCATTCCTCTGTGAGAGCAGACACCTTTATGATGTTTAATTCAGTGCAATCTCCCTATTTCTGTGCAGAAAGAGGAAACATCTTCTGGGTTTGCCTCTCTCAATTTCCCCACATTAAAGAAATATTCCTTGGGGGACCCAGAGTCTCCCAGGGCACAGCATCACAACACTGCTATCAGGTTACACTCAGCCTCTGTTGTTGGGCTGGTGGCTGAGATGTCTCATTATCTTTAATTTAGAAATTTCACCCTAGACTTGAGAAACGACCTTGTAGAGTTTTCTGAGACCAGTTTAATTTTTGACAAGCCCCCATCTTTTGAAGAAAAAGCAATGTTAGGAAATCCCTGTTTACCTCCAGTGTAAAACCACCTTGGGTTCATCAGACATCAGCGTTGGGTCAAGAGCAAAATGTTTTAATTTCTCTTTGTATGACATTTAATGAAAATTATTGTTCAGTCCGAATTCCTTCCAGACTTGATCTTGATTCTAGCAGCACTACCTCAAACAACAAACACTCTTAAACAGAAGTAGCTTTACTTTCTTGACTGATCCCATTAGCTTTAATGAGTCTAATCGCACTAGTAAAATTATGCATGTGCTTAGCTCTTGGCAAGGTCAGTGCCACTAATGAGGAGAAAAACAAACTGATAATGAAACCGTGAGTAATAAGAATGTCTGGATATCTGCATTTCTAGAAAAAGATATGGCTGTCTAGAACATTAAAAATGAAACACTGCTTGTTAAGATTAAAGAAGAGAGAGTGAATCCTGAACTGAGACTGACAATAAATAAAATTACAGAGAAAGTCCTTAATTAATTATCATCCATGACATGTCTTCAGTTACCTCCATAACAGCTATAAGCTCATTACCTTAGTTATGACTTATCTGTTCATCTATTCATTTATACGAAGCTCATCAATATGATATCCAGGCACTAATGAACTTTAGCATTAAAAGGTCGTGTGTAATTCCCTAAGACGAAAAAATTCAAAAGGTGTCAGCCACTCTGGATCTGAGCAATGAAATAGTCTCAGGCAATTTGTATGGAATTTATTTTCAATAATTCCTGCCAGAAATAGTCTGTCTATTTCCAGGATGAGAATTATGGAAAATGGTCTATGGAACAGCAAAATGATAGTACTATGAAAGCTAGACTAAGTCCACAACAACTAGAACTTATGCAACCCAAATAGATATCAACATGGCAGTATTACAAAATAACTATTTTTCATGATTACGTGTTCTTTGGAGATGCCTTTCGACTATCTTCTGTTTCAAGAGTGTATAACTTCCTCAATGTTTTAAATAAACAGCCCCAAACCAAGTATTATCTTTATAGCCTGCGGCCATGGACAGTCTGTAAGATACTAAACACACAGAATTAGTTTACCTTCTTTGTATAGGACCAAACGAGGCTCACCTGTCACTAAATTCTCCAAATAGCATTTATACGGTATCCAGCTTTACACTTGTGAATCCATTAATTTCCTAACTCCTCTCTCTAGCTATAGACAGGATTCCTGTGTGCACATATTTGTATGTAGAATTATAGGTTAAGGATTTCTGTCCATATTTCCTCCTATTTGACATAGTGTGTGGTCATCACTGGGACAAAGAGTTTCCTAATACATAGTAAAATGGGATGGTTTATAATGGCAAATGGGTTTTTAGTGGTAGTTTTATCAAGAGGTCACGTGCAATTTGTGGATTTCTTTTATAGTAGGCTGATGAATTCTTTTTTTGGACCTTGTTACAGTTAGTCTGAAATTTCCTTAAGTATTGTTCTGTTACATATTCCCTGTAAGTAAGAAAAATGTTTATAATTGAGAGTGTGTATTTCTCTTGTGTTTTGTAGAATCAAATGAGTTTTCATTCTTTGTTTTCCAAAAACGTTTTACTTACAGGTAGAGGTGAAGCCTGTCAGCACACATTTTCTCAAAGAGCCTAATGAATGAGAGAGTAGACTAGCTGAAAAAATCAGCTCTAACTCAGTCACTGAATTACAGGCTTGGGTGTAAGTGTGGCAGTATAGTCACTGGCAGTATAGATGGTGAATTAATACACATCAGGAAAACAACAGAACTACAACAGCACCTCTGGTTAAAATGTTTTTCTGCTGAAAGACATCTGTATTCACACTAATTCAGAACTGTAGCATTGCAAATTTGATTTGTATTTACATATGAATAAAATCAATAAAACATCTGGAGTCATATCATGATCTTTAAATCTTCCTTCTACTTTGGTAATTATTTGTGATAATTCAGTCTAACAAACTAGTTCAATCTTCCTCATTTTCTTGATTTCAGTAGGATGCAACTAACTTCCTTAGGTGTCTTCAGCTTATAGCCAGTCCTACAGATACCAGACAGACTGAAAAGAAGCTGTATCTTCTCCTGTATGTTTTGGAAACATGGAGAGTTTTACAGTTTATCCTGCTGTACTCCTTGTAATTAATGACTTTGTAATCCTGCGTCCTGTGGTTTAATCTTAGAACTGGTGTGGTGTGTGCACACGTTAGCCATGGCAGAAGGTCAGGGCAGCATGGAAGCCACGCTCCTGACAGCACCAAGGAGGGTCCTGGCGACCCCCCGCTCTGCCGCTGCCCGTGAATGCTGGGGTGCAGGGGGCTGGCACCACCTGGTGTGTGATGGGCAGGCTCTGCCAGCCCCCAGGGCATTTTAGCCTCCGGATGATACACTGAAGTCTGGTGGTAGCTGCAGGAGCACCCTGAGGATGAGAGGGCTGATGGCACCAGCCACCACTGCAGAGGGCTGCGTCGGGAGAGCAGGGCTAAGGGAATAACCTGGTGCCACGCTGAACTGGTGGACAGGCATCATGTGCACGAGTGGAGGAATGCTACGTAAGAGAGGTTCAGAGGTGGGCTCTTTGAAGAGCCCAGTAAAACAAAGGAGGGATACAGGGTAGTTTACATGCAAACTGACAAAAAAATCTCACCCAATGGAAAATAAGTGAAGATACTATTCTGGGGTAGGGTGAGAAGCAAAATGTAATACAATGCAAAGTGTCTTAACAGGCTGTTCTAGAAAAGTATTTAAAAATAAGAGGTTACAGAAGTCAGTCATCAAGCTGTTCACACTGTTAACCTACATAACCACATGATGTTATTACTGTTAACCTCATCTTCCCTCCCCCTCTTCCTTCCTAATGTTTCCTAAACTCCTTGCATCTTGTCTTCACACTAAAAGAATACTCTGGGAAGGGACTGTACTTGCATTCAAGGCAACACTAGAGTGAGGCCCAAGCCTGAATGTAGCCTCTGGGGACTCCCCCACCAAGGCATACTTACACCTGAGCCCGCATTAAGACACAGATTCATACTTTTTCTTTGCTCTACCATCCTCTTTGAGACAATGACACACAAGCAAAAACTATTTGACAATGCTCCTGCTGCAGACTGCTAACTAGCCTATTCTTTCTCCTTGTCATCCAGGGTTGCAAATTCTCTGAGCTGTGTTGAACATCAGCATCCATTTCAAAGAGCAGACACACTTCTGACATTGAGCTGGCTGGCTAACAGCTTAAGCGATAACTTTTGTTGGCAGATGCACCAAAGTTCAGATCTAAGAGATGTTCTGTGGGCAACTGCCTGTTTGTTTGCTTTCCTAGACATGCGGTTGAACCACACTGTACATCCTGTGCTTATGAAATTCCAGCAGGGTTGTATCACAGTACCTACCACTAGAATGTGTGATTTACACCACCTACAAACTGCAACATCTCAAGATAAACTCGCTCCTTATAACGAAGATCCAGATAACTGCGGTTCTCACTACCTACAATGCTTTTTAAGGTCACTGGGTTTTAAAATAGCTGGGATTTTACAGGACACACTGTGAGATGTTTTTTGTAAGACAGGCTGATCTGAGAAGGAGTCTCTTGTTCCCTTGCCCATCTCCCACATGCGTGTGCTAAGCACGTAAGAAACTTGGGATTGTGTCTACACAAAAGGGTGCAGATCTTTTATTTTCTCATCTTTCTCCAAACCAGCAAGGTGAGAAGCAGTTGCCAAATGAGAAGCACATTAGCTAGTGCTGTGCCCAAAGGAATGAGCTTAGGGGAAACCCAGAGCCAAGGCTGAGCTGGAGAAAGTTTGGTTTGGACTGGTCAAACAAGCTGTTGAAATCTTTGGCCTGGTTAGCACAGCTTGCATCCTATGCTCCCTGCTCCTGCCTGCCCTCCTCCTCCAAAGCTGGGCTGCTTGAGCACTGCTGGCCAGCAGCTCCTGCAGTACCAATGGTGGGACAAAACTCCAGGCCACAAGATCTCTGCGCCCACACAGAGGGCCTGAGCCCTAACGATCCCATGGACTCTTGCTAGGCTCCTTGTCTTTTCTCCTCTTTCCACACAAAGCAAGACTCAGAGGACAGGGGAATTGCATGGATTCCCAGATGAAGCTGCTGAGATCCACTAAGCACTGGCCAAGTGGCTCTGTCCACATATGCGTGTGTTGGTGAATCCAGGTAAGTTCGAGGTGGTCCTGTCCCCCAGTTTACAAGTGAGAGTAAACTGCATTTCCTGCTTTAACAGCCTTCCATTTTCAAAGGTGACTAAAGATTCTGAGCACCCAGCTGGAGTCACCTGGCAGAGCATCTGCTTGGAACACGGGTGAGGCCCAACACCTGTGGAAATCACATCCTTCAAAGGTGCCTCCAAGCTGTGCTTCTCCAAATTGTCTCTGAAGTGACAGGCCTGATTCAGAACCCTTTCGCCAACCTCAGCTGAGCTTAAATCAAAAAGTCAAACTACTGATTTGCATAGCAAACACAAAAATTTAAATGATGCAAACCTGGTATTTAAATTTTTCTACCTGAGCTCTGGAAGTGCTTATATTCATTACAGGCTAGAAAGTGAGGTCTAGTTCCCTGAGGTAGTGGATGCTTTGATTTTCCAATAAAGTCAATAGGAATTGTTCACACTCCAAATGAAATACAAACTTCTAGCAGCAAGAAGAAAATTCAGTGCATAAACAATATTAAAAAACCTTCAGTGGCTTATTATCTTTTCTTCCACCAACTACTCACATGAAGTTGAGGCTATTGTTTTTGATTTGAATAGTGTTCTTGGCCTTCTGAACTGCAAATCATTTATAATTTAAAAAAAAAATCAATGGTTATTTGTTTTATAATGTACTGCTGTCAGTGATGGAAAGGACTACAGTGGTCTCTATAAAAATTAATTCTTCAAAATAATATACCTGCTCCAGTATCCAATTAATCTGATTATTAATCAAAGTGCCTTCTTTGTAAAGTATTGAAAGAGGCTAGACACTGCAGATTATTGTATGCTGTATTTTTAGATTTTCCAGTTTGATTCAAAACACACTAAAAGAGGGGCCCCATAAAATAACCATCTAGAGACAGTCCATGGCAAACATCCAGAAACTATTCTTAATGGAATGGAGTTAGCATGAGCTGAGATCATTTTTTAGCCTTGGGAGAAAAAAAAAAAAAAAAAAGAGGAGAGATGTCTTTAGGAAGAGATTTCCAAACGGATTATGAGTCGCTCTTTGCAAACAATACAGAGGATTTCCAGTATGCATTGTGCTTTTGCCGAGAACTGTGCCTACAAGGGAGCCAATCAAAGTCCTCTTGTATCTAATGCGGAGGGGGAAATCATGATGGGGAAAGTCCCTTAATGACAGGAGACAACAGCTGTTTGTACAGGAGTCGTACAGAAAACTTTGTCACCAAGGAATCTCTTAAAACATGATTTTACTTATCTGAGACATTATTCATTGAATTAGCACTAGCAGTGAAGCGCGTATGTGGGAAAGAAACCCAAAATCTTATTCGTGGGAGTACTGAAATGTTATCTTTTTCCGTAATTTGGAAGACAGCAGAGGTACGGAGCTAAAGTAATTTAAAAAGATGTGGGCTTTGGAATCTCAGCAATCTTTAAATCCATGTAGCATTTGTCCCGAAGTTAGACAGACATGTTATAGTAAACACACACAGGAAATTGAACAGACAGAAGTCTTGATATAAAAGGATTAGTTTTCAAATATGGTCTTCTAATGGACAATCAGACTCTCACCTTGAAGTGGTAATGTTGCTAAATGAATCCAAAATTGCCGTTTTCTTTTTTTGTCTTATGAAAACGTCGGAGCACACCCCGGCAGCTCCGTGTTGCAGATCCCTCCTGTCCCCGTGCCCACACTCAGCCGTCTGTCGCCACAGGGTTCGCTCAGCTGGCTGGGGCTCTGGCAGACTCCACTGTTTCTGTTTGCTAAACAAACGCATCTTACGTACTTCGGTTGCACATGAAAATAAAATTATGAAACCGGGCTTTTAACGTAAAACCGACTTCTAAAAAAAATTACGTTAACGATTCCATGTAAGGAACATAACAGGTCTTCCTAAGGGCTGTGCCTCCAAATCCCTGCCTCCTGCTCTTTTTATTCACCGTTTGACAAGGAGTTCTTTCCGCCCTGCCCCCGTTCCCAGCTCCGCGCCGCCGGACCCCTCAGCGCCGGCACCACCGCGGGTGTCTCCGGGCCGCGCACGTGCCGGGCCCGGGGGCAGCACGAGGCGCGCGGTCCCACGCGCGGGGGTGGGGGGCAGGAGGAGGTGGCGCCCGTGGGCCGATCCCCGCGCGCTAGCAGCCGCCCCGCCCCTCCCTCCGCGCCCATAATGGTTCCTCCCCCTCGGCCCCGCCTCGCGCCGGCGGGGGCGAGGCGCGCGAGCGGACAGAGGGAATCCCTCGGTTTCCCCGGAGCGCGCTCCGCTCTCGCGAGACTTGCGCCGCTCTCCGCAGCGCCGGCCGGCGCCGGGCTCTCGCGAGAGCGGCGCGGTTCCCACGCCTGGGCTGTTGTGTCTGAGGGGAGAAGCCCGGGCGCTGNCCGGGTGGGCGCACGGGGGAGGCGCCCCGGGTGCCGGCCCGGCAGCGGCCGCGCTCTCCGGCCGCCCCGCGGCGCGGGGGTCCCGGCGGGTCTGGGCGCTCACTTTGCTCTCCTTCTCTCCGGCACGGACACGCCGGTCGGGACTCCGTGCAGGGTCAGTGCTCATCCCGGCTGCTTCGGAGCGGGTCCCGCTCTGAGGGCTCCCAGGGGAGCGGCGGAGCGCAGCTGGGAGGGGACCTGAGGCTGGCACGGGCTGTTCCCCGTTCTCTGACGCCCCGGCTCGTTCCGCCGCAGGCGGGGGTCCCCCGGGCTCCCCCGGCCACGGACCGGGAGCGCTCGGACAAAGGCTTTTGCTGCTGTGGTTGGAAGTTGAGCGCGGTGCCCCAGCGCCCCTCGCACGGCGGGGCCGGCCGGGGCCCGGCCCGGCGCTGTCACTTGACGGCGGAGCGCTCCCGGTCGCGCCGAGCGCGGGCGGGCTCTCCGCCCCTGCTAGCAGGGCGCCCGTTCCCTCAGGCTGGGCCACCGATGTTCCCTTTCTCTCCTCTCTGCACACCATTCCCAGGGCTTTGTTGAGTTTTAGCTGCCTTCCTTCAGATGCTGCGATGCAGGGAAGGGTAGCAGCCTCCCTACCCCACTAAGCTATGCTGGATCATAATGAATGGTGGTGTCCGTCCCTTTCAACCACACTGGGTAATACTTAATCATGGCTAGCCAGCTGCAGCATGTGTCACTGTAATAAGTGACACCCTCTTAGCCACGTACAGCTGATGAATAATAACAGATCTACTGCTGGTATACAGTACGCAATCACACCTCCAGTGTTACATTGCACGTTGCCATCCTCGCCACATCTTGATTGCTGCTGCTTATTTTAAGTGCCGTGTCCTTAATTTTGGGCTACGCTGAGCACGTGTGACCTCCCTCTATGTGTTGAGGGAAGAGACAGTCAGGAGAACAGGCTGTTTCTGTAGTCCACCTGTTTGTTCCAAATGAAATTTTGTCTCGTTAAAGTAGTTCTATGTCTTTCTAAAACGTGGACCTTATTTTAAGATTTCACAGTGTGTTTGTGACCTTCTGTCTTCCCTGTGGGATTACATTGTCTACAGCATTGGCTCTGTGGTTAGAGAGCAACAGCCTGCTTGGGGGTGGGGTGGAGTTGGTGGTTGATGCTTTTGTTCTCGTGGAGAAGGTAGCATTATGGTATTTTGTTGTTTTGTTTGGTTGCAGTAGTGTTTCCAATTCCTCACTCTTGTTTGTCAAAAAATAAATTGAAGCTTTTGCTTGATTTCTCTCCTGATGAAGGCATCTTGTGGCTGATATACAATTTCCCAATTAAATGTTCTTTAGGGAAGCTAATCTTATTTGTTATGATTCCTGGAGTGTACTATTTTAGAGGTTGGAGTTGAAAGAAGGGAACAAATGCTTTTAAAGTTTGCTGTAACTATTAGCCTGTGCTCTAGTTAGCAATTAAGTTTTTCCACGTTTCTGTTAGTTTACTCATCCGAATATTTGGGCTCCATTTCCTTTTGTTTATTGATTATTACAGGTTTGTCAGAAGTGTTGTCATGTTTGTGACATTACTTTTATCCTTTTCAGACATCTGTTAAAATGTTGACAAAACAACTGAAGAGTATTTTTAAAACAGTGATCAAATAATCAGAGCAGTAGAAAAAAATACCATTTTAACAAGAGTGAAAAAATTGTGTGTAGTTTAGGATTTTAATTTTGCATTTATTGTTTAAACGTATAAGTCAAATAATTCTCTGGAAAAATAGTTTTGTTTTCTTATTGTTAAATACTTCCAGTGTAGGTAAAATGAAATATGCTAACTCTTGTTAATGTTACAGTTATATTGCATGAAGGAGCCCAAATTTTTTTTTTTTTTTTTTTTTACATGACCTGTGTTAGGCATGTGGCTCTGATGCTGAGTTGTCTGTGTGTATTAGGATTAAAAATTGATGATTCTCTGGCAGCTGTTTTTTTGGTTTTTTGGGTTTTTTTCAAAATAGTTAGTATAAGGAGTTTACTTTCTGGGCTGTTCTGTAAAAACTTACTTGGACAGAGGAAAAGAAGTGTTTGATATTAAAAGCAATAACTGAAGAATGTAATATGCAAATCCTGCATTGCATTTGAATGGGCATCACATGGGCACTCCAACTTTGAGGTAAAGCTTAGGCCTCTTTTGCAGTCAGTGTTACCTGAATGAAAAAGCTTTTTTTTTTTTTTTTCCCCTGTGAAAACTCTATGCCTAAGCTTAAATTATGCTACATAGGTTTATGCAGTGTTGGAATGGAATAGTAGGAATTTACTGCAGCAGTTTTGGGGGGCAGTCAGTGTATGCTACCACTTTGTTGTTTGCAGCATGTGGCACACTCGTGCTGCTGCCTCACAAGGAGAGTTTTGATTAAACTTGCTCATATGTGCAGTGTGACAACCTAAACTGGACGGTGTCAGAACCAGAGAGAGTGAGAAGGTAAACAGAAACATGAGACAAGTAACTTAAAATGAATTACTATTCACAACTATTATTTAAAATAAGTGGATAATATATAGCTGGGATTATAGGATTGTATTTTTGGGGTTTTGTGGAGTATTTTTGGTTTTGGTTGTGAACAATTTAGGGAAATATCATTTTAAGATGACAAAATTAATGAAAATGTGCTTCTTTAATTATATAACATTTTGAGTGCTAACCACTTGGTTTTAAATAATTGCTGATACTTCAAAAATACATGTAGGCATCAATTAGTTTGAAAATTGCTCTGCTAGGTCTAATAAAGCCAAGTGACAGAGAAAATCTCTAACGCCATGAATTTAATCTTGTAGTTTTAAAGTGACATAAAGTGTGGAATGGTGTCTTCTGAGTAGCCTGGGACAACCTGATCTTTAAAATACTGGAAGCCAACTTAGGAGAGATTGAAATGATAAATAGTAAGCATTGCCTTGAGTACTCGATTACCAGTGAAAACCTCTGTAATAGCAGTATACAGTATAACATTTGGATTATTTTTCGAACAGGTTGAGAAGCCTTGAAAAAGACAAAAATAACTTGAGTAGGCTTATTGCTGGTATGATGTTTTCCATAGGCACTGTACAGTAGAAAATTGTTTTAGTCACACTTTTTTAGGTACCAAGTTATTCAAGTTCCATGTCTGAATTAGTCATCCAGGAGTTCAGTGGTTATGAGGGGTTTCCTGACCCAGAATGATTAATGATTTAAGGGTAAGGGAAGACTCATGAGATCTCTGATGGCACTGGAGAATGTTTGGCATCAGTGCTGTGAATTTTAGTGCAGTAGTGTAGATGTGACAGCCATCTGGTCATTTTGTTTCTTTGTTTTTAATGAGAACTAAGAAAAAACTTGTAGGAGGTTTTTGAAAGAGGGTGCTGCTTCATGGAGCTCTCCCAGCCACAAGGGCAAGGGAAGAGAAGTTCAGAGATGAAAATATAACAGTTTATCAGAACTTTAAGCTCATCTACATCCTGATTAGTAATTTTAGAATGAGGACATTGACCAGTGAGGGTCTTGAAGTAGAGAGTGGAGTGGATGCTGCTCAGGAGGTGAGGTGGGGGAGGACTTGTGTGATCTTGTGTGATTTAGGCTAAAAAAAAACTATCGAGAGAGGAATGTTCATAAGGGTCAATTCTGGATCTTGAAAGATGAGGAAGTGTTCTTCACTATTTCAGGTGTGAACTTTTCTGATCACTGACAAAATTTCAGCTTCTAAAGGGATAACTTAGTGATGTGATGGGCGCTGCTAGGATTTCAACACCTGGTTATTTCTAGGACCTATAGAGAACCTAGATTTGAGAGCGAATGCTCAGTGAAGTTCAGGACTTGCAGTAGTGGAAAGGAGACTGAAGCAATGGTAGAATGAGTAAGACGTGTGTGTTGTCTGTGCCAATACTGAGCTGACAGTGAGGCATCAGTATGGGGAAAGAGAGACTCAAACTGGGGTGTTGGCTCGGACAAGCACAGGAGATAGGGAGTAGAAAGGATATTTCTGATTGATGGCAGGGAGTTCGTAGTTGAATTTGAATCCTGGCACTGGACAGAATGAAGACGAATGGAAAGGGATGCAAGACAAAAACCTATGAAGTGATTCATAAAATAATACAGGTGAATGAGGAGGCTCCTTCAGGAGGATACACTGAAAGAACAGCTATAAGGGATGAATCATGAGAGCAACAATGCCAAGGAAACGAGGAAGAGTTATTTCCGGAAAAGAAGCATTGCTGGTAGTCTTGGGTGATTGACAGGTCTAGGAAGATAACAATTACTTATTGATTCTGAGCTTCATCATAGGGTTAGGCTGCAAGAGATGTTAGTCAGAATGGTTTCAGTGAAGTTTGAGGAGTGGAAACGGGATTATGTAGACTATAGGACTAGAATTCATGGATGGGTTCTTCGGGCTACAGTTTTTACTGTCACTGAAGGTTTAATCAGTGCTTATTAAGATTTGAGTAATAGCATAACTACAGCTATTGTGTATATGCACCTGATGAGTGTTAAAGATTGGGATAAACTCGTTTACAATCAAATGAGTAGATGGTTTTGTGTGACTAACATTTAAATTGTTATCAAGGAGCATGAGCTGTTTTAAGTCAGACTATTGGGAAATCCTTGTGAGCACTATATTCTTGAAAGAGTCTTCTGAAATGCTGGCAAAACCGTTTGTAGTTTCAGTAGGAGCAATTTCATGAAGTTAAGGTCTTAATTTGGATTTTATTTGCTTTCACTGTTTATTCATTGTGTTAAGTAGATTTTTTGTTGTTTGACTTATTGTGGTTGATAAAGAGCACAAAGAATCTTTGAAAATAATCTTTCTATAGCTTGATTTCTCCAGAAATAATCTGTAGACTATTGTATTTGGCAATGTATGCGTGTGCTTGTTACAGCCAATTAAAAGGCAATACCCTTTGCTGATATCGCTTTGCAGAAGTAGCCCTCTTTTAAGTATTGTTCCACACTATGAATTGCATAATGATCATGGGTTTGTCAGTGAGAGCAAGTTTCTTTCCTCTGGCTTGCTAATTTCTGTTTTGCAGTAATAATTCATTTTAGGACTATTTTTCATTATTTTGAACTCCAGTTTCTATATTTAAAAATACTGTGAAAAGAAGAGCAAGTAGCCTGTAGGTACATATAAAGTCTTCCTAAAAGACTTGTGATGCCTTCACAGGTAAAGATTTTGAGGAAAGGTTTTATAGTTACTAATTCATATTTGCTGAAGATTACAGTTAAGGTGCAATGCATACCTATTCTATGATATGTTTGGTTTTTGATTAACTTGGATAGGTTGTAGTTTGGATTTGTATAATACATATTTAATACAAACAGGTATTCTGTCTTATGCAACTCGTTAGAATCTGTTGGGATGAAGAATGTAGTTTCTACACAGTATTAGTTTGACATTTGGAGAGTAAATCACGTCAGCAGAATTCTGAAGTTTCAGGACATCAATTCTCTGTGTTCGTAATACTTGCAACCCTAAATTCTTTGGATGTTAATTGCAAGCACATTATTAACTGACCTATATGGCACTAATGTGCTGAAATACTGCCTCCCAAGAGCATTTCACAGGGAAGGTGTATTTTTAAGTTTTTTTTTAATATAATTTGTTATTTCAGTGTTTTTAAAAACTGAGCAATTGCGTATGCCTGCTTCTATATAATTACTTATTTTTTTCTTTTGTATTTAAGTGAAGAAGAGAAAAAGGTAAATGTCACTAGCTGTATTGTCAGATGAAATCTTAATTCTGGTGACAAAAGTGGATATGCCTTTTAAGTCTATAGTATTTCAAAGCAGTTTTATAATTATAAATTATAATTATGTTCTTGGTCTTAGTGAACTGCCATTATTTTTATATGGAAATGCTTATAGCATTATAATATTATACACTTCATACTTGAACATAATTGCATTAATTAACAATTAAGATTATATGAGGTAAGGAAATAATATAGAATTATGGTTATCTCTTGTAAGGTAAAAATTCAAAAAGGAAACAGCCAGTTCACTTCTTTGAAGAAGAAATTATTAATAGAAGCAGTTTCCATATCCCTACATTCTTACTGAGTCTTGGAAAAGTAAGAGCTAAACTTAGAGTTTATCTCATTTCCTGGGGTTCTACTTATGTGGTGTTCTTTACTCATAATTCATGTGTGTATGTATTTTGTGGTTGCTACCTTTTACAAAAAAAGTTAAGTAACCTTTGCAACCTGAAGAAACTCTTTCGTCACCTTTGCTATGTCACATCACAGCCATATTTCAGAGCCTATTTATACTGTTTAAAAAAATTCATTTTCTGAAGAATACTTTATGCTCTTCAGCTGCACTTTTAGTTATCCAGATGGTGACATATGGCCATGTATCTTCTTGCTCTCATGCTCGTAAGTGCATAAACTACATATTTGCAGTGGTAAACTTTTTAACCAAGAAAGAAAAGAACATAAGGGTTTCAGTATGTACCGTGTGAGAAGTCTCTTGATTAAGCTTGCAGATTTTGATCCTTACAATAGATAGACTATTATTATATATAATACATTTTAATATTATATATATTAAAATTATATATAGTATAAAATAAACAGAGATGAAGATAAATACTATTTTTGTTAGTATTTTTATTTTTAAAAGCCTGACTGATCATAAAAGTTTACTATAAGATATAATTATTATAATGTTTTATTGTTTGATTAATAAGATTGTTTAATGAATGACATGCTGCCAGGACATGATTTGTTCTCTCTAAAGCAGTCTGAACACTTCAGTTGACAGCACATGTCTTCAGGAAGCTTGTGAGGCTCTTTTTTGAATGTGTCTTTTTATGTAGATAAGTCTTGAAACATTTGTGTTGAATTGAAGTACATATTTCCGTAGTTATTTAAACTAAGAGAGGGCCTGCGGAGTGATCTTGGCTAGTTGTAGGGCTGGGCAATCACCAGATGTGAAATTTAACAAGGGCAAGTGCCAGGGGTGGGGCAGCTGTGGATGTACATAGGCTAGGGAATGGGAGGCTGCAGAAAGGGACCTGGGCGTTGTGGTCGACAGAAAGTTGAATGTGAGTCAGCAGTGCCCTGGCAGCCAGGAGGGCCAACCCTGTCCTGGGGGGCATCAGGCACAGCATCGCCAGCCGGGCAAGGGAGGGGATTGTCCCGCTCTGCTCTGCACTGGGGCGGCCTCACCTCGAGTGCTGGGGGCAGGTCTGGGCGCTACAATGTAACAAAGATGTAAAACTCTTAGAGAGCATTCCAAGGAGCACCGTGAAGATGGTGAAGGGTCTAGAAGGGAAGCCATATGAGGAATGACTGAGATCATTTGTCTTGTTCAGTCTGGAGGAGACTTCATCACAGCCTGTAGGTTTCTCACAGGGGGAAGCAGAGGGGCAGACACTGATCTCTTCTCTGGTGGCCAGTGACAGGACCCAAGGGAATGACCTGAATTTGTGTCAAGAAAGGTTTAGATTGGATATTAGGAAAAGATTCTTCACCCAGAGAATGGTTGGGTGCTGGAACAATCTCCCCAGGGAAGTGGTCACAGCACCAAGCCTGGCAGAGTTCAAGAAGCACCTGAACAATGCTTTCAGGCTCTGAAAATTCTGGGAATGTCCTGCGCAGGGCCAGGAATTGGGGTTGATGATCCTGGTGGGTCCCTTCTAACTCGGGATGTTCTATGAGTCTATGATTCTAAAGTTGTTTACGTGCTTCACTTGGAAAACATGAAGACCATGCAGTGGTTGTGGTTATGGTGTAACTTTTCTTCATTTGTTTCTTATTCAGGAGGAAGAACTTATCTCTGTTTTATTGTATTATATGACTGACTTGTATGCAGTGCTATTTCATCAGTGCATTGAAAGTCCAGAACACTTTCTCCAATAAGTAACAAGCTGTATTGGCAACTAATCATTTTTAGCTGCTCTGTGTGAGATCACACCTTCATTTAATTTTTCTACTTCTTGTAGGTTAGATTAAAGGGTATATACTACAGTGGATCCTAGTTAGTGTTTTGGTTATTAATCTAATTTCTTATAGTTATTTGAATAGAGGAATGAACACTTAAATTTTTTCCTTTATGAGTACAGACAAATATAGACATTTTTCTGAATGTGCCAGTAAAAATGTCTTTCTACTTTTATTCTTGGTAACATTGCTTGGTCTGTAGGACATTTCATCTTCACTTTTTTTTTTTCAAAGCTGTACTTGTGGCATATTTCCAGTGTGTGGTGCTTTGGGAGATTACCAGGAAAACTTGGTATTGAAATGAAGCTTCCTCAGGCTGCCATGAAATTCAGAATTTTCCAAGCCTGAAAGAGGGACTTGAATTGTGCAAAGTACTGGTCCCTAATTTTTGCCGAACCATAGAAACTGCATGGCATAAAAGATACTCTTCAGAAAATATCCTGCTTTCCTTTTCCTGGCACCTCTTATTTTTACTCTATAATTTAATTTTGTCTGGGAGCATTGGCAAAGGATCTGCAGGCAGTGTTTGCAAGTTGCAAGTTGTGGATTAGGAACTGCCAGTGTAGAAAATAAGGTTAAAGTTGTTTGCTCAGCAGAAGAATTTGTGAAACTAAGCTTTTATCAGTTATTGATTATGGGGGAGGTTGTCTTGGTAAGGGGTGTTACTGCTTTCACTGGTGATCTTACATAAAGGGAGCTTCAAAGTGAAGGTCTAGAGTCTTGGAGGTGCTTGTGTACACTCTGAGATTATGCCATTGTGGAAGAGTTCTAAGGCTAGGCAGAATAAATAATAATTAGCCTTACTCACTTATTGTGTTGTTCCAGCCGTCTGCGTAAAAGCTCTTCATGTCCTGAACATGAAAAAACAAGCACAAAAACTCAGTGACTTGCCAAGGTCAGAGTCTGTGGAGAGGTGGAAATAGAAGTACCGTCTCCTGCCTCTGTTCTTGTACTTGGTGTAGTTATGGGGTTATGCTGGGTTTTGACAGGTGACATCATGTTTTCTCTCCCAACTGTGGCTATGAAAGCTGGTCAGGAGAATTCAGACTTCCTTAGGTTTTTCATCTGCATAACAGAAAGGTAATGGTAAAGAAGACTTGAGTGACTGTATTCATCATTAATGTGTTTTGGTATAGTGAGGGATGTTAGAGTAGACACTAGAGAGATGCTGCTCTTATGTAATTGAGACAGATGCGGTGGTTGGGGCGTGACCAGTAGATAAATGTGCCATGTAATAAAATGAAGTGGTGCTGCAGTGTGCTACTGCCATGTCCTTATACTGTGCGGGAAATTATTCTGTATAGGTACTTATTTTC
The DNA here is from genome assembly GCA_013397115.1 of Edolisoma coerulescens. NCBI lineage: Eukaryota > Metazoa > Chordata > Aves > Passeriformes > Campephagidae > Edolisoma > Edolisoma coerulescens. The sequence goes on along the minus strand of VWZW01002475.1, from coordinate 650,338 downwards.
AAAATTGAAAATATTTCACCGCTTTCCAAATCTGCCACCCAGCTCTGGTTTCAGTAGTGAGTGTCAGAATTCAGAAAAGAAAAAGCTTTGGTGAGAGACTGCTGTTATTCTGCATGCGTGTGCTTCCTTTCAAGCTTTCTTAGTTTTGTAGTAGATATACAGTGATGACTAGTAAAATCCTCAATAAAGTAATATCTTCCAGAAGTTAATAGGGATATATCAAAACTATTCTGGACATGCCTTTTTGTCCAAGTATTTTTCCAGCCAAATTTTTTTCTTCTGCTGTTCAGTACTTCTTTGTCAGCGTTGAGTCCTGGGGTGTTGTTGGTTTGCTGTGGTTTGTTGGGGTTTTTTTGGTTTGGTTTGGTTTTTGGTTGGTTGGGGTTTGGTGTGTGGTTTTTTGTTTGTGTGGGGGGTTTTTGTTTGTTTGTTTAATTTTCCTTTGCCTTCCATTGTTTTTTGGTTTGTTTTTTTTTCATTTGCTGTTGCATGGTTGATGTTGCTTTTAGTTTGTTTTGTTTATGTGTGCTTACAAATTTCTCATTAATAAGTCATGCAGAGCAGTTAATCAAAATAAGTGTTTGGGATCAGGCTTCCTCTTTGAAAGAGGCTTGTAGCATACTTGATGCATTGTGACAAACTGTTTCAGTCAGCACAGATGATACTGACATGGAATTCTGATCACAATATAAAAGTTTAAGGGATCTTTGTATAAGTACTAAATTTACAAGAGTGCCCGCCTCTACTGATTGTTTTGATGTTGATTATGGAGGTAAATATGTCTCTTAATTTGTCAGTAAGAATGATAGCAGAATGTGTTATGTAGAGAGAAAAAACCATGCAGTTCTCTAGAGCTAAAGTAAATTTTTTGCTTTAAGAGTCACCTAAAGCAGGAAAAGCATGAAACCCTCATCTGGTGATCTGTTTTAATTAATAATATAGATAGATGTTGGCCAGGCTTATGTTCAGTTTTGATAATACAGTAAATAAGATTAGTGTTCCCAGTGCTTACGTTTAGATAGCAGCACTCTCAAAATACCAAGAACTGTGTTAAAACAAATGTGAGAACTATGCCAAAACAAATGTCAGAACATTCTGCTTTTTTTTTTTTTTTTTGCAATGGGCAAAATACCTGTATTTCACAACAGTTAGCAGGCAAAACAAAGGAGTCGTTATGAAACAATGTTTAAAAAAGGTTTTACGGAGTTTTACTCCCAATTAGCTTGTTGAAGTGAAAAATCATACCTCAAATTCCACAAAGGAAAAGTAGACAAGGCCTTTACAGTCATTTGTGATTGTTAAAGACTACTAGAAAGTGTAGGGTGACTCTTGTTACTGGATCCCTTGTGCTGTAAGGGTCATAGTCATTCTTTTTGAGTGGCTGCATCTGCATGTAGCTTTTGAGACCGCAGTAAACAAAAAGTGACCTCAGAAGATACGCTGAAGGTACCTCTGAAGACAGAGTTTGAAGCCAGTCCTTATGTGAGTATTCCTTGAATGTAGCCTGAGTTTCCATATGGAAATAAAATATATAAGAAGAAAACCTCTGGGCATTTCCCTTGTTTTTCCAATGTTTCTGGTTTCCGTGGTTTTTCTGGGAAAAATGTTAACTTTTTTTTTGGATTGTTAAATACTTAGTAAATAATCAGAAAAACTGAAGTGACCTTGCTGCCTTACTGTGTCACCATATTGCTGTATGGCACTTAGAATTAGCAGTAGACTGGTTAGACTCGTCAGTTTGCGTAGTCGTGAAAGTTGTATTGCATCAGGTTAAATTTAAAAGTTTATCTTTTTCAGTTTGACTAGTTCACTGAAAAAGCCCAAACCATAAGCAACACAAGGTATTAAGCAGTGATGAATATTATATCTGTAGAGATAACAGACTTCTTCACTTACTGGAAGTTTTCCTCTGTGCTTATTCTGCATAGGATTCAAATTATGGGTATCATTGTTGGAAGTACTCAGCAGATTTTACTGGTGGCACTTCTGATATTTTCTTTGTTGTGTTCAGTATTCTCCTACCTAATGGCCCCAATTGTAGAAGATTTTTTTCAGTAATGATATTACATTTTCTTAAGATGAAAAATACTATTCTGCCATTGTACAGATTGCATTCCTAGCTAATATTTTCTCTTTTTTGTTTTGACATCAGTTGAAAAACATGTATAGCCACTGCTTGACATTCCTTTCCTTTGGTTCCAGTTTAGATCTGGTCAATTCTGCTTCCTCTTGTTACATATAAAGCATACTGAAATAAGACAAGGTATTGTATTTTGCTTGGTCATTTTCAATTGTGTTCTCTCCTGAATTTTGAGGGATGCTGTGAGCAGCCCTCAATTAGTTTTGCTTCTGGATCTCTTTTTTTTTTTCCTCTTTAATTATTTTTCATGGAGTAGCACAACAGAATACTTTGCCTGGTTTTTTTTCTGTGGAGTTTCTGTGTAAGCCCCATTCTCTTTGTTCCTGGGCAATCCATGTTCACTTATGTTTGTCCAGAGCAGTATTTTCGGGCTACTTCCCAACAGTGTTGTTCCTTTTTTCCCCTAAATTTTGCTGTTACTAGCTCTGTAAGGCTTGTGGTGTACTTAGAGCATCACCACCACCATTATCTACAGGGCAGGGAAGTCACTGTTGCTGCTCAACGATCTTAACAACTGCGTGTTTTAAATCAAGTCCAAACCCCGTTCCTTACTTTTGGGAACTTGAAACTTTGCTTTATCAGTGTCTTTGATCATGAGAGGGGATGTCTAATAAGCACTTGAATGCGACTTGTCTCTCCCCTTAAGAGCTGATGAGGATTGGAGAGAAAATAAAATCTAAAGAATTTAAGAACCTGAGATATGTCATGTAACAAAAGACAAAACATTGATACAGAGAGAGAAGAGTAAATCTTAAGTTATCTTGGTAAAGCCAAAGAAAGATCCAGCCTTACTATTGTGAAGGCAGGAAATACATTTTGGGAGGGGGAAGAAGACATAGTGAAGGATCACTTTATTTTGGAGGAGTTTCGTTTTTTGCTTTTACCACCCTTCTTTCTTTTGAAATGTTTCAATCCTCTTCATGTATGGGAAGCCACTACTATTTTTTTTATCCTTTTGCTACTCCAAAGAGAATGGTTAAAAGAGAACTTCGAATGAATACAGACTCCAGTCTGTTGCTAGTGGCTTTGTAGGGTGTATATTGAAAGCTGTGAAGAAGCCGGACACTTTGTTCTTACTAACATGGTGTATTTTGAAAGCAACAGAACAGGGAGAAAGGATTGTTTTTGAAGTGATGAAAGCAAACAATGTAAAGCTGAGATCAGGTTTTGAAAGCTAAATTCTGTAAATAACCATTGCCCAAGAAGTGATGGGTGTGTGTCTGTGTATACAGATACACTTAAAAGTATTTGTTATACAGCTTTAATATACAACTTGGATTTATATTTACTATACAGAAAGTTTCTTCTGACATAAGATGGGTTAAAAGAGCATTGTGATGTTCTGTGTAATATTGTAACTTTGCGTTTTGCCTGGCTCAGTGGTTGAATACAAGCATTTGATTTTGCTTTTCTTAATACCGTTTCAGAACCCTAGAGAAATGGTATCATACCGGAGTGTCTTAATATAGCTTAAAAATTACCAGTTTGATTGAGATAGTTCTCTCCTACACTTTTTGTTCTCATTTGGAAGGCAACGTTATTAGTGATACACGTCGTGATCTTGTCTGTTCTTGCTTCACAAAAAACATGTATTTGAAAACTTAATATACAGATATTCTGGAAGTAGATGTGTGACAATGGTGCACTTTTTCTTTCAACAGTGAGCCTCAGTTTACTTTTGCTGATTAAACAGCTCATGTAGCCCTTTGTCTGAAGCATTCTTCCCACTTCATTTTGGAACAAAATTGAGAAAGTCAAACAGGCATATCCTTTGGATATCAGAATTGAATAATGGTTCCAGCCAGTGAGGCTAATGTGTGCAACCTTTCTCCTTTGATTAAAGGTTTTTTCCTTTGGTAAAAGGAATCTTCAAACTATCCCTCTGGCAACACTGGTCCATAGTTGGAGAAACAGGAAACAAACACTTAAACATTGTCCCAGATCACCATTGCTCTTTTAGTCTGTGGCGTCTTCCTTTTTTTCAGCTGCTTTCTTAATTTCTTTCTTGGAAGCCAAAAGTAGCTTCATGCAGTTCTCCTAAGAGTTGAGTCATTTATCAGCTTCTCCGTTGCCAAATAATCTGTAATGGAATCCACTACATTTTTTCTGCCTGAGGCTGTTTATTGCATTGTCCACTTGCTTTTGACTTGCTGTCTCAGTCCTTTTGATTGCTTATTCTGTCTGTTTTCTGCAGTGTCTGTAGTTAATTGTAGCTGTTAGAAACATCTTGAGGACTCTGAGTTCAAAGTGCCCTAGGTCTTGGCGCAGTGTCCTTCCTGTAAGTAACCTGTATTTGCCTGTCACTCAAGCTGCTTGCAAGCTGTTGGGTGGCATGCAGGTCCAGGGAGCCCTTTTAACAGGGCTCTAGTCTGTCTTAAAGGATGGACTATGGTTTTCATTATAAAACCAGCTAAGATAACTGGAGCTCTCTATACTCCCTGTGTTTTGGGAAGAATGGTGTGCTGATGTTGAGTATACTTCAGGTTTGTCCCAAGGTATGCTAGCATGGCCAACCAGATCTTATAACTAATAGTAGTATCATAGTTGAAAAGCTGTTGGGTGCCTGTCATGGCACTGTTTGTGAAGTTAATGAAGATTTATTTCCTAAAGGGCATCGTGCTTTTTAGTTGCCAGTCTCTGGGGGAAAACTGGAAAATCCTTTCCTTTTCAAAAAAACCCAAAAACCTAATTTGACCCAGAAAACTCCACAGCACCACTCCTTTGCTGCCTCCCCTCCCCCCCCCAAAAAAAATTATCCGTAGAGATTTATTATGCTTTCCCTTAAAGTTTGTGGTTAATTTTATTAATATGCAATTGTCTTCTCATGCCACTCTTGACAGCTGGTTTCTGTGTGTACCTTCAGACAGCAGTGGCATTCTGTCACAGCACGTTGGTCAGCAGTGAGTGTTTGTGGCTGCTGAGCTGTGTGATTTGCAGGCTTTTCCAGTGTCACTCCAGGATGAAACCGGATTTGCTGACGTGTTAAAACTAAATTTTAGTTTTAGGGTGGGACGACTCTTTTGAGGCTGATCATATTGATGATGTGAAGTTGCCTTGGGATTTCCTTGCTGTGAACTGAAAATAGTCATAAACAGGAGAATGTTATGGGGAGGTACTGTTTAGGCTTGCATGGTTCTTACTCTTCATCAGCTGTCCATTAATCCTGCTGCTGGAAATGGAGAAATGGATTGCTGGAGCCTTGGCCTGAATAAGAATAAGCCTTGTGTCCACTGCCAGTGGGAGCAGAAGGCCCTGCACCCCTGCGTGGATCGTCTTAACTCTGTCCTTCTTCCTCATCTTTGTCTCGCTTTGTAATAGAAACAGGGAATGGAGAGGAGTGGATGGACGCTGGTCTGGGGCTGGGGAACAGAATGAACTCTCTGAAGGTAGATAATGATGTATGTATATATGTGTGTGGAGGCAGTTGTCTGTTGAATTTTCTGCTGCTGCAGAGACATTGAAGAGATTTTGGAGGTGGGAAAACTAGATTTTGCTATCTCGGTGTTAAAGTTTTTATCTGATTCTTTACATTTTTATTTATTGGGGTACAGAAACATTGAGTGGCTTCTCTGTTTTACACATGTACTTTTATTTAGCTGTAGGGAAGTTGTTCTTTCTCCCCCCCAAGGGAGTTTCCTGTGTATATGGAAAAATACAAAACAGAAGTGAAAAATACCTCAGGCTTCCAAACCTATCGCTCACGTTTCACTTCTCCCACTACCTTTCTTGTCATACAAATAGTCCAGCAGTCATTCCCCTGCCCCATAGCAATACCATCTATCTAAAAAGCTAGACACTATCATAGCAAATACGGTAGCTAACTTGGCACACCAAATTATTACAACAACCTGTGAACCACTGGGGAAATAAAAAAAATTTACACAGTGCTACACTTTTCTGGTGTTTATCTTTAACTTGCTAGAATGTTTTATTAGGCTTTTTTCAGGCTAGTAAATATAACACAAATATGATACCTGTTCCAAGAGGTTTATAGTTACAAATAAATTCAGTATGCAACTCATGGGCTTTTTTTGTTTAAAAATCTGCTTAAGGCAGGGGCCCTAAAATGGTGTGTAACTCAACAGTTAAATTGCATTTCATAATCTGTTACTCTCACTAGAAATTCTGGAGATCCTCTGTTTTTAATCTGACTATAGAGCAAATGGTTTCTCTATTTCTTATGCCTAGGTGAGCAGTATGTAGATAACGTATTGTATTCAATATGAATGCTATTTTCACAGTATTTAATCTTTCCCATAACCATATAAGATAATTTAAGCAGTTTAAAACTGGCATTCTGAATTTCCTTCATTTGTTTTGACTGTATTTTGTGTATGCTTGCTTGTCGTATAACGGGTTTGTGGATTTTTAGCCTCTTAAGTTGTTCTATAAAGGGTAGGACTAAAGAACTTCTCTATCCTGTACACTTGTGCCTTGTATGGTGAGGAAGGTTTATGGGACAGTACCATGAACTCCTTCATCCCTAGTGGGCAAAGTGTAGCAGTAATAGAGCTAAGGCATATATGCTTACTGTCTAACCAAATGGCATATGCAAAATGATCAGCTGTGAAACAGTAGCTTCCAAATTCTGCTTTGTCTTTTTCAGTGGCATTGGTATTTTGGAAATGTGTATCCAGCTTCCAGTTTTCATAAAACTCATAGCAACTTAATTGTCTTTAAAAGCTCTTTTCTTCTTTTTAAACTTAGTTTGAACTGATCTATGGGCTCCAAAGTTATTGCAAGGATGGCTAATCAATTTATTAATTGTACTAATACAGTACTAAGCCTGCTTTGTGGACAGTGTGCCGTATTTTCCAGAATGCATTAATGCCTTGGAAGAAAATATACCATTTCTCTAAAATGCTGAATTCTAAGTGGTAACTTCTAATATAGGTTATCCCTTGATTTTCTTTAGGATGAGACTTTTTTTTCTTCATTTATCTTGTCTGCATGGCCATCTGCCTATTTTCATTCCCCAGTTCAGGCTATCTATCTGATTGTTGAACTTTAATGATGGCATTTGTCAGTTTTTTCTTCTTTTTTGGAGAGCTCAGTCTGGCCTGTTTGAAGCAGCAGTGGGCAGAAATTTCAGGAAGGAAAACTCCCTATAAATTGGCATGTTCCACATACTACATACTTGGTAGTCCTGTGTTGGCAATCATTTTTAAGCTGGTCAAGTTACGCTTGACAGGGTGGTATCTGCTAACTGAAATGACAAATTTGGTTGTTTAGTACTTCAAGACACTTTTGACAATTTACTCAGGCCCTTCTGGCCTGAATGTACTTGGAAGGATGAGACAATGTTTTGAAAAGAGGTTGGGTTCAGAGCTCCGCGGTTGGGAGTCTTCGCGACACTGCTTAGGCACGCTTTTCATGCTGTAAAATCCTTGCAAAAAATTTGTGCCAGCACAGTCGTTATTCTGGGAAACTTGTGTTGTAGCAGTCACAGGTTCAAGATCATGCAGAAGTTAAGTGCTGTTGGGTAAAATTTTTTTTAAAATACTGGTTCCTTAAATACTTAGAATACCTAAGTTAAGTAAAGGTTGTCTCAAAAAACCATTCTTGTTTTCAAATTGGCTTCATGGTTTATAGTGTACCTCATTAAGATGCAGGGAGAAGTTTTACCAGTAATTTGCATCTGTGTGGAGTTTAAACTTGACAAACCTGAAAAGCAAGCCTCCTTGATTTAAGTATGATTCACACAATTTCCATTTTAAAAAATGGACAATAATAACTGCTTTGCATTTGTGCTCTTCAGATTTTTGTTGTTACGAAAAATGCTGCATGAAAGCTGTTAGGGCACAATAGGAGCATGTGTAACTATGTAAGAGAACTGTAATAATACTGTAATACCAGAAAAAAGGATGATAAGGTGTTAGCTTGCTGACATTCCACCCATGTAATCTAATCTTTTCATATGGTTATTGTTAAATGTACTGTGATAAGGAGGAGTAAAAGTTTATTATTGGAGTGTCCGTTTAATTATCTTGTACAGGGATCATTGACCCAGTTACCATAACAGTTGTTGAAAGTATTATCATACTTGATGGTAGGCATTGTGGGGATTATATTTCTCTAGCAATTTGTTTCTAAATATTTTAGTTCTACAATTATAACTAGCAATAATTAGAAGGAGCTTCTAGCTTATAAAATTTAAACAGAAATATAGTTTTTGTTGTACTTACCCTACTTTGATCTTTCTCCTTCAAGACAAGTATTTTTTAAATGGGAATATGAATTTCTGTCTTTCCTGTGTTGGAATGCTCTTAATTATTGCAGGGGCTGTAGCTGCAGTATGATTTAACATCTTAGAAACTTAGAATTTAACTGTGAATTAATTCAACAATGACAAAAAGTCCAAAGCTTTCAAATCTTTTAAAACATCTGTTTTTCTTAAAACAGAGGTTCGTAAACTGCAGATGGAATATTACCTTATTTTGATCTCTATGCAAGTTATGTGAATGTAAAGGTTTAGGAATAATTTGCTTGTATTAAATGCTTCCCAGTTAGAGACCTTCAGCACAATCACAGTGAAAAAGCCTAACAGTGAAGAATGGCCTCCAACTGATTTAGTTGTCCTAGAAAGTTGAAAAAGAGCCTTCTAATTCTCATTCTTTTCTGGGATGTGTTTATTGCTGCTGTTTTTATATTCATGGGATGATGTATTCATAAACTTAATTAGGAAACAATACACTTGAGATTGATTAATTCTAGGATACTGACAGCTCATTTTGCAACTGCGCCCAGTTAATGTTAGTGTAACCACGTAATTCCTGGGTGATGCAAGAAAACATTTGATATCTAGGAAACCCTATAATTTTGTAACACAGGTTGGTGCCAGATACAGCTTTGTGAAAAAGTATACGTATGCACAGGTTTTGTGTCATCATTTTAATCTACTGAGTAGATAAATTTTATTTGCCAATTTGGAAATTACTGTTTGCATGGCAACCTGCTTAGGTGCTGATAACCTATTCTCTGCTTGCATACTGAGACCATTTTTGAATTGTTTTACAAGTCTAGAATCAATGGGTGAGACATAGTTCAGAGAAATAAGCTTATAGAACTCTAGTAGTTTACTTGTGTTGAATATAAGGAGCTGCTTCCTTACTACATTTTGGAAGCTCACAATATAGAAGTTGGAGAAAGAAAGGGAATGAAAGGAGAGGGTACATACTGTAGTAATACTGTGTTAAAAAAATAAAGAAAAAAATTGCATTGTATAAAAAGAGTTGACTGAAAATTACTGAGTTGCTGAGGGAGGGAGATGATAGGGAATTGTCCCCATTTCTTAAAGGTGTTTTTTAGAAGTGTGAAAATACAGTAAAGATACTTCAAAATGGCTCTTGAAACTTGCTTTGGAGTGCTAGGCGCTGCTGTCAGAGCTTACAGTTGCTAAACCAAGACCGGTTAAGGAAATGTGTGAACTGGTTTTTGTTGGCTTTTTGCTAATATTAATATTGTTGTTACTATTACTATTATTGTTGTTGTTGTTGTTGTTACTATTTACATTATTTAAAATAATAAGTGGGTCTAAATTGAAGGTAGGGGTGCACCAGGTTTCTAACACTGCCCTGCTACCAAAGTAGGAGGTCACATTCTCCTGAGTGTGCCTGTTGATTGCACTGAGATGGTGCTGGCATTCACTGGGTTTGTGATTGAATCAATGAAGTCCTCTCTTTCCTCTTTCCTCTTTCCTCTTTCCTCTTTCCTCTTTCCTCTTTCCTCTTTCCTCTTTCCTCTTTCCTCTTTCCTCTTTCCTCTTTTCTTTTTCCTCTTTTTCCTCTTTCCTCTCCATCTCTGCCCTCCCCAAAAAGATAGTTTTTGTTCTGGCTTACTGATTTGAATTTATCTGTGGAAAGGTTGGACAAGTGCTGGAGTTTGGTGTGTGAGGGTAGGTCAGTGCAGCTGGGGGAAGCTGGCAGGCAAGACCTGTTTGGCGGTGACAAATCAGCTCAGCTGCCTCTGAAGCCACAGTCCAACTGTGAACCGAGCAGCTGGGACACAGGCACGTTTGCTTGCCCTGACGTAGCAGAGAGGTGGGAAAGGCATTTGAGACAGTGGTGACTTAAACTGTCACAGCAAGACTTGTCAGAGTTGGTCTGCTTAAACCTTAGAGATGTTAGTTTACTTAGCTGTCATTTTGCATTAAGTTCTGACTGCGCTTGGGGTGAGAGTCTTATAGGTATCCTAAGCTAAACTTTGACCAAGGATGTTAGTCTCTTGGTAAAATCTTTAAATTTTGCTCAAGACTTGGGTTTTGCAAGTCACTTTCACTACGGAATTCCTCTGTGTGTTTTCTTGCACTGTCATTCTTTCCCATGAGAGTTACAGGCTTGCTTAGCTGCTCCTTCTGTGTAATCTTTTTTGGCTTCTGTTGAAGCCAAGTTTGAAGTGACCAAACAGCTTTCTGCAACCAACACGACTGGTTTCCCTGTCTCCTGCTTCCCTGTGTATTAGTGGTGTGCCAGATTGATGAGCTGAGTTAGCTCCTTTTGAAAGTCTGAGCACTGCAGGTGGTGCAGGGGAAGCGAGTTGAGGAGCTTGGAGCAGGGACAGTAAGCCCCTTAGAGACAGATTAGGCCATTCTCCCTGTTTTTCTGCTCATGGGAAGCAGTTGCTGTAGTAATAAAGCTCCTTTGTTTATGAGGGTATAGGGTAAGGAAAAGGACATGGAAGAGTGATTTTCCTGTTACTTAATGGAGTAGTGGTTAGAAATATTGAAAGTGACCAATGACTGTCCCCGTCAAGAACCTGTTATCTCTTTAAGAGGTGTTCCAAAGAAATACATGTTTGCCTTTATGGGTAGTGAGGTTAGTCTGGCTTTTTGAGAATCTTCCGCCTTTTCCAGTTCAGTATGGTTCTTTACCACTTCCTTATAAAATCATTCACAATTTCTCCTTCTATTATATATTTTTGGCATTACAGTGAATGGTGGTGGTTCAAAGAAAGCCATGAACCTTAAGTTTTTGTCCTTCTTTTTGTTCACTTTTTTAAAAGTTGTCTTCTGCACAAAATATCAGTGCTTATTTTCCAGTGAAGGATGGAAATTGTATTTACAGAGGAGAACCTGTTCTTTGAACACTGCAGACATTCAGTCACTGAAATGAAGGTTGAACAAATCCTTAGATACTATACTATAGTACTGGGTTCCTATATTGGCAGGAAAGTGGTTGAAAATGTCTCCTCTTGTATCTAATTTGTGACTTTTTTCAAGTAATCGGGCAACAGAGATAATAATCACTACAGTTAGTAGTTTTTCCCTCATGCTTCTAAAAAAAAATTCTTCAGACTAAATCTTACTTGCAGTTATGGGCCAATAGTAACTCTAAAAAGCACTGGTTTAGTACTCACTAGCTCTGTTCTTGCCATATTTAGAAATTTAATTTCTTAAAAGGTAACTGCTTGTTTTTTAAGGACTTGCTGATACTTAAATTATGGTGTAGGAAGGGACATATAATCACTCTTGTAGGAAATAAAATGCTTGTGAAGTAGGTATTCCAAGGTGATGCACAAGGTGAGATCCCGAGGGAAATTTGCTGTGTCAGATGGACAAGAAGAGTTCTAAGAATCGTAAGCTGAGGAAAGTCATTGTCAATGAAAGGTGTGACTGTGGGGTGTTTTGTGTAGAATAATGCTCCAGACTGACTTTATGTGTCACCATTACTTTAATAGTCAATTTTGTGAACTGTGTGCAGGTGTTTTCCTTTTTCCAAGTATCCACTCTTTTTTGGTTTGAATAGATGAAGATAAAACTAATGAGCACATTCCCTATGCAGTTGCAATAGCTGAGCCGTATTATACTGTGTTTTAGGGACTGGGATTCTGTTGGTGTGCTGATTTTTCAAGCTAATAACTCGTTCAGTTGCTAAGGTACATGTGTCCAAGTCTGCAGTTTCCACTAAACATTTGAGCCAATATTATTAGGCAATTAATAAAAAAGAAAAAATAGCATGTGATTATAAAGGAATCATAATAAATTGAGTTATGTTTTATTATGTTTCTTAGATTCTACACCACTTCAACATTTTGATGGCTTCATCCTTTAAGTTGATAGTATCTAATTTCTTTAGTGTACCTGAGATCTTTGGATTACTAGCTTCTTGTTGCAGGTACCTACAGCTAAAAGCAAAAGCAAGGCAAACACGTCTTCAGGTGTATGTTTAGGCACTTTGTCATTAAACAAGCTGTCATTACTGACTTCCTTGCCTCACGTAGTGTGGCAGAGTTGTGTGAATGCTGTCTTGATTAAAATTATGTCGTTTGGACAAGACCTTTGACTTTTGGAGTCATATACAAGTATAGTGTTTACTGCATGGAGTTTTTTCCAAATGTAGGTAGACTGCTAGAAAGAAGTGAATTTGTTTACTTTCTGTAAGTCGTTTAAAAGTGAGCCTGCTTACTGATACAGTGCAAGCTTTATTTAAATTGCAGCTGTGGTTCTGTGATTTTATGGGGATTGGAAAAGAGGACAATAATGAAAGCAATGTGGGAGGATGAAAGCAGGTCAGAAAAGGGAGAGGGAGTTTCTAATTGAACCAGTGACTTGCAGTGAGAGGGCGTGACTAAGTGAAGCAGAGCTTTTTCTATTGTATTTTTGTCAGTATTATTTGATATAGTGCCAAAAGTGTGTACAGTGCTGTAGAGTGGAAGGCTTGTTTCAAGCACGTAACATGCTCCCTGTGTTGGAGGACTTAAATTCTTTAAGTATAGTCGGGGGCAGTGCAGAATCATGCAGTACAAAGATGTGATAGTGCATGGTTGGTGGCATTCACCCTGGAGCAGGTGGGTCTTTCTGTTGTTGTTATTGAAGAGGGGGAATGTTTTGTGTATTGATCAAAAACTTTCTGGTTTTGTGATTTCAGGGGCTGCTGTGCCCTTTACTTCCAAAGAGTCTCAATGCAGTTGGACCACCCATCATTCACTCTTTACAGAGGAGAAAGGGACTTTAGGAGTAGTAGAAATCCATTGTTCATGCCCGTTAGACATTCTCGATTGGTGAGGTTTTAATTAATTTTATCTCCTTTTGTAGGATGGATAAGAAAGAGGGTACATAGTGTCAGTAGTGTTTCAAAGCAAGTTGTCTGAGATTGGTTCTTTGTATGTGAATATGAAAACTGTATTTATTTTTAAAAATGGGTTAGCTTTTAATTCAACTCTAAACTTCAGGACAAAATCTTTAGAGCAGTATTTGTTACAGTATATTTGTTACAGTAGACACCCTAATGAGAATCAGGGCTGAAGTGCTGCTGGCAGGCAAAAGTGAGAGTGAGTTGATGACTGCATGTGACTCTGTCAGTGTGTGTGTTCATCCTGAAGGATGAACCAGCCTGTGATGGGTGAGCTGGAAGCTGTCAGTCAGTTTGTTGACTTCATCAGCCTCGGGAGGATCACACTTACGAACATGGTTGTGTCTGGAGGGAGCAACGGGGAGATAGGTGTCATTTCTTTAGCAGTTTCTGTATCTCAGCTGTGTGATATTACAGAAAAAAAGACCGCAGAGTGTTTAGGGTGTGAGTAGTCTAAGGACTTAAAGACTCTTTACTCTATGATGCTATGCAAACAGTGAGGAACACAGGGTATGCTGGGTCATGTTAGACTGCATGGCATTAAGTTACAACAACCTACAAAAATCAGTGGAGGGCAAAAAACCAAAAAACTTGTGGGACATGGAGGGAGAGTTGCCTGAGAAATGTTGATCTGCTCAGAACTTCGTGAAGAATGAAGGTTGTGTGGAATTGAAGGCTGTGGAGTATAGAGTGGGTAAGAATTACTTCATCATCTGTCCTTTCTTTTGACAATATAATCTTGTTCATTTTAGTGCTTTAGTTTGTGTTTCCAGTGTGGTGGTTGTTTAGTGCTGGATGTTACTGGTAGTACAAGTATTTCTGTTTCCCATAATCAGACTTGTGTATATTGAACCCATTTTTGTTTTGGAGAATATAAAATTTTCCTTCCGAAGGCTTTGTTTTAGCATTGGTGTGGTTTGTTTATTTAATATCTTCATCCATGGAAAAGATCAGTGTGAAATGTTCTATTTGAGCATAGGTAATTGCTTGTGTTTACTTCCATGTTAACTGAATTCTTATACACAATTATATGTCTTTTGCATTAATCTCTTAGAAATTGTGTCCTTGAGGTATTTTGACTTTTGAATCACGTGTAAAAACCTGTAGGTCATCGCTTTTTTGAGCTCTGCATTTTTAGCATTGACAAATCATAGCAGTGCGCTGTTCTCAGATTCATTTAAAAATAAAGGCTATCAGTGTGGAATAAGGTGCACTTATAGAAATCAAATTCAGCAGTTATCTCCAACAGGAAACATGTTTAAAGTGATGTGAATCTAGTCTCTATATGAAATGTGGTGGTCTTTGTATGCCAGTTCATGCTGGATCATAAATGGCCCTTTTATTTAATATGTAGGAATTCTCTTTGGGTCTGTGAAACCACCAGATGGGAAAATGTTTCCTAGTGACAGATGATCATTTCCCTTGGGAGTTGTGTTCTAAAATGTTTGTAGTAGACTATGGTTGTGTAGGTGAATGCACAGAAATATTTTCAGTATTTACATCTTGTCTTCACCGAAATCTGTGCACAGAAAAGTATACCTACATTAAGAGCCTATCCTGTGTTTTAAAATGTACACCTGCTTTTGCAGGTGATGTAAAATGTTATCCGAAATGTAGAAATCTGCAAAACCAAAACAAGTCTGATGTGGGGTGGCTGAGTCTTGCCATATGGGTTGTAGTATGCTATTCAATCCAAATGAAGCATTTCTAGCAAATGCCAGATCAAGGGATCGCTCCTGAGAATTTATCTGTGTTTCCTGTACATGGGCACTGCTGCATATGTTGGCTTTGATAATTTCAAGCATATTTAAAGTCCATAAATATGAACTTTCCTCAGTGCTTCTTCAGTTCTTCACTAATTTGTCTGTGGTAAGCAAATTGAAGCTGGAAATGGGCAGAGGATAGACAATTAAAAGAAAAAGAGAAAATAAAGTCCCAGCATGCTATTTAAATCCATCTCTTTCAGCTTTTTTCAGATGATGTCTCTGTTAGTGGCTGAAAAGGAATACTTTTATATTGATCCTCAAACTTTGAATGGAAACCTGAGTATTTCACTTTCCTGGATCTTAGTAGGCCAAGTAAACACTTGACATCCCATACCGGTGAGCTTGTAGTATAGTGAGTTTATGGTAACGGATCACAAAGCAACTTGAAGTTAATTCTTTGAGACGTATTTTAGTTTCTCATGATAGGAAGTAATAGAGCCTGTTATAATGAGGGTCTGGTGCTAAGGGCTGAATGAACTTTTGACAGACTTTCTAGCTTTCCAGATTTACAGCAGTTATTTTAAAGCAGAGAGAGAATGATAAGAGAAGTAATTTACAGGTATTTTTTATCATTCCTTTCTTTAAAAGGCTTTTGTCTGACTGTTGAGTCATGAACTCTTCATGTTCGTTCACAAGTTAGATGGCATTGTAAGAGGTCTAGGAAAAGGTTGCACCTGACAGTTGACTCTGTTTTTAGGACTGGAGTTAAGTGAGGCACAGGAATTTCTTTTCCTGACTGAAATACGCTTACAGTAGTTGAAATGGCAGTATTTCTTCTTCCCCGATCCCATCACACATAATGGCTTGTGGGATACCATCTATTTGATAGGTATTAGAAATGTTAGGACTTAACTTGAGCCTCTCACCAAACTTTGTTGTCACTTCATATTGTTGGAGAGCAAAGTTGGATTTTCTTACATTCTTATTTCTGAATTGCATAATGTATTCTGAGATGTTGCCAAAGACTATATAAAAATCTGAAGTTTTTTTATTAGACTCCTCCTGTTTCAAGCATTGTTTCCCTTGGATCTCCTCTGAGGAAGTAAAAACTTTACTTAATCACTCTATTCTGTATTTCATTTCTATGTTTAATACTCTGGGTCTTATACTGCCGTGAAATAGTGATTGCTGTATCTTACTTATGACAATGTTGAGACATTTGTGCACTGGGAGACAGAACTGAAACCTTTGAACTGAACAGTGTGAGGTAACTTCCTTCCAGGGCAGTTTCTTTGTGACACTTGTCTGGGAGTTGTTTCCAAAATCTGTACTGAGGTATTATAGCTATCTCTTGTAGCCTATTAAAGAGTTCTTCTAACATGTTCTGCAGCAAATACTGTGATATGTACTGTGATACAACAGGACTAATAAAGAATTGAGTTTGCTCTTCAGGAATGATGTTAGGCCTTTGTTACATCAGTCAAAAGCACCAGCAGGTGTGTAGGTCCAATTGGAAATGATCTGACAGTCAGATGTTCGGAGGTAAAACTTCTCCAGTGAAAAGGCACTCTGTGCCTTTTTAAAATCTGGCATTTGTTTCCCATGCAGAAAGCATCCATTTTTCTTTTCTCATTGTACTGGGTCTGGTTGGGACAGAGTTAATTTTCTTCATAGCAGCTGTTACGGTGCTGTGTTCTTTGTGACCAGAACAGTGTTGATAACACACTGATATTTTAGCTCTTGCTGAACAGTGGTTGCACAGCATCAAGGCCTTCTCTCTTTCTCACTCTGTCTGGTGTCTGTTCCCCCACAATGATTGAGGGGGGTACAAGATATTGCGAGGGATACAACCAGGCAGGTGACCCAAACAAACTAAGGAGATACTCCATGTCATATAATGTCATGCTCAGCAATAAACTGGAGGGGGGTGGGATTTAGAGAGGTTACCCAGCTCTTGCTTGGGAAGTGGCTTGGTATCGATCATGGGTGGTGGTGAGTGGCCTGTTTCACTTTGTTTTTCTCTACTTCCACTTCTCCTTTGTATGTTAAACAATTTTATTATCTCAACATTCAAGTTTTCTTGCTCTTTATTCATGTTTTTCTCTTCACCCATCTGATTTTAGGAGGGAAGTACGCACCTGTATGGTTTAGTTATCTATGGGCAACTTAGCACCACATGATCTCTTCATACTTGTGTAAGGCAGAAAGGAAACAGAGATCTCAACACATGGATATTTGTTTTGAAAGGAACCTCTAAAGGTCATGGAGTCCAAATACCCCGTAGTAAGTAGGGATGTCTTCAGTTAGATCAGGTTGCTTAGAACCCTGTCCAATGAATGTTTCCAAGGATGAGGCATCTACCAGCTTTCTGGGCAGCCTGGTTTTGGATACTATGCTTTCGGATTCTTCAGGGTAAGGAAAGTATTTGCTTTTATTTTCAGTGTTGAAATTTTTAAGACACCAGGGAAACTTCTGTCACAAAAAAATTGACACAGAAAACAGTAACTATAGTGTATTTTTACTATGCTTTGTATATTCTGGAGTTGAATTTGAATGTTTTGCCTTGCCACAGATTTTTCTGGTGCCTCATTTCCCACAGTGGTCTCAGGTTCATGTTTTTCATTTAGCAAGTCTTAGTTTACAGCTCATGTCTTCCCATTCCTAGTCCGTGCTTTCTGCTGCTCCCCCATGTTGGCCTCTCCAACACACTTGCTTTCTGCTCAGCTGTTGTTTCTGCTGTAGTCAAATTTGACAACTCCCTTTTGCTTTTTGCTTCTCTGGAGACCATTTACAGAAAGATCCATGCTATTCTGAATAGATGCCAAAAATTGTGTCAGTCCATAGGCCAAGTGAAGATAGAATATCTAATTGCTGAAGTTTGTCTCTATTTGTATGTTGTGGAATTTTTTTTTTAAGGCTTCTGTGCTCAGTACATAAAGGTGAATGGTCTTTCTCAGGGACTGTTAAAAGGATGTTCTTGGCTGAAGACCAGTACCAGAAAAATTTGAAGTTCGTATTTGAGGCAGGAGGATGCTAGAGCTGTTCAGTGACCATAGATCTTCAGTCAGAGTTGAAGATAGGATAGCGTGTGATTTTTGTAGAGATTTTTTTTCATAATTCTTTTTCTTGAAAATGGCAGAGCTGTTTTGGTTAATTTTAAGTTATTTATTTTTCCATCCAAAGTTGACTTGACAACCATTGAATAAAAAAATTGATCCAAAACAGTATGTCCAGAAAATAAGACTATATAACAAAAAAAAAAAGTTTGGCATGTTTAGTAAAGGCATACAACTACTGATAGATTTTCTTTGTGTATGTCTTTGTGCTCCTGATGCTGAAAACAGTGAAAATTCATATTCTTGCAGCCACAGAAAATTACAGTACATATTGTATCTGAGCTAGGAGTTCCAAACAGGATTTCACATTCTGTATTGTCTGAAAATATTTGAAACTTATCCTGTATATTGTGCCATGTGTTTACCTAACCTGAGAATATTAAAAGTTTGGGTAAAACTATCTACTGTACTGATAAGATTAGTGGTAGTTCACTTGTTAACTTCTATACTTACTTGAAGGGCAGTAAAGAGATAAAAGGAGAAAGAATATGCCCCCTTCCATATCTGTGAATGGGGAAAAGAATTTTAATTCGCAAAACTGGGACTTGCTAAATGAAAAGTATGGACTTGAAAAGAGTGATTTGGGACATGCAGTTGAAGAAAGAGTTATGCCTACAGTGCAAAATGTGGAAGTGAAAGTAATTTATGCAAAGCATCAGAAGACAAAACACAGGAAATAATAGAATACTAACTGGTGGTTGGGAAAAAAAAAACAGGACTGGGAAAAGAATTATTAGGACAAGTATAACTTGCTCCAATAGCAAGTGATTATGGTGTGACTAATGCTCTCACTCATGTTTCCAGTATGGTGTGTTAGGGAGTACTAGTAGAACATAGCTTGAACTGATGTGAATGAAACAGTGACTTGACTGTATGTCTAGAATCCTAATACAGGACACCTGAAAGAGCACTTAGTCTTGGATAGTAAAATTTTAAAAAGCCAGGAAATTAAAGGAACTTGGTGAGCATTCAGATATAATGATAAATAACCTGTAATTAGGACTTCAAATTATGTATATTTATCTTGTCTAATAACCACTGTAAGAATAGAACTATGATACATTTTTAGTTTCCTTGCCTGTACATTTTTGTTATTCATCAATCTGCATATTTTCAAGATGAAAGAAAGGAGAAATAGAAATACTGAATATAAGAAATTCCAGAACAGTGAAATCCAGTGAAAACCTACACAAGAAAAGTGTTGCAGTCTCTGTCATATCTGACAGGTAACCTTGTAATGTCTGAACTGGCTCATTTTTCAACATGCCAGTCAAATATGGGAGTTTGAAATAGCAACAATCACTGCTTGTGCAATGGATGTCATTTAGTACAGAACCATAGAGATAATGTGTTTCTTGCGTTTTATCTGTCTTAACATCAGAAAAATGAAAAAGATTCTTAGGGTTTTTTTTCTGTGTAGTAGTTGCTGATACTTTCTGTCCTTCAGGTTGTATTTTTCAATACACATCTCTACATCAGTTTGCAAACATGTGGAAAGAGTAAACCAGATGAACCATTAAACAAAATACATGTGATACTTTTTTTTAAAATTTTTGTGTCTTGTTTGTGTATTTGAGTTTTGTAGTATGACTGAAAATGTGGCATCCTGGATGCAGTTGCTGCTTTGGAATATATCTGGTTCTTAGGAGTATGCGTACTGGTCCATGCCTGCTAGGCATCACTAATGGATAAGTAAGGAAAGAATATGAAAGACAAGGTAAATGTAGACTGGTTTGGGTTTTTTTAACTCATGCTATTTTCTTTGCTGCTGGTAGAACGTAGTTTAGGTTTTCCTGAGAACAAGGTTGTAAATAAAGGTCATTATACTTAATAGGATCTAATTGAGTTCTGTATCAGACTTCTGTTTAATCTTTTGAGCCCACTTCTGCTTTCAGCCTCCACAATATTCTCTAGCAATATGTTTCACAACTTAGTTTTGTGTTTGTAGAGCAGGGGAAAAAATTATAAAATTAAATTTTTGATATTGGATATATTTCCCAATTCCTGTGTTTGTGAGACAGGAGGGAATAACTATTTACTTTCCACATTTTGCATATCTTTTATCAGTCTCTTAGGTCTTTGCATCTGTTTGTCACTTTTCTCCCATGCTCTCGCTCTCACTGAAGGCTGGAGTTTTAGCCAATTGCATACAAAAACTATTGATTATTCATACTGACTTTCGTGCTAACTTTTATTACTCTGAGGTAACTTCTTTCCACTGCTGCAAGTTTTCAGAATTGTGAGGGTGTGGGAGAATAATGCCACGACATGGTGATGTTTCCGTTTCTTATTTCATTTGTAATCATTTTTGAATTCTAACTTCTTTGACTACTGCTTTTGGGCTAGGGCAGTGAATATTTATGGAATATTTGGAATTATTTTGTAATGATGCAGGAAAATACTGTTCATTGACATCATGGCTAGGGTACATAACTATCAGTCATCTGTCAAGATAACATTATTGAGGAAAAGTAGCTGAATTTAATTTAGAAACAGTTAAAATGGGACTTAGAGTAAAAATCAAGATGCAGTTTCCTCCTATTCTACCTCTCTCTAATGTATATTGAATGAATAATAAAAGGTTTACCCAATTTTCATCTCTTTGAAAGGTTCATGTTGCTAAGGGTAGCATTTATATGTGTTCACAAGTTGATTACAGTAACATAAATAACTTCATTTTGTGTGGAGGAGGCTGGGGAAAGCTGGTATATGGGTTAGAGAGGTATTGCACTGAGCATCAGATCAGAGTTTGCCCTGTGCCTCTCCCGAGTGACTCAGTGCTTTAGCTCTGATTCTGAAGAATGGGGATTTTGGTACTTTTCTCCTGTGTTGTATGTTCAGGATTTGACTAAAGGAAAAGATGGAATTTATTTCTTTCAGTAATTGCAACTGTGTTGTGTAGATCTCTTGTTAATAAAACTCTTTGTAGCAATTAAGTATATGTGCAAGGGAAATGTATCTGCTGCACTCAAGAGTTCTGCGAGGGTACGCGTTGCCTTAGGGCCATGTGAGGTTTTGTCTATAAACGTTTTTTTGGTGTTGATGCAGTTTGTGGTGTATTAGGGTCCTCATCTTGGATTGGATCTGTTTGCCACAGTACAAGTAAGTGTTGTGTGCATAATGCCTTCTTTGCTTCAAGATGAGCACCTCTTAATTTTTTTTTTGTGATGAATTGAAATGTGCAGAGGGGTTGAAACACAGACAGTAGCTCTGCTCAAAACCAGGGAGCTAATCCATAGGGATGTTGTTTGTAGAGTATTGCTTAAAGGTAATCTGTTGTCTAGTCAGAGAGTCACAGTCGAACCCTTTGTCAAATAGGATGGTCCTGGGTCTTCAGGGGAGAACAGCATCTACACAGATACTCTGGGGGACTTGGGATACACACTTACTCATACAGTAATCCAGGGAAAATCAGAGGCACAGGGTGTGCTCAGGATGTCAAGCTAGGCAGATCCTGAGAAGATAGGTGTTAGAAGCAGAAAGGCTTTGGATGTAACTTTCCTGCTGCCAAACTGCAAAGCTGTTTGGGTTTTCTAGTTACTTTTTCTGCATTACAGGTGTGACAATGCTGTGATGCATACCACAGAGAAAAATATAAATGAAGTTTGTGTCCAATAGACCTCAGAATTTAAAATATATAAAAACAAATCTCACAGCAAGAATTCTGGGTTCATTGTTTCATTTAAAATTAAAATAAAGCCAGAAAAGTGAACAGTATACTAACAACAGCAAAGTAAAACATGAAGTGAACTTATGTCTGGTTGTAAAAATAAATTTTTATTTCACTGTTTAAGCTGAAAAGAAATTTGACTTCATGTTGTTTATTCAATTTCTCTATGTAGAGTGGACTGCCAGTATTTTAGAAGACTTATTTCTCAAGTCTTGAAAAATAACTTTAAAATTTGCTGAGTGTTGTCACTGCCCTGTCAGGAGAGTGCTGGTTTGCTCAACTGTATAAATGATAATAGTTACGTATTTGTCCGTTTGTACATTTCTAGGATTACTGAAATTAAATTAGAATGTATGAAATCATTCCACCACCAGTTGCTGTAGAGTCCAGGACAGATCCATTGCACGAACAGGGGAATTTCTTGTCACATCACTTAATGATCAAATTCTTGTCCTAGGGAACCTCCAACACTGTTGTAGGCCAATGGTAGGAAAGGGTTCTTTTCCCTCTCCAGGAGCCATAAAGGGAAACCTATGCCCACTTATAAAATGAGTTTGGCAAGTCATAGAAATATTTATGAACGCTGGCAGCAAAAGCATAGTCTCATGCTTCTTTATTTTTAGGCAAAAAGGTGTTAAGCTAAGTCTGACTTCTTGTTATGTTTTGCTTTTTGCGTTGTGCTTCCTCACCAGGCTTAGCAGATGTACATTGCTGCTTTCAGCCTTCCTTTTTTCAGATCTTTTACCTGACCATTTTGGTCAAAACATCTGAGGATGTTTTTGGTAATGAAAATGTATCTGCCATGTGTTAATTTGGTGTCTTATGTAAATAAAGACTTTCTTGGAAAGTCTTAACCTAGTTAGTGTAAAGAGTGTTCTCTCTCTCAAGAATAGTGTTGAAGCACTGAAAGAAGTACAGCTGTCTCAAAACACTTTATGGCGAAAAAACATTGAGTGTATAGCAGGCTATTTATGGATCAAGCTTGGCTGCATTCCATAGGAGAGATTTTTCCTGTAATTCTGTACTGGCATGTATTAAAATGTTGTCATCCTTTTTGTAAGAAGTCATGAAGGAGAAAGAAATTTTTGAGAAATTGTCCTGATGGAAGGCATTCACTGATTTGTCAACACAGATATGTCTGTTAATTTCTGTATGTTTATAATAACTGCTTGGTTTTGGCACTACTGGTCAATTTTATGGCAAAGATCTTTTGCTTCTTTACATTCTTGTGGTGTCTGAACTTTTCAAAAGTGATTCTGAGAGCAAATGTGACTTCAACAAAGTTACCTAGTATTCAAATAAAAAAAAAGCTCTGCTGTTGTAGGAAAAACTGTTGCAAGGAGGTGGTTAGTATTTTAATAGTGATCTTATCTAGGAAATTACAAATAAAGGACATCAAATTCTAATAAAATTTCAAAAATTTTGAAATTAGGATAGTATCTCACTGTAAAATTATGACTAAACACTTTTGTTTTAAATTAGCAACTACTTCTTTTTTCAGGAAATTTGGAGAGCGACCTCAACCGAAACGGCTCACAAGGTAAGCATTAAAGAAATTCTGTATTTAACAATTTTCTGAAGTTACCCTTTTCATTCTCAGAAAAATTAAGTTAAAAATTTGTGGGTTGCTAACCCTAGAATTTTTAATATCTAAGCTTTTCAATTATATATGCAATCAGCAGCCAGAAGTACAATTTTCAACAGAGTGGCTTATTTTTAATATGAAACTCAAAATGCATTTTTAGAAATGGTTTTGTCTTCATATATCAGTTATTGTAGATTATTCAGTAGGGTGTCAATCTGCTTATATTTAAATCTTCAGGAATGAGCTGATTTGTTTCTTGAGTAGAAGTGTCTTGTGACGTCATGCAAAGTAACACTTTTTGCTGCCAGAATTGAACACGGTGCTGTCAAGGAGTGTTCTTAATTAATTTTGGTGAAACCCAAACAATCAGAGAGAGTATCAAATAGAACTATCAAGTCAATCCATTCTGGAAAGTGTTTAGTGACTGGAGTACAGTGCTTGATTTGCTCCTGGCCTGCCTGGGATATATTTATACCAGAAACTGTTAAGTAGTCACCTTCTTTTTTCAAACTGCTGTCTCAGAGTCTATGCAAATATTTATTTTTCTGTGCCACAAACTGTGCCGATTATAATTAACTCCTGGCTTTAAAATCCATTGTTTGCTTGAAAGCAAAAAAGGGTGTGCCATTTGTTTTATAATTTTGTGTGGTGATAGAGGAAGCCCCTTGTCACCCTGTCAGTCTCTGTTTTGAGAGAAATGATACCTCATGTTAGCACATGATGGGGGGGAGCATTTACATTTTGTGTTGTGAGTATCTGTCTCACTGCATTTCTGGATAAGTTTTAGGTTAGCTTGTCATCATTAAACTTCATTTCAATGCAAGCTTGATCCGTACTGACTTACAAGTAATTGAACAAACATGGTTTCTTGTTGGCCTGCCAGCCTTCAGGGATATTTGAAGATACTGTGTTTTAAGTAATGAGCTGCTTTCCATCTTGAGTAGTAACACCTGTTACTATAGCCCTGAAATTACTCATAGAATTTGTCTTCTTTGATTTAAAATAAAAGAACAAAAATAGAATGTATCTTCTGTGATTTAAAAAGAGCAACAGAAAAAAAAAAAAGACTATGCAGTGAGGGCTTTTAGCTAAGTTTTCTATTTACTGTAGTTACTCTTAATTTCATGTGCAGCATTTTAGCTACTAGGTATGCTAGTTGCTCTTTCCGGAATACAGGATAGGCATCTGAGAAGTTCCAGCCATCCTTCAAAGTAGCGGTTTGAAAACCTTTCTTGTGATGATAGAGGCTGGAAACAAACACCCTAACTTTCCTCTGAAGAGTAAACTGCTGAAACAGAACAACTGTCACACAAATTTTTAAGATTGATTTGTTTATATAATACTGAAAATGTATCTGTAACCCCTTAAAAGCATTTAGTGTAATTATTGGAAAATTGCTGTGGGTTTTTTGTTTACAGGGAGTCTGGTTTGACTAATAATCTGTTCATTGTCGTGCAAGCTCCAGCAGAACAACGCTACTCTGTTCATACTATGGTAGTTGGTTTTAGATGTGAACTATAGTAGTACTACCTTCATGAAGAGTCTTAAGATTGAAGAATGAAAAACATCATATAAGATATCAGTGGGAGGGATTGGAGGGGGAACATCACTAGTTCTTGCAGGAACTTGGATTGTACAAATCCACCGTAGAAACAGACCAGTAGAAAATAGAAATTTTCTTCCTCATACAATGCTAAATAAAGGTTAGATAGCACCGAGCAGTTTTCTGTGTGGGTTGCTGGGTTTGAGTAGTTTTTTTAATAGCAGTCAAGTCAAAAGTTTTTAGTATGACATATGTTCTTAATTTAGTACGATAGTACTCTTAGTAGAATATTTCAAATTGTCAGATTGTAAGTTTTTAAACAACTTAAATGCAGCTAATATGTATCATAATGAAATGTATAATAATTTCACAGTGAATTATGTTTTGGGGCTTAAAGTATATTCTTAAACAATTACTGTGAATAAGTAAGGCTGTGGGCTTTGAGGCAGTTCCTCCAGCTGTACTTTCATGGTTAAACATCAGTTTTACCAATGTCAAATGTAAATAGATCAAGTTAGTCCAAATTTAAAACAGCAATTCAAGTCTATTCTCTGTTCTTATATCCTGCTACTTACACAGAAAATCGGCGCAGTAATCACTAGACATTAATCATATCTTATGCAGGCATGACAAACACAAGAATTTGCAAAACATCATTAGCAAAGCTGAGTTGTTGTTGTCTAACCCAGCCCTGGCTCAATCTACTTGCTTTTCTCTATGAAACTGTGTGTGGGGATTTCTTTTGGAAAAGGTCTAGTCAAGAAAATACTGCTTTTTGTCTTCCATGATTTTTTCACTAGAAGTGTTTGGTTTTCTAGATGTGTCCTAAGGGAATTCAGTAGTTGGTGCAGTTCACAGAAAAAAACCAAAAATCCAAACAACCAAAAGAAAAATCCTTCTTATGTAGGGTTTTATCTTTTCATATAAATTCATAATTTATTTCTCTGGTAGATGACTTTGAAGATGAGTGCATCGGTGGGCATTCAACCCACAAATGCCCCTTCAGGAACTTGTGTTCCTGCCAGCACTCTGGCACAGCTGATCCCTAGGGTGTTGAATTTGGCATGCTGCTTAATGAACAGTTAGATTATTCTACAGAAGAGTGACTGGGTGTTATTGTTCTCGCGCTTCTCTCAAGGAATTGTTGTTCATGTGTTTGACGTAATTACAGCATTCATCTGTAATTACAGTGATGATGAACAATAAAACATTTTTAATTTTTTATTTTTTTTACCTGATTGTATGCAGGAAGTAGATGTTTTCTCTAGAAAACTAGGTGAAACAATGTGCTGAAGAATTTAACTTTTTCTTAGTATCTTCAAAACCAAAAGAAAACTTGTATATAAACATTGCACTCATTTGCTTAAAAGCCTAAACAGTTTGTCATTATCATGGCATACTAAATTGGTCATGAAGAAAATACTTAACTAATAAAATGTGCTCAGATATTTGTGGCATGGAGCTTAATGAAATAGGACTTTAAACTTTTAGTAGTTATTGGCATTGATTTTACATCACAAGAATCTTTTTTACTAGAAAATGTAGTAATTGTAATTGTAAATGATCACAGACCCCATATTGCTAGTTTTATGCAAGATAGTTACTTCTTTTTCCCATGTAATGGTCTTAAACAGTAGCAAACGCATCTTGACCCTGTTAATGGTGGCCTTTTTGGAATTTCAGGTCCTGGGGTTTTTTACCTAAGGCTGTCTTTGTTTTGTTGTAAACAAAACCAAAAGAACTTTCAAAGCTTATGTTGTGTTTTGATTTTCAGGGAAGCAATGCGAAATTACCTGAAGGAGCGAGGTGACCAAACAGTGCTAATACTCCATGCGAAAGTTGCGCAGAAATCATATGGGAATGAAAAAAGGTAAGTTTTTATGCTGTACTGAAGTCTCTCTGCAGCTGGGAGCGAAGGAAACTATAGCGTGTAGTTGTGTGCACAGCACTTTACAGAATTCCTCAGATTGCACTGTAGTCTGGAGAAACAAAATGCTTCCTCCTAAATCATTTAATTATGTAGCAAGTGCTACAAACATGTAGCATTCAATGGAGTGATGCCTGTTTCTACCAAGAGGTTCCCTATCTGTGGGCAAAGCTTTTCTTCCATTGGACTATGTAGTAATTCATTTTAAACCTTCCATTTTAATTTTGGAGTAAATAAAGTGATCAACAGTGAATACTTGTAGAGGAGTTTTTTCCTGAATAATTTCAAATTAATATGAAAGGGAAGTTGTTAGCCTCAGTAAGATAAATTTCTGAATCACATTTGTAATAGTTTTAAAAAGAATGATAGGTCAATCATGACTGTATTTATGATAAATATTCCATTGCAAAAATCAATACAGTACATGTTACAATTATAGGTACTTCTCTAAGGGACAGAATCTGCAGGAGTATGTGAGAATGAATGCTTTTTAGGCAAAGGTGCTTTTCCTGCAGTCTTCTCTTGCAGTCTTCTCTGTGTGATGTTTTTATTGCATGACTAGTAGAAGCAATTCGGATGCTCCTTCATATGCAGGTTTCTAGTCCTCATATGGTATAATACAGCATTCTTTAATTGTAAGCGATGCTTTTCTACCTGATATTTCACTAGAATAATGCAGTATTTGGTTAGTGTTTGTGTTATTAATATTTGTTCAGCACAAAAAGACCATATGCTCAGCACATTAATGACTTTGAAATTATAACCTTTCTTTTACCACTGTTATGTAAGTCCTGTTGCATCATTATGTTTTTATAGCTTTGAGATTAGAGATTTATGATATATAAGACTGTTAGAAGACACAAATGTTATAATTAAACCTGCTGATTTCTCAGTTGTTGTTGCCTATCTCAGTCACAGTTTCTGATGTCTGTGAATCAGAGATACAGACTATATTTTGAACTGTTTTTCAATATTCTGTGCCTGAGTACCTGTCTTTCTCAGATCCTTTCTTTGGGCAGTGTGCAGGTTCTGCACGGCCATGGAATTGTTTACCCAAAGTGCTTTTTAGATGTTCCTGAAATTCTTGATATGAATCAAGTGGGAAGTCAGTGAAGGAGGGAGGGCACAAAAGCAGACAAGTGTATTTGCTGTACAACTGTGTGGCCCTCTTGCCCTCTGCCATGTTTAAATGCAAAAGGGTTGCAATGCCAGGCCATACTAGCAGTAAATGATAACTGTAACCCTTTGTGGCAAACTCCATAGCTAAAAAGATTTATCATGACACTATAGAAACTTCTGATTGTTATCTTGTCAGATTGTATTGTCATTCAAGAGTTGCATAGTTAACTCATGACTGCAGATGAGTAAGGTGTATTACTCCCCAAAAATGAGGGCTGTGCCTGCAGGTAAGAAAGTGACTTTCTAAACAGTGTATCTATAACTTTGTTCTCCTGAGGCCAGAGCAGTTCATAAGGAACATTTTGCGAAGCTGTCCTGTGTATCATTATTCTGGAGGACAAATTGCATCAAAAGAAAGGAGAATATAAAAAGATAAAGCATGTAATTTTGATTATTAAAAGTTTCATTACTGTTTGGAAAATTTACAGAAGTGTTCTCAGTAATCCAGGGCAAAGCTTCAAATTGTTATTTGGTAATGGTTTCTGAAAGCTCCTATGTGCATTTCATAGTATTGCCATAAAATCCTGTTGACTTCAATATATCAGTATACTTCACCTGGTGCTTTACCGTGGCACGTACCTTACCTAAGCAATGGTAATGTTTGGTAAACTGCTTGAAACAATTGCTAACTGGAATTAGGCATTGTTTTACCATACTTTTTGAGGTGCAGTATAGTGTCTTAGCACAGCTGTCTTTGTTCATGCAGGGGGTATCTCAGATTCACCTCTTTAAGAATGGCAGTATGTCAAATGAGTGTAAAGAACTTCAGAGCTTGGAAAAGAAGATCGGGAATGAAAATAGTTGGTTGTTGGTTGTCAAATAGTACGATGCTGAAATGATTGCTGTTGTGGTATGGGTATGAAATGAAAGTGTGGAATCAGGCACCAAATTGGTCAGGTTAGAAGGGGCCACAGGGGGACATCCAGCCTAGAGCACATGGCACATGTGGGACAGGATTGCATCCAGATGGTTCTTGAGTGTCTCCAGTGAGGGAGACTTCCCAGCCTCTCTGGTCAACCTGTTCCATATGCGGTCACCTGCACAGTAAAAAAGCTCTCCCTCGTGTTCATGTGGAACTTCTGTGCATTAGTTTATGCCTGTTCCCTCTTGGCCTCTACATACTAAGGTTTCATTTTTTCAGTCTAAATATTTTAGCTTTTCTTAATCTTTAACATACCATGTACACTGCCTCTGATACTATTCTGCTAGTTCCCAGACTGTCAGCATCAGTAATGATGTCCTGTGGTTATCAGCATAAAGGAAGGTGCCAGTTATTAAATCCTTGAATCCATATGTGGCCTAAGGTACTTAGTAAAACTGAACGATGAATTATTATATTCCTTTTTGGGTTGTTTTTTTTTTGAGTTTTTAAATTGTTTCGGCTGTGTTTATAGCAGAGTGTGGCCTTTGTTTCTTCATAATTCTGGAGTAAGCAAAATTAGTAAAGTTTTAATGCTGCTTTATGCAACTGGACAGTCAAGTTTTCATCATTTTTACATTCACTACCATTTCTGAAGCGAGTTGATTTGCATGCATCTTTTTTACAGAAAGATACATGTGTCATACCAGTTTTTGTGGAGAAATTTCCTGTTTTCCATGGGACTTCATTATGGCATAGATATAATCTGGTTAATTTTTGAACCTTAAAGAATAACTTAATTTGCATCACTTTTGTAGCTAGGAATTCAAGTTACAAAAGGAATTCTTTCTTAAATTTGACATCTCTTTCAAGTAAAAATAGAAATTAAACATAGGCAAACTTCCACCTCTTGTTCCAGTCTTTATTTAAGTCTTACTTGTTGCAAGGTCATGGAAAATACTTGCCATTAACAAACTTTGCATGTCATAATTAAAAGGTTAGCACAATAGCTACCTTTCAGTGTTTTGGTGAGGGTTACTAGATGGTGAAATATTCTGTTAAAAACTCACTGTAGATGGTGCAGATCTCATGTAGTCTGGTTTAAATAGGCATCACAAAAACACTATTCCAGGTGCATGGATGCAGGCTTTCTAGGTTAGTTTGAGAGTTTTTGATACTTTTAACTAACAGGAATGAAAGGAGTTGACTTTTTTGAGTCGATCCTTCATACTAGTGTTGCACTTCACAAAGTTAATGTTTTTTAGCTTAACAAAGAAGCCAGGAGGTAAGAAGCTCAGGGTTGGTCTTTAGTTGAATTTAAGACTTTAAGACTGATTCCTGTTGGATGACTGTCACCTTTCAAAGGCATTCAGCTGTTAGAGACTCAGGTGCTGTTTAGTCCTGATGAATGTGGGTGTTTGGCTTACGCTTCTTGTATTTTTTTCCATATTTACCATTCACTGAGACTTCTCTCTTCAAAGTCTGAGCAGTGTGAACATTCAGCAGTTTAAAGGACTGAAGTGTTTTGGAATCCAAGGCATAGTACATCGAAAGACTGTGAGCCAGATTGTGTTTGGATTGTGCTGTTCAGAGTTTAAACGTGATCACTGCTGATTAGCATGAGAATGCTGTAGCTGCATCTTGTTTTACAGCTGTGAGTGAAGGAGCTCCTAGAATTTCTGATCATATACTTCCCTTTGCTGAACTGAATGTGCCTGTCCTCTGGATAAAATTTGTTATTGAAGGCATGGCTTTTTCCAGGGCTTACCCCATTGCTCCACTGCTTCGTCCTTTGCACTGCAGTAGCTAATGATTTTTCATTTGTTTGTTGTCACATTGAGTTCTTTAGTGGATGTTGTTAATTGTTTCATCTCCTATGAAGGAAGATTGCTGAGCAGTTTCATTCTCAGAACAATGTGGGTAATTGGCAAACACACCTCGTGCTTGACCGACTTGGAATTGACCAACAGATACAAAGGAGAAACTTCCCTTCTAAAGTCACTCTGGATATAAAATCACTAGCTAGTAGAAACATCTGAATTCTCCTGAAGGCAAAGACTTCTATAGGATGAACACAGGGATGTCTTGGATGATTTGAAAAAGCAAACCTTTGTAACAGAAGTCTGTGGTTTGAGGAGAGCACTGAGCGCATCAGAACTACGTAGAAATAATACAAGCTGATCTTATTTCACTTTAAGCCCTTGCTTACTGGCAAGTTGGATTAGAGTAGCTTCTCTGCTTGAAGTACCACATTTTCTCTGTATTGATTGGCCTGAATTGACGGAAGGAATATTGTTCTCTCCTTTGATGATTATCTGATTTAATACAGTGTTTCCAAAGCTCAAACCTGGTTCACTTTTTCTATATTGGATAGAATATTCATAGCTAATCTCTTCTATACGTGAGTTCATGGAACTGTAAATACGAAGTCAAAAAGCCCCAAGACTGTAGTTATTTATGCCTGAAGGCTGAGAAAAGAGGTACATAAGAAAACCCATTCAAATTGTGACTGTCCAGACTTTTTCTTCATGTTCGTAGTTTTAACCAAACTTAAAATTTTATCAGCATTAAAAGTTTCTTTCTCTGTTCAGTAAGTTTTCAAAGGTTGTTCTCTGCGTTCTAATTTTAAGAGTGCTTTAATTGATGTGGCTTGTTTTCTCTTCATCAGTGGGTTACACCTTGTTTTTTACAGGTCTTCATTGCCATCTAGTGGCTGTAGTTATTCAAAGGACTTGATTTAGAATAAAGCTGAAATGAGAAAGGATATGAAAAAATTAGGGATTCTTTTCTTGTGTTCTAATCAGTAAGATAAATACAAAAGAGTACATGAGGAAGAAAGGTAAGTGTGTCATGTGTTTTATGGTGTAATATTACTTGGAATAGAAGGGATTTGTTGGATTTTGTTGTGGTTTTGTTTGGTTGGGGCTTTTTTTAACAAAGCATTGCTCTGTTAATAAAGGTTGACACTAATTTTTAATCTATGTATAACTTCTTCATCAGGAACAGGTTATAGCTGACGAAAATTAGTGGGATATATCCATTAACACTGAAAGGATCTTGTATTGTCATTTCAGTTTGAGGATTCAGAAGCTGACTAGATGCGTAGTGTGCATTTTATGGCAATCTCAGTTTGTTTCCAAAAGATCAACTCATGAATAAATGCATCTGTTACTTGAAAATTTCTTCCCCATAAAATTGCATTTTCTAACATTGGAGTCAGTTCATAACCCCCACTTGAAAAGTACTGTTTGTAGAGGACCACGACCACGATTCCCTGATCGGGGATGGAAGCAGCATAGGCCTCTGCTTTGCTCCCTACAGTACTTGGGTACAAGTACTGTACATCATTGCCCTCACCAGTCTGATAAAAATGTGAGTTCTGCTTATCCTCTTGCTTCCTTTCCACCCTCATGCATATGTGTGTGCGTGCGCATCCATTAATGGTGTTTACTAAAAATAGGAATCATTTAGGATGGAAAAGGTCTTTCAGATCAAGTCCAACCGGTGACCTGGCACTGACCTCTCTTGCCCAGGACTCCCAAAGATACTTCAGAAACTGAATAATTTTATCCTCTGATCATTTTCCATGACTCAGAGCCCACAGTTCAGTTCACCCCCCTGCCCTGACAGCTGCTGCCTGCCACTGGGGTGGCACAACTGGCTGCTGCCCCAGCACGGAGCCTGCTCTGCTTGCCTGGAATTCAGTTGTCCCGAGCCCAATTAAAAAAAAAAAAAAAAAAAGCAAAGCCAGAAAACCCTCACTTGTAAGGTAGGAGTCATTGTTGGGTTTCAGAAGTGCCAAGTTATAACACTACTCTCCAAATTGAAGTAAATGAAATATTTAGAAACTTTTTCATGTTCCCCTCCTTTACATGCCTCCTTAGCTACCTCACAACTGGATGTGCTCTTTCCACTTTAAATCTTAGATCATAGTGAAATGATGATAAAAACATAGCTGCTTGTTTGCTACCTAAAACCAAACCTTTTCAGGATTTGGGCTTTAATAATTTGCAGAAACTTCACGACCAATGCATTGTATTATAATGCTGCATTTAATTTTGGACATATTGTTGTAAGTAACATCTAGAATGATTACAGTCAGTGCTGCTGAAAACTAGGCCTTATTTTTTACACATACTGATGAAGATATAAAATCATCTATTCCATTTAGAAACTTGGGAGAGATTTATGCATGGATGGAATCAACTCCCTCCTTGCTTATGACAAAACTCTATAAACGTTTAGGAATTGTAGTCAGCAGTTGTCCATTAAATTAGTTTGTGGAACTGTTCCGTGTATATTAATTACTCCATCATGTTAAGCAGCTGCAAAAGCAAAAGACTGTAATAACTTTTGAGCCCTTTTTTCCTTTCTTTCAGAATCTCTTTTTAAGGTACAAAGCATTTTATAGAGATGCAGACTGTTACCTGACATGTATTGAACTGGAAAGATTCTCAGTGACAGTGCATCTACTGCTGATTTTCCTTGCCTTTTTTTTTTTTTTTCCAATTTGCATTTTAGAAAATCTTCAAGACAAATGAAGGGCATGCCTGTATAAACTCAACTGCAAAGTGTGAATGTGAAAGCATTGGGTACACATCAGTTTGTTTATCTGGAAAACTGTAATTCCATAATGTGTTCTTCATTTTCAGGTTCTTTTGTCCTCCTCCATGTGTGTATCTCATGGGCAGTGGATGGAAGAAAAAAAAAGAGCAAATGGAGCGGGATGGTTGCACTGAGCAGGAATCACAACCTTGCGCCTTTATTGGGATAGGAAACAGTGACCAAGAAATGCAGCAGCTGAACTTGGAAGGAAAGGTAGAAAAACTAATAAACCACTCAGATAACTGCAAAGGATGTTACAGCTACATGGTGCATATTTCAAGGAATGCCCTTGCTTATTTTTGAAACCTTTTCTTACACTCTAGGTATTACATAATGGTTTAAAAAAATCCCTCAAAAATATTTAGGACAATTGAAAAGTTGGATTTGGCTCATAGGGTCGTAGCAAGGTTCTAACCTTTAATTTGTAGGCTGTTGATGCAGAGTCAGTCAACTGTTATTTGGTAGCTGTCAGCGGACAACTAGAATATGGTTTCTGGCCCAAACTCTGTCCCCCTCCTTGGCTTGCATAAGTGGATAATCTGATCAAGGAAGTATCAAAACATCTGCTGCTAGAAGTATTCTTTAAGTCCCTTTGTCTGAAAAAACTGAAGTAGCATCTTAAAAATATAGTAGATTATTTTTTACAGTGGTGTAAATTGCTTACAAGATTTTTTAAAAGATATTTGTGATGACTTAAACAGTTGGAATAGAGCTAGCAGCAAAAGTGTTCATTTTTCCTCGTTGTTTTATTAAGCAGTATTTTATATCTATGTAGTATTTCCAGTACAGTCTACCAGAAATGCTTCATAATGCTGAATAGGAAAAGAATAATTGACGTTCTTTATGAGAATTTTTTTTTTTAATTCCATTGTCACCTAGCATAAACACTTAGCCAAAAGTAACTTCTTTGTGTTTCAAAGCCCAATCATTTCCCATCCTTTCAAGAAAAGTTTAGCTCAACACATTTTCTGCACAGGTGGTCCCTTGTGCATGCCCAGTGTAATATCTGTACAGCCCTAATCAAATGTAAGTTTTAGTAGGGCTCTTGACCCCTCAGAGGTGGCTTTGACACAGTTACGGTCTCCAGTCATGTTTTCCAGTCCTGGTTAGAATGATCATAGAGTAATGAGGATGGGTGCAACACTTCACAAAGCTAAACAGTAGTCATAAAAGAAATGCATATGGAGGAGATGGAAAAAACAGTTTCTCATCTGTTTTAGAAACTACTGCATCAGTTTTCCTAATTTATTCATAATTAAAAATATGCATAGTTTCTTGAAGTGGGTTGACTTCAAAGAAGAAACCACAGTGTGTTTTCACCTACAGAATTATTGCACTGCCAAAACATTATACATATCAGACTCAGACAAGAGAAAGCACTTCATGTTATCGGTAAAAATGTTCTATGGCAATAGTGATGACATCGGTGTGTTCCTCAGTAAACGGATCAAAGTCATCTCCAAACCTTCTAAAAAGAAACAGTCACTGAAAAATGCAGACTGTAAGTATCTCAGGTTTTTCTTTATGTAGCAATTAATTTTGTTTCCTACTAATTTTTTGTTATGTATTCTAAGGTCTGACTACAAAGGAAATACAGTGAAATATTCAACTTCTGGTTTTTTGCTGTATTTCAGAACTGTACACATCAGTTTATTTTAAAATATTCTAATATAAATAGGTTACCCTGCTGAGTTTTATGCAGTCACGGTTAATTATTTAGTAAATATAAAAGGCCCACCCAAACCCCCATGTATTCTGAGGAATGAATTCATGTAGACAAATGTATAAAAAATGTTCTACCTCAGCTTTCTAAGCTTTTGGATCTCTTTAACCGCCATGATCTAGTGCTTAGAATATTTTGATTAGTATCAAAGAGATTGCTTTCAGATTGTGATAAATGAGTAGCATCGTGTTATCCAAACTGCACTTCGTCACATCACAGCCACCTTCTTACTGTCTCATGCCATTTTCATGTTGTTCTTATTTTTGTTTTGCATGGTTCCTTTTAAGTAGTCATTTAAGAAATCTGTATGGTGATATTTCACCCAGATTTATTCGCTTACCGTGTTTTTCAACTAATGATATCTCTGGTGCTACTGTATAATTGGGAACGTTTTTGCTTTTCCTCCAACGTTTTTTGCCTGCATACCACAGGAGCACCTCAAGAGATACCTTTTTTTTTGTTTGTTTTTCTCTCTCTCTTCACTAGTGCTTTAAAAGGCTCTTCCATCTGTGTTGGGCTGGAACCCATTCACCTATGGAATGTGGATCTCGGGGCCGCTAGCTTGGCACATGACTAAAGGCAATCTGTTGCTGTGCAGTTCACGCCCGTGGGCTCAGAGTATGCACTGTTGAATTTGTATTCAGACAGATAGTTTTGATGGACAGTGAATATGAACCAAGCAATCTTCAATAGTAAATATGAACCAAGTAGAACAACATGCCCGTTCTGATGGCAAAATTTTAGTTGCTGGTTTTTTTAGGGGAGCAAACTTTACATTTCTCTCTTTTGAATGATAAGTAAGTTCAGATCTGAGAACATTTCAAATTGCATGGTTATAATTTGACATAGTTACATCTGTCTTCCTTTCAATTGCTTGTGATTTGTAAGAATACTTTTTCTTTGAAATATTCTTCAAATGATTGCTGAATGTTGTCTTAAGTACTTTACAAGGGCAAGCTTAAGCTTCTGCTTAAATAATCAGTTGTTGGAGAACTATGAACAGAAGGAGTTTTCAGCTGGCAAGCACTGGCCCATTTGGCTAAGTGGCAAAATTCTGTGAGCTAGCATGCCTTTGGAGAACAGCCACTATGTATGTTATTGCACTCATAATTTTATGACTATTTTTGGTCTGTCACAAATATAAATATTTTCTAAATTAACCAATATTTGATAATTATGTCTTGATTTCAAGTATTCTTCAGTTTATTTCATGTTATTTGTGACTTTTTGTTACTTTTCTATGTAATAATGAAGTAATTTTATAATCTTTATAATCTCAAGTCTGTATGTGTTCCTTGCAGTATGTATTGCATCAGGGACAAAAGTGGCACTATTTAATAGACTTCGATCCCAAACAGTTAGCACCAGATATTTGCACGTAGAAGGTGGTAATTTCCATGCCAGTTCACAACAGTGGGGAGCGTTTTACATTCACCTCTGTAAGTAAAAGCAAATCTGTGTATTTTTTTCGCTCTTTTCTTCATCTTCACAAAAAAACATCTTGCGTTTTTTCCTTCATATTAATTGCCCATATGCAGACTTGCTTTGTTACTGAGTGGTTTTTTGCTGTAATAGCGTGATGTTAAATGTTTCTCCTATCGAGAAAAACGGTGATTAAAACCAAGTAATTCTGAAAATTCCTGTTTCATGCAGTGGATGATGATGAATCAGAAGGAGAAGAATTCACAGTGAGAGATGGCTACATTCATTATGGGCAGACTGTCAAACTTGTATGCTCAGTTACTGGCATGGCACTCCCGAGACTGGTACAGTTTAATTTCTCCAATGCTGTAATTAATTTATAGATGGCAAGTTAATGTAATTCCATAGTTGGGTTTGGAATGTTTACAGTTTTTGGCTTTGTGTGTTGCCTTCGGGTAATACATGTTTTATATGGAAAATGGCATTTATTTTAATGAAAGCATATTTTTGTATCTGCAGATTATTTCTGTAAACAAAGAACAACTTGTAAAATAAGCATAGGGAATTTTTCAGAATTCAAGCCTGCCAAAATTTGTTTATTTGTCTATTTTCTAAACAATATTGTAGATTCTCCTGTTCCAGAATGCTTTAAATATTGATATTGAATAGATGAGTAAAATATTTGCAGCTGGTAGGACTGTTCCATGCGTTGAGTTCCAGCAGAGCCTTAAAAATGCTCCACTGATTTGAATCTAAAAGCACTTCTGTGTACTCTTGAGGATATATTATACCAGTACCAGCTTGCAAAAACATTTTTTCCTGTTTATTAATAATATCTGTTTTAAGTCTGAAACATGGAAACTGCCTTTGGAATAACCAGTTAAGGTTTGTGAACCAAAAAAGAAAAATAATCACTTCTGGATACACAGGACTGGGTTTTGTAAATAAAGTTAAGTGTAATTATAGATTTTTTTTTTCCTGTTTTATGCGCTTAATGCCAGCCTAAGTGGAACTTTATGTGATTAATAATCAATAGTGCTTCATATGAGATCTTCTGTGAAATTGTGGTTTGTCAGCCCATTATGAGTTTCATACAAGGCTCTGCTAATTCAACTTTAGGTAGAAGTAAGCTTTAGAATGTGCCAATATAAAAACAGCCTTCCTGGAGTCATACTTTTGTTCCCCTTCCCAGACTTATTTTGCTAGGACTGTAATGAGAAATTCTCTACCAATACCAAACTTGGCTAAAAAAAAAAAGATAATAGCCTGCTCAGCATACATGGTACAAAATGAAAATTTCACTAGGTTTTTTTTTTTTTCCCTTAAATCACATTGTTTGACAGTAAAATCCAGACCTGGTTACACTACTGATATGGTTCAAGCATAAAATGCAGTAAGAGGATGTCACTTTTTTGTGGGCTTCATGTTAATACTTTCTTATTGCTGAAAGGAGATGCCATCATTTATTATTCCAGAAACCGTATTTGTAAGTAGAAATAGATTGAGACAAATTAGACTGAGGGTTCCTGTTTTGTTTACCATTGGGAACATTTGTCATACTGCCTTACAGGACTGATGGAAGGTGATGCAATTAAAAGGTAACTTGCAGATATTTTATAAGCAAAGAACTTAGAAGAAAAAAAAATTAAACCTTTAAATTTATATTGCTAATAATACTCTTCATTATCATTAGATATTGCAGAGGACATAGTTGGCTTTCTGATTGTCAGCTTAGAAATATTCAGGCACTTCGGCTACTGCATCTAGTAGTGTTGCATAAAGTATTAAACTTCTTTCTAGGAGTTGAGTTAAGAGCTACAGATTTTCTTTCTCTAAGGGAATAGCTTTTGATTTTTAGAAATAAATTGGTAAAACAGATCTGAATTAAGTCAGCAGATATTTTTTCACTGAAGTGCCAGATGTAAGGAGCAATTGTTCTTTGCTGTTAGTTGTCTTTAAGTAATATTTCATGACCAGCTACTGTTAAGATGTTATGATTGTTGTTTCCAAAACTGTACTTAAGGACATCTCAATACCTTTAGTTAATCCTTATTTTGATTATTCTCCTTCAGCAACTAGTTTGCCACAGAAGGTTGTTGATCCTATCAGTGGTTAAAGCTTCTGTAGAAGCGTATTAATTATTAAGAATAGTAATTGATAATTGAAGATAACAATAGAATTAATAACTGCTCTTTTACACCAGCAAATGGGACAAAAGTAGATTTTGCTGAAGCTTCAATTTTTTCCCCGTTCCTTCAGCAAAAATAAATAAAATATATATGCATGCAGCACATTCACGTAGTACTGAGTATCGCTTCAGTGTTGTGTTCTTGTTTCAAAAGCATTAAGAATTATGAATCTAACATTGATATCAAAATGAGAAGCATGGAAATGTTAAAAAAAAATACTTTTTACTTCCTTTACTGACTGTATGTATGTCATAAAGTATAGAAATTGTCCTAAATATATATGTACAATTTTCATTCACAGATTATTCGAAAAGTAGATAAACAAA
This sequence comes from Edolisoma coerulescens, assembly GCA_013397115.1. Lineage (NCBI taxonomy): Eukaryota > Metazoa > Chordata > Aves > Passeriformes > Campephagidae > Edolisoma > Edolisoma coerulescens. The sequence continues at coordinate 611,279 of VWZW01002475.1, read as the reverse complement.
CGGCATTATTGGATGCAGATGATCCGGTATCACAGCTCCATAAATGTGCATTTTACCTTAAAGACACTGAGAGAATGTATTTGTGCCTTTCCCAGGAGAGAATAATCCAATTTCAAGTAAGTTGTTTAAAACTATTTCAATAGATGAGAAGCGTGGTTGCAAAGTTGTCCCAGATATTCCCAAAATATGTATGAACGCCATTTTTGCAGTAGGTTTTGAATGTGAGTCTAATACTTTGTCTTGAAAAGAGAGGATGGAAAGCAACAAACTGTTTTCTGTCCCTTTCCAAATCTGTTTTTCTTTCCTCGTGATCTTCCATGTCTGTCTGGAAAATGAATTCTGGTTTCTCCAATGGAGAAAAAGGAAACACACTAGAAACTTGTGCGTGTGGTCATGATACTATGGCTTAACATGTTGGCATATGCCAGTGGAACTGCACCACTTATTTGTGTGTCCATTTCTAGGTTACAGCAAATAGGAAATGATAGTTGATGATAGTCTTGTTTCATTATGAGCTCAGGAGAGCTGCCATGTGTTGCTCTTGGCTATGAGCATAAACATAGACAGCTGTGGCAGTTGCCCATAGTAACTTGAAAAGCCACAGAAAATTGATTTGTCTGTAAAGAATATAACTGTCTTAGAAATATTTTTTTCTCCAGCAGGTGGAGAAAAACATCGGATTTTAGTCTCTTGTATGTTAGCATGCTTGTAGCACTTCCACATTCCTAGCAGACCAACAATGACCCTGAGATTGGCTCAGCTGGTCAGAGCATGATGCTAAAAACATCAAGGTGGTGGGTTCAATCGCTGAACAGGCTTAGTCCTTACTTGAGTGGAACTTCATGACCCTTGTGGGTCACTTCCAACTCAGAATATTCTGTGACTCTGTGAAGACTTTGACCAAGTTCAGGATTACCTAAGTATTGCAATTTTCTTTAAATATTTCGAGGGCAGCTCAAATAACAAAGAGTGTTGAGAGATAATGCTGTGCTCCAGGAAGATGGCCGTGCTTGGTAAATATTCAGGACTTCCTTAGAACAGCTGTACTTTCTTAGGTAAGAAAAGTAGAGGCAGGAAATGAGAAGCTAACATTTAAGATTTCCCTTAATTTAAGGGAAGGGACATAAAGGCTTGGTAAAGACTCAGTTGAATTCTGCCCTGTACTGGGATAATGGAAAGAGAATATGAGAAGCGTTGTTCCTATTTCAATAAGCATATTCATGACCTGTGGTTCAAAAGGGACTAGACCTGTCATTTCTACCCACAGCACACAGCAGAAATACATATCTGTCAATATATATTCTTGTAAAGGAGAATGGACTATTGATGCCTTGAAGTGGCTACCTGAAAACAGAGGCTACACAAGATTAAGAGAATAAAAGCGGGTATTTATTTGAAGGGCCTTCAAAGGTACACCTTGGGATTGAAAAGCCTCTGGGGGGCTCCACCCAAGATGGACCATGGGTCACGGGTTTCTCACACTTTTATAAGTTTGATCCATTTGCATATCAGGGTTAATTCTCCAATTATAATTTCAAGTAATGATGTAGTTCCCCCAAGTTTGCTCCTCCTGTCCAGAGGCTCAGTTTACATATTTCAGGGCCTGGGACAACAAGGTGTCCTTGAGTTCAGGCCCAGAGAGGGTTTGTTATGCCTAACCTAAATGTGAGAGCAGTAGCTAACAGGCTATATGAAGTTTCAGAGTTACATACTAAGCAATACAGGATCTGAAAAATATGAAAGCTAAAACCTAAGGCATCACTATCATCAAGAAGAGAAAGCTGTGAAATGTGAATTACAATAACTCAGGATCAGCCTGCTATTTAATCGTTCTCAGAGTACTGTATGGGAAGCGCTGGATGAAGAAGCAACTCGTGCTTCTCTGACAGCTGCCTTAGTTCAGCATCCTGGAATTGCCTGTGGGACTGTCAGGATGTCCTATCACTCTTCAGTTTCAGCAGCACTCATGGAGCTCAGTCTGATAAGAGCTCTGAACTTTCTACATGGGTGGGAGTTAGATAAAAGGACAACCCCCTATCCTGAATCCTCTTGTTGGAGTAGGTACCTGCTGCTTATACTTGCTGAATAAAATCTGATAACTTGCACCTCAGGTCAGGCTGTTACCATGCATTGGTAGGTGAAATTACAATGGAAGATAAACTCTTTCTGCCAGTGTCAGGAGAAAAATCCTGTTTTATCTGGGTTTTTTATTTTGGATCAGAAGACAAAGACCAGGGAAACAGCATGTGTATACTGTTCCTATAGTAGGAATTTAGACAAACTATGGTCACTGTTGGGGAAAAAAAAACCCAACCCAAAAAATCCCAAAATAACCAAAACAACAGCAACAACCCCCCAAAATCCTGAAACTTCAGGATGACAAGTCTCTCTTGGGTGAATGGAAATAGCCCTATGCAGAGACCATAGAGGCTTAAAGCAAAGAGGCTGTAAAAAGTCTGCAGGGGAGCATGAACCTTGAAATTCAGTTGCTGAAGTACCAGCCAGATCTCTCTTTCAAGACGTGCGTGTGTTCTGGAGCATGGAGAAAGGATATAAATCGTGCCTTACTGGATCAGAGCATAGTCCATGTCTGTTTCTAGTCTACCAGCAGCAATAGGAGTTGCTGCTTACAGGAAGCAGGTGGATCTGGTTGTGTTTCACAGTCCAGTGTGGTTGTGCTCTGCCAGCATCCACGCTTCTTGTACCAAGTGTTCTTCAAGGCTGCATCCCTGACTCTTTTAGTGTCATTTTGTAATCTGTACATCGGTTTGATTACTTTAGAATGTGCAGATGTTCCTTTTCTTCAATAATCTGTGTCAGAAAGTTCAAGAGGTCTCCTGTTCTCTGTGTAGTAAACTTTTGCTGTATTTATTTTGAATGATGTAACAGTTTCTGTGAGTGATTCCTACTTCCAGTTTTGCAGTATTTAGGGAGCAACAGTTCTGCATTCACTTAGCCATCAACATCTTAATTTCTGCTCTCCTAATTGGAAAATCACAGTCTTCTCAATTTCTTCTCATAAGTTCAGCACTCCTTGGTGATTTTAGTTGCCCTTTCTGTCCCTTCTCTTGTTTTTTCTCCGAGTTTTTTAGACAGGGAGACTACAACTGCACACAGTATTACAGAATTAGGTGAACAAAGGATTTACCCTGGCAAAATAATACCAGATGGCTTGTTTTCATCACTTTTATCTGATGGTATCCAACATGGTGTCATTACTTGCAGCTGCCACTTGCACATTGAGGTGGTGGTTTCAGAAAACTGTCAGTGGCAACCCTAGGATCCCAAGCTGTAACTTCTGTCTTCAGTTGAAGCCAGACAGTGCATGAGGTACTAAGCATGATGTTAAGGCATTTTAATCTTCCAGTGCCACCTGTTGAGAAAATTTAGTTAAAAAAGGAAAGGAAAGAAAAGGTGAGGAATGTCTCTGGAGCCCTATTTGGAAGTGACAAAGAAAAATGCTTCTCTAAAAGAGGAATTGAAGGAGTAATGTGTTACTGAAATGGTTCTTGATGTAACAGGATTTTGAAAACAAATTCTGTGGCATTTGCCTTCCACTTCATGAACTTACGAAATCTGAAAAAAGTCAGTCAAGGATTTTTACAGGGTTGTTCATTTTTTTCATATCCATGGTTTTATTTGTTATGATTCAAAGTTTATCATTCCATGCCAACAAGAATTGCAATCAGCCTATAGGAAAGGTGTCATGCTTCAAAATAGTATACAATGGTTCATGTATAATGGCTTCTCTTTTGGAGTTGGGCTAGTAATTCAGAAGCTCCATGTGATTCTGATGGAAGTATCATTTGGGCGTCTTGAATTTGGAAAGATCTGTAGTTACTATCCATGTCACACACTTGCCTTGCGAGCAGTTTTCTGTGCTTTTTACATGATCATACCAGAATGAAGAGTCCACATGAAAATACAGCTTTAATTTTTAACATCTGATCTGGACAATTCATGCTAATTGAAGTTTATCTGCCACTTTGAAGAGTGAAGGTTACGGTTACATACCGATATATCCTTAAAGCTTAATGGAGGGAAACAGAATCTAGTTATTAGAATTTTTTTCTATGCCTGTCCCATTTTTTTCTGTGCCAGTGTTTAACCTATACACAATTTTCTTTTGGGTTGCTAGGTGGTGAAATTGTTATGGGGCTTCTGTTGCCATAAAAAAATATTTGTCCGTGTATTTTCTATCTATGTATCTATCTATCTGTGTATATATGTATCCTAATTTAGTAATATTTAGAGGGAGACACTAGATGATCTTTAAGGTCCTTTTCAATGCAACCTATTCTATGATTACGTTATTCCAATTTGCAAGGCTGTCATTTCAGCTCCTGTCCTATGTCTTTGCACAAACACTGAAATATAAACTTGTGTTTTCCATCATTTTGTGGACAGTGAAGAACTCTAAAAAAAAAAAAATCTTGACCAGATAAAAATCATAACTAATGAAAAGTATTCCACTTCAGTCTTCAGCTGTTTTAGATGCTTTCTGTTAATAAAAGATCTGTTTTAAAGCAGCTCCTTCTAGTTGCTGTAGTTTTTTTATTAACGCCTATTGAATAACATGAAAATTTTGAAAGTTGAACTAAAATAAAACTTAAACATAAGGTTGGAGAGGTGACAGTGTCCTAGGTGAGAGTTATGGTGTTCTCACAAATCCTAGTTTTCTAGTAGTTTTTCTGAAATGTGAAGAGTGTTTCTTTAGGCCCTTTTTTAGAGGAAAACATAAAGATGTTTTTGAAATAACAGACAATAAGTATTACTGGTTGAGTTGGTTTTTAGGTCTGTGACTTGACAAACATGTCTACAGATCAGATTTAAAACTTTTCTTTCTCTCTAAGGCCACTCCATGCCCAAAAGAACCAAATAAAGAAATGATTAATGATGGAGCTTCTTGGACAATCATTAGCACAGACAAAGCAGAATATACATTTTATGAGGGGATGGGTCCAGTCCATGCTCCAGTGACACCTGTGCCTGTTGTAGAAAGTCTTCAAGTAAGTTTGTAGTTTGTTTTAATAAATTGTTTTATGTGAGATTATTTTTGTCATATTCATTTAACATTCATGGTACCCTTGTGCAATACTGTAGGAAAACAGTCTCAATAACTTTATAAATAATAAAATTACTTTGTTGTAATAATTTTTCTTACTTACATATCAGAATACACGAGCCTGTCCATCATAGGAATAATACTAATATTGTTGTATACAATAAGAATTTTATTTCTGAAAGTACTATGGTAGTGATATCCCTAGGACTTCTGTTTGATTATTTAGAAGTTGTTTTTGACTCTTACCAGTTGTAGATCAAAGAGAGCCTTACTAAAAATACCCCAGCATTTGGCAGAGGAAAAACTCCCCTAATACCTTCTCTCAAAGATTTTGTTCTCTGTTTTCAAAGCCTTGTTGACGTCTATTCTAAGTGGCCATTATCAAAACTTCAAAATTCCTTCATAGTATCAAATTAATTGGCAGTATCTTTTAGGTGTGTTACTTCTTTATACTTCAGTTGTGTAGATTGTGTATATGTTTTGATTTTGTCCAGCTGATAGAAATGGCATTATTCTTATCTCCATGTGAAGGTTTTGTCTGTGACTTTCTTTGGTTGGTGGGGGTTTTTTTGTTTGTTGGGGTTTTTTGTTTGTTTGTTTTTTCCTGAGGGGAGAGTGTTTATTTTCATTAATACATACTTGGGGGGGGATTTTTTTCTTCTTTTTCTGTTTGCTCCCTTTCCAGTTGAATGGTGGTGGGGATGTAGCAATGTTGGAACTTACAGGACAGAACTTCACTCCAAATTTACGTGTCTGGTTTGGGGATGTGGAAGCTGAAACCATGTACAGGTACAATATTTTTTATTACTTTTCTGGTGTTCATGTTCTACTTGGGTACTTTGAAGAGTCTATACTTGTGTACACACTCAAGTATACACTTTTCTGCACTGCAGAAGGGGTCTGAGAGTGCTGGTTGCCAGAGGCTCGGGATGAGTTAGCAATGTGCCCTGGCAGCAGGGAGGCCAAACTGCATCTAGCTGGTGAAAAGAGGTGACTATCCCACTGCATTCAGCACTGGTGCAGCCTCACCCTGAGCACTGTGTGCAGTTCTGAGCCCCCCCCCAGTTTAAGAAGAATGTTCAGGTACTGGAATGTGTCCAGAGAAGGGCAGCAAAGCTGGCGAAGGGCTGGAAGGCCCTAGAAGTTGCAGCTGAGTACTTTGGGCTGGTCTAGTTCAGATAAAAGGAGCCTGAGGGGTGATCTCATTGCTCTCTGCAGCTTCCTGAGGAGGGGAAGTAGAGAGGGAGGTGCTGAGCTCTGCTTCCTGCTGTCATGTGCCAGGACACATGGGAGTGGTTCAGAGCTGCACCACAGAAGATTTAGACTGGACACTGGGCAACATTTCTTTACTGAGAAGGTGGTCAGACACTAGAGCAGGCTTCCTAGAAAGGTGGTTGATGCCCCATGCCTGTGTTTAAGCAAATGAAGGGTATTGTGCCTTAATAATGCGATTGTAACTTTTGGTCAGCCCTGAAGTGGTCAGTGTGTGCACTAGTTGAATATTGTAGGTCCCTTCCAACTGAACTGTTCTATTCTATTGTATTCTTTCAACTTAAGTACATTGTGCTCAGTTGACTCTCCTGTTTTTCAGATGTGCAGAGAGCATGCTTTGTGTTGTTCCAGACATTTCTGCATTTCGAGAGGGTTGGAGGTGGGTCCGACAGCCAGTCCAGGTTCCAGTAACTTTGGTCCGTAACGATGGCATAATTTACTCCACCAGCCTTACCTTTACATACACGCCGGAACCAGGGCCACGGCCACACTGCAGTGCTGCTGGAGCAATCCTCAGAGCCAACTCAAGCCTCATGGCTTCCAGTGAAACAAACACAAACAGCGAGGGAAGTTACACAAGCGTCAGCACAAACCCCACCAATGTCACATCATCTACAGCAACTGTAGTTTCCTAACTACTATTGTTTGTCTGGACTTTAATTGACTTTTTGTGCTACATTCAAGAGAACTGAACAATTTTTGTGGTTTCATGGGAAAACACTTTTCCATTTTAGGTGATATGATTTGAACCTTGTTACCTGCAAGTGCTGATCTTAAAAACAGAAGCCACAATAAAAAAAAGACAAAAACCAACATCCGAAACATAAGAACTTTATTGAAAATCTATTTTTCAGCTGTGTTTTTTTTAGTGGGCAAGAAACAAAAATGTGGCTGGGATACATGTTGAGCAAACTAGAAATCGTGAACACAACATAGTTTTTATGGACCAAGGAACTTGTATAAGCTTTAGTATAAAAGGTACATTTTCACCATACCTTTTTTGTATCACAACATATAGTACACTTTTGTTACCAAATAGTTTATATTTTTTTTTCCTCTGAGCTTTTGCTCTGAAGTATATTCAGGTTCCATGCCTGACCATGCTTGTATAATCTAATTACCATACTCTTCCAGTTTTAAAAAAAAAAATATATTTTTGGTCTGTGGCTGGAACTGTTCCTTTTTTTAAACTGAAGTCTTGTGACTTTTTATGAACTGAAATTGTTTTTATTTCAGCAAGTAGAACCTTGTAAAGGCCAGCATATTTTTTTTAAGATTATATGAAGTCTGTGCAAAAGCTTTAAAAAATGCCTCTGCCTTGCCTGCAATACATGCAATGTATGTTAACTTTAGTGCTCTGTTTTCAGTCATTGTTAATAGTTATTTCTGTTGTTCTTTTTAAAATATGTATTTAAAGTGATAATTCATGAGGTTCTAACATTACATGAGTCTTTCTTCCTAAAAGTGGTATCTCAAGCAGTCATATTAATGATTGTTCATGTCACAGGCATATGTTGGTGTTTTTGAAGGGTTGTTACTGGGTTACTCCCCCTCTTCCTTGCTCAGTCATATTACATCTGAAAATGTTTCAGGATCTGTTCAGGTTTTTCTAATCTTGTACATAATTTGTATTAAGTGTAAGTTAAATGTTTTATTTCGAAAGTGGAATGTTCCCAATAACTTCATTTGGCAGCATGTCTTCTGTCTTGTTGGCATGTAACTAAAGTACCATGAGAAGTATGTGCTACAAATGGGATTGGTAGGTGATGCCCTTCATCACTTAAGAATCACAACGAGCATGTTTTTCTTCATACTGTTCAGTAAATTAGGCCAGACTTTTGTGTAACACTTGTATTGAGAACGTGCTTTCATTGTGAAGTGATCATACAGTAATAACTAGAAGTAAATTTTATTACTTAGAAATGGGCAAATAGAAAATCATAAAAGCACTATGAAGATGTCAGCTCCTCCCATCCTTGTTTCCTGTGGGTTTCCCTTTCCCTGCCAACAGCTTGTGCAACATTCAAGTCTTCTCTCCAGCATAAATTCAAGGCTCATTTGCACTTTGACTTTGTTGGTTGTTGCATTTGTTTTTCATTTTGACTTTACCATGTTTTGTCCCTCCTTGTAGACCTGCCTGCTTCATTTGTATTTGAAAGTATACCCCAGTAGTTCATTTGTAGTCACAGAGCTAGGCATAGACTTGTAGGACAAGTTCTGACAGCGTGATCTTCCTCTTTAAAAGCCAAAATACAAATTTCATGGTGTGTTCAGCCTTTTCTATACCCTGAAGCAAAAGTTACAACTGCTGTGTAAATGTGAACCTGTGGTTTCCTACAGTGCATTGCTTACAAACTTACCTGTTGACCATTTTCATAGGGTTTTTATTTCTGACCACTTATTCCAGTTTCAACACCCACCACCATTTTAAGGCATCGTCTCTGCACCATATCTGTCTACTCTGACGCTCCATTCTACTTGTTTGCTTTAGTGCTCCATTGTATGTGTGAAAACAATGTGTTTAAAGGAAGAAATTGGTTATAAAGTGTATTTAGCAGATAGTAAAATCAGTGCCACTATCCTCCTGAAATGTGCTTGTATTCTACCACAGGCCTTCATACTCGTTGTTCAGTGTTACGAAACGTGTTCCCCTGCCGTAGTCCCGATGCTGGTTCCTAGCACTAGTGAATGCTGCCTCACCTCATCTCCATTTCAGTGACCAAGGGCAGGATTCATTGTGGCCTTATCTCTGTTTTAAACTGTTTACTGGCATTTACTTGCAAATCTGTTTACCTTTGTATGTGCTGTAAAATTCTGGTTTATTGTGTTGTGGCAGGAATCGTTTCACAGTGTTTTTGTTAGAAGCACATAAATATCTTACAGTACAGCTTAGTTCAAGAGCCACAGATTTTCATCACTAATTAGACTAAGAATTAAAATAAGCAAGATACATATATCAGATCTAGAGGGTATTCAGGAAACCATGATAGACACACAGCAGGCAAACCGTAACAAGCCTTTTAACCTTCAAAGACTATTTAAAATAGCTTTTCAGAACTTGACATGTGCTTTTATACTCATTATTTTAAATTTTTTACATGTAAATGCAATACTTTTTATATTCAGTTTCTTTACGTGCAGTAATTTTGCCCAATAGATATAATATCCCTTGACTTGTAAAGATTTAGCCTAATATCTGCTGTTCTACACACTACAGCCAAGTGGGTGAAAAAAGAGCCTATTCTGCTTACAAGACCATTTTAAACCATGTTTTTTCATTTGGCTTTTGGCTCTCTTGTTGCCAGTAGTTATTCTGTAGTACAGAAATGGTCTTCCAGGGCCTTACTGTTGTTAATACGTCCAGTTGTTCAGATATCTTATCTTCCTGAACTTTTTTTCTGTGGGGTGATATTGTTACATATATTGGCCTTGTGAGCTGTTAATCAGTTTTCATGATATTAACAATATCTCAAGATTTTGATAAAACTACTTATAGAATGTTTCAGTATGAAACTCTCGTAACTGTTCGAGTCTAGCTGTTAAGTCTGCTGTTAATTCTGTATACATAGAAATTGAGTCTGTGTTCAGAATGTTGTTATAGTTCCAACTATAGGAAGAAAAAGCAAAGTGAGTGCTCTAATTTAGCTATGCCTTTTCTTGTTTTCTGTCGTTTGGAACTGCGTTTCAGAATTCAACACTAGTGTAGTCTTTAATAATCTGCTGCTGTTGTTTTTCCTAATTATTTGCCCTGAGGGCATCCCACAACTGTGTTAATAATGGTATTCTGTACTTATTTTCATTGCACAGACTTATAAAATCAGAATGGTTACCTGAAAAGACATTAACTCAAGACATAAATTGATGAATTCTCATATAGAAAATATTAATGCCAAGTGAAAGAAATTATCTATTGGAAGTAAGCTACCCACTTGTGGATTAAATGACTCCATAGAGATGTCCATCTTGAAACTAAGATGCTCTTCAATTATTAACCATATTATTTACTTTCTTTCAAAAGCAGCTGTGTTTATGAGTACTGAACAAATGTGTATACTTTCCTGTGCCAGACTTTGACTTTGTTTTCAAGCACTGTACTGTGGGATTGAGTGGCAGCTTTGTTAGAAAAAGAAGATATATTAGGGTTTCTACTTAACCCTTTTAGGACTGAACAATTTCTTCCCTTTAGAAGCTGTAAAATAAATGAGCAGTTCTAACTTCGTAAACATTCTGTCTGTGTTCAGCACTGCATTTGCCCCATCTGGAGGTGCTATGCTAATGTCATTTTTTTAAATCCTGTAGCATGTGTATACATTCAGTCTTAAAAGGGTTATTTTTACAAACTGTGCACCTGTAAAGTTTCTTAGCAATAAAGGTAGAAAAAACGAGCAAGTTTTTACCATAATTTTGTAGAATGAATTGCTCAGTTCCATATTTCATCAAGAGAACCCCTGCAATATGGGCAGTTTTGAGGATTAAATAAAAATGAAACGTAAACCACATAAAAGTGTTCTTGTCAAGTGTACTCTGTGCGTGTATGTGCATAAACTATCGGGTTTCATTTTTTTCTACAAGGCTAAAGATAAAATGCCATGTTACTGTTGCTGTGACAAACATAATTGAACATCTGTATGATGATACAAAAGTACTTATGGTTTGAACAGCTGTTGAAACTTGCCACATTTTGTTGGTTTTTTCAATGTTAACCGAAGAATATGGGTTTGTTTTTTGTTTGTTTTGTTTGGGTTTTTTTTCCCCCAAATGAACAGTGAGGTCACCTATGGAACCAGAACAACACAAAAGAAGACCAACCCTGGGAGTAAAAAGTCATCAGTACTTGTGAGGCTGTGCGCACTGGACTCCACTTAAATGGGATATGGAATGTCCACCCAAAAATCTAAATTGGTTTCATTATTGCTTGTATTATTGCTGAAGTTAGATAAGAAACTGTTTTTTAATAATGTGTAAAAAAAGTTTCACTTTTTTATATAATTTATTAAATAAGAAAAAATGAACTGTGTTTAATTGTTTAACTTTAGCAACTTCATTATTGCAACTACTGCACCTGACTCCTTTTAATCCTATTCTTAGTTGCAGACTGAGATTTCATTCAGTTGGTTGATAATTAGAGCCAGAAATTCAGCAAATTAGCTTATTTCTTGTTTTGACAGAATAAGGCTGTAGGGATCAGCTAGAAATTATGCACTCTCAATCTGCAAGCACAAGTGACACGGTTACTTCAAGAAAGTTTTTGAGATGGGAAGTGGACACGGCAGAGAGAGAATATAGAATAGCAGAAGCCTACCAGTACTAACTAGTATTGTAGTAAACTGATAGAAGAACTACAAGTTTACCTGTAAGACTGTGAAGGGGCTAAAAGTGGTTGTTAAGTAGGGGAGGCAAGAATGACAACAAAAATGACAAAAAAATCACCGGCTTTAAGGAAGGATTACAGATTTTTTTATTGAAACGTCTGCAAAGGTGTTTGCCATTAAGACATAAAATAGTCAGAAACTCAGCAGTTGCAGAACTTCTGTTTTTTGAAACAGGGACAGTATGGACATTACATCTCAAAATTATTTCCAAGACCCTTCATCATTTTCTGAAATGTTAAATTGATACTTCTGGAGCAGAGTAGAAATCAGATCTGAGGTTTTTGCAAAGAGGATGGTCACTTGCTGAACTTTAATGTTGGTATCATTGAAAGAAATTGCAGGGGTTGGTGCTGGTCTTAGATGAAGAACTACAGATAGAAAAAAAACCCTCTTCATCTAAGCCTTGGCAATTAGCTATATAGGTAGTGTCAATAATAAATCCTAGTAGGATACAGAGAAGAAGATTAAAAGGAGAATGGTGTGAAATAACTGGGCTAGAGGAAAGGATTCATTTAGTGTTTACATGTAAATTGTACCATTTCAGAACATTCTGAACTACCGAGCTGGGTCAAGTAGTTGGCCTTTCATAGTGCCCTGTTGAGACTGGAGTTGCATGCTGCTGAGCAGGGTAGAAAAAACTCTGTGCTCAGTTAGAGTCTCTGTAAAGGGTATTTATATCTGATATCCAGTAGCACAAGCTTAGTGTTAGGCCAAAAGCACGAGGAGTTAGAGCCCATATTACTTTAAAATACTTTTGTATTGAATATCAACTTTATTGATGTATGCTAAAGAGAGAAGTTGAAGAAGTCTTGATTCTTTGTAGAAGCAAACTTGTAAGTTAACTATCTGAGAAAGATCTGATAAAATCTTGAATTTGACTTCTTTCAGGTTCTGCATCTCCTTCAAGTATGGAAAGGGATGGTTAAAAGTTGGATATTGTCTTTTCTGTGTGCTATTGCCTTTGTATTCTAGACTTAGTTCCCTTATTTTTCATGTGTACTTTTCCAGATCCTTAATTATGTTTCAGTTGTTCTCAGAATGTGTAAATTGTGCTGCATGATTTAGGAGAGGAGTTGGTGTTTAGTAAGGTGAACTCCGACTTTTGAGACTACATGCTGCAGTGTCTTGGTGCTGTTTCTACTGCTGGACTGTGGGGTGGGGAGAAAGAAATGTTAGTTTATTGGTTTTTAAGCTGCTTGTAGGTACATGGAGTGGAAGGTTCTATAGACCTGGCCTTAATGATCCACATTAGTTTAGGGTGGCACAGTTTAGAACCATGTAAAGTTTTAAATTCTTTGTCTGAATTTAGAAACCCTTTGCTTCTTATCTATCTTTTAATTGTATTTTCTGCCATGTTGCCCCCTCATCTATGTTCATTGAAACCTTCAGTCTTCTCTTTTGTTGTATTTGCTGATTTGTTCACTGGGAAAAGTTGTCCGTTTCCACCTCTGTGAATCCCCATGGGTGCATTCACAGGCACGATGGGACCTTGTGCTATTCGAGCGACTTCTGTGCCCTACCTCTGTCTCATCTTTCTACTTTGGCTTCTCCTGAGTGACTTGACTTTGAAGCCTTTGGCATTTACAGGTAACTAATAGCAACTGCATTCATCGGTTCAGTGCGATACCAGTACATTACAACATTTAAATAAATTGCCATCTAATGGCCATCCTTTAGAGAAGGGAGGATTTTGATACAGAAGCCACATCCTTATAGACCATATTATCAGAATCCTTCCAAGAGCTTCATAGTTCTGTTTGGAGAATAACTTCAACAATTGTATAAAAGATAGAAGCACAGATCTATACATACTATGTTTTCTATCTTAAAATTATTTTACTAGCCAGCTGGTGACAAAATTAGTTCTTAAAATCTCCTANTTTTTTTTTTTTTTAAGAGACTTTGTTGTAGTGTTTCTTCTTGATTTTGATTAATAAAATTGTACATGATTTGTTTAAAATCCAGCCAAGATATCTGCTGTGAAATGGGATGTGATCCTGAGATCCAAGTTGGTGGTGTCATTACATGTGTAAAACGTGACAGCAGTGCCTTCTCAGTTCGTTCCTCTCTGTCTAAGCATCTGTGTGATACTTCTGTATGTGCAGTGTAGTCGCAGATTTTACTTCAGGGCTAACTATAAATACTTCTTTCCCTTCATAAGCACGTCTTGTGCAGCACCATCTAGATACATAAAAAAAAACCCCAGACACAAATGGTTGGTTTGTATCTTGTTAGCCCTGTTTTACTTTGTTGCTGTTTGTTCTCTGTTAGGTGTCCTTCAACTTCCATTTCATATCTTTCACTGCCAACATTTTTTCTCTGTGGAAATTGGGAAAGGCAGTAGAGGATTCATAGTGATTGCATTTACTGCCTTATAAAACGCAATTGGAAATTCTCCCAAAATGTGAGAGACCTAGCAACATTATTAGATTTTAACATGAAAGAAATTATTAGGTTAGGAAGTGGCATATCTGATCTGTAGTGTACTCATATCTTAGTCCTAAGGCAAAGTTTTTCTATGCTTTCCCTTTGAAAGAAAGAATTTTAAATTTCTCACACTGTAGCACAGTTCTGTGCAATTCCTTGTTGGCCAGATTCAGAAGATAAGCACTACAGCAAACAGAGCAACTGCAGAGTTGCATCTTGATGTCAGTGCCATTTGTAACAGCACCTGCTGCTTCTGAGGAGACAAAGTGAGTGGTCCCATTGTTCCTTTACCCTGCTCAGCTTTTATAGGAGCTGCAGCCTGGTCATTTCCAGCATTGTGGGGAGGTGTACTTGCTAAGGTGGCACACGCTGGCAGTCTGCAGGAATGCAAAGCAGGATGCCTTATGAAACCATAAAAAGAAAAGCTGTTAAATCTTGTATTGACCAAGTAGACAACTAACAAAACATTCTCAATAAAGGAGGAGTTTGGTTTATTTTTGTTCCACATGAAAATGTCTTGTGGCTGTGCTGTGGAGATCACTCACCAGTTACTACAAATTTCAGAAGAGAGATGCAAGAAAATTAAACTATTCTTGAAGGACCTGATGTGGATTAATGTTTGTTTGGGCTTATGTGTCTGCCTTGACAGTCCTGCTGCTGCTCCATGCTGCTCCATACAGCATTCCAGGGCTTAAGGAGCCATCTGGGTTTTGGACTGTGCTTGATGTGGTGATCTCAGGTGTGAGACTGATGTTATGTCATCTTCCCAGTTTGACACAGTCAGAAGGCTTTGGACTTCTAAATCAATTTTTTGGTAAACAGTTTTACCTTGGAGATTTAATAGACATGCAAATCAAACTATGGTCTGAAAAAGTGGTTTATTATTCATTTAATTTAGAAATAATGTTGATAAGGAAAATTCCATATTTTGGGAGGATAAATGCAATTGGTGAGTGTTTAGACTTTCAAATACAACTCCACATTTGACTAAGTGGTTCATTTTTCAGGTTAATGACAATTTTGTGCTATTTATTCAAAGAAAAAAACCCATAATATGATTTTTATTGTTGTTTTATATTTCTGCCTTCAGATGCCTTGGCTCTTGAGCTATCATGTGTTTCATCCTAAAACTTATGATCTGGGTGTCTTTATATCCTGGACGTCTTACAAATCCAGAGCTTGAACTAATAAATTTTTATAAAATTCTACCTTTGCACAACTTTTTACTGTCAGCTTACAGGTAAGCTTGCAGAAAATAGATACTGGCTACCACGATAAATGTGTTAAATTAGAAAACAAAGAATTCCGTCTCCTCTCACTGGATTTAAGGATAGTGAAACAATAAGCTAGGCTTACTACCTACATGGGGTTGTCTTCGCATCAGGGAGAAAATTGAAATACGTCATGCAGTCATAGCTTTTAAAAATGATGTGTAGATCTCTGTTTGCAGCCTGTGTTTTCAGCCACCTTGAGGGATACTGGTAGGAAATACGGTGGTTTTGCCATTCATCTGCTGGAATCTGAAAAACCTTTATTAATCAGTTGCTCATTATATTACGATCTAACTACTTTCTCTCAGCTACTTGCATTTACTTGTTTTAACAAGTAAATTCTTTGCAGTGGATTGTATTAGAGTGAACACTAACAATGTTGATATTTACCTTGTTTTTCAGTTTATTCAGTATATGTGACTATGAAAACTTTCCAATTGTATAGACATATATATAGAGAGTAAGACATATAGGACAAGAGGAGAGGCTGTTTATTAAAAAACCACACATGAAACCCCTCTGTTGAGTACCAGATGTTGCCTTGATGGCCAGAACTTATGAATCATTTTGTTCCAAAACCTAATGATGTAAAATGGGAAAAATTAAATAACAGATGAATGATAATTACAATTCAATGTCATGCTGGACTCTACCAGAACCGAGTTAAAAATTGTCATTCTCTAGCGATTCATTGTCATTGGTAAACGGTCAAGGACTCAGATTTAAATATCAAATCATATACAAGATATCTACTTAAAAAACTCAGGCATGTGCCCCATCCAAGTTGAAATCATCTTGAATTTACCTAATCTTAACCAATTTGATGTGTTTTGCCAGGGTCAGAGGGAGCAAGTCTAAAAACAAAAGGGGAAAGGGGAAAGCAAAAAGTCTGGTCAAGGTACTTACTTTGGATGCAAAGTTGGGGTGCATCTCACTAAAATAATATTTCTCTAGAGATTTATGTTTGCCTTGTTTTTGCAATAAAGAGTAGTTTATAGGTATTGATAAAACACTGGACCAGAGAGGCTCTAAAGTCAGTCTTCCATCTAACCATTTAGTGAGTCTGTCTTGCCTGGAATGGAGCAAACTGAGGTTTAAATCCCTTCTCTGAGGCAGAAAGAACTAAAACCTGATTCTCTCTCACCTTAAATCAGAATTTCTCTCTTGGGTAATAGAAGCTTTCTTCCTGCCAAAAAAAGATTAACTCTGACTGACTTATCTCCATCAAAAAATTTTATATTGTGTAGTTTAATAGGAAAGCTCGTGAAGAACTCTAACTTCACCTAATTTCCCAGCTAGAGTTGAACTGTAAACTTCTTCAAGGACTGAATTACATTCCTGAGATGGAGAAATATGAATTATTTGATGTGCACACATGAAGAGTTGTGTTAACTGAGGATGCTGAAGAACCATTGCCTTTAGCACTTTCAGGTCCTCAGTAAGGATCTGGACACGGCAGACCTTGAGCAAAAACGCAAGGGATAAGAGCGGATTCGTGTATAAGGGAAACTGGGGACTACTGGACGTCAAGCTGTAGCTGCTGCCCAGAAAACCCCTGCTCTGGAAATTGTTGGATGAGGACTATGCCAGTGATCTGCTGGGTTTCTGCTTGCTCAGGCACCTAAGTAAGTCAGTCTGGTAATTGCTGAGCTTTTGAAGGGAGAGGTGCAGGAATCTTAGCTTAGAGGCAGAGCTAAAAGTTCATTAGAAAAGTGAAAGAACTGTTCCCTTATAAAGGATACAAACCCTCCACTGCCTTACTACTGCTCTAAATCTATCCTGCCTGCTTGAAATGACATGAAAAATAATAATAAATAAAGCCTGAGCTTGGACTGGTCCAATGGACCCTCAGCTTCTGTGGCCTTCCAAGCCCCACCCTCACCACAGACGGGTGGTTGAGGTCAGAATTAAGTCCTGATGGACACACCCAGAGTAGGATTCTGGGCAGATGTATTTGTTACTAGTGTGGACAAACACTTGAAAACAAATATACAATTTCTTCCTGGATACTCAGAGAAAAAGGGAGTTGTCCTTTATGGATGTAGTAGTTTACACTTGCAACAGAATTTGAAAATGTAAGCCCAAGATCTTTTGCAGAGCTGCTGTTTTGGAGCAAATGGGGTTAGATGGGACTGACTTAGACTGAGTTTGAAGTAGAACAACCTAATAAACGTATACGAGGTTTCCAGTTCATCAGCAGCACCTCAGGTATTGTGCACCTTTATTTACACCATTTCTTGCAACATCCAGCTATTCCTTTCTTAACATTTCTGCTGCCGGTGTAAACTACCTCATCCACTCACCCTCGCCAAAAGACTTTGAATGTCTGCATTTTAGACCAATTTCCTCTCCAACACAAATGCAATCTATGTACTCAGTGGCCTCCTGCTTCACCAGGTGCTAAAAATTTTAATATCTTGCCTTGCTGCCCAAACCTTCACCCTCCTTAATGATACATATGTATGTGCTGTCACTCCTTCCTTACAATGAATTGCAGAGAGTGAAATCTAGAAAATGTATCTCTGTCTCCCCTTATTTTCATTGTCCCCCATGGGCTGCTCCTAACAGGTAATGAGTTGTCATATCTCACTTCACCCCACAGAAAGAGTTGAAGGGCCCAAATGCAAGAAACCGAAATGTGCAAGATGGTCCAGCAATGGTGAATGGTAATTTGTCAGGGCAGACATGGAAATCCTGAAATATTAATAAAATTTACCTTTTAAATTTGATGAAGCTGAACACAATGCATCAGGAGAAGCAATCAAAAATTGCTTTCGTTTCCTGGATACGAAAACCCAGTAATTTTGTTGGTGACCTGTGTGTGAGATACTCCCCAAGGAAACAGGGAATTGCTGGAATTAGAGATCAGTCAGGAGGTGAAAGAGGAAGATTCATGTTAAAGCTATGACAAAAAGTAGAGGGATCTCGAGCCAGATGTGAAATTTTTCAGTATTAAAAAATGGGGGGGAAAAAAAGTGGATGTAAAGTTACCTGATGGTGCAACTAAAAAGCAGGTGTTCCCAAGTGTCCCTCCTTCAAAGCCCTCTCGCCTGATACCTGCGATAACCGATCCCACAGGTGGAGAGACTCTCACAGACACAGCAAAGTGCTCAAAAGCACTTGCACAAATAATGTTCCTCCAGAGAGGACCAAGGACAAATGTAAGTAAATAACAATTCTTGGCACACAAGTAGAGCCTGAAGTTGCACAGATGGCTACATTTGAGCCCACAGGAGTATGGAAATAATATCAAAGTTCTTCAGTTTGTTTTATGTGTTAGTAGATTAGGAAACATTATTCAAACTACATTTGGAGGAAGCACAGACATAACATGAATCAGTTATAAAATTGCATTTTGGTGAGTTTATATTAATTCAGAAACATGTTACTCTTGGTAGAGTTAGGAGAATAATTGAACCCTCAAGGCATTGTAGCCTAAGCAGACACATAAGTTTGAAAATTATTATCTAGCGAAGCCAGGTGGTAGCACTGAGATGCACAGCAGGCTGCTGCTGTCAGTCCTCAAAAGGAGGACACAGGAGCTCTGTGGTGAAAAAGAGCTTTAGAAAAGTGAGGTAGAGGTGAGGCAGGAGAGGCAATACCTGTTTCCCTCTAGTGGGGAGTACTTTCTAACTTCATTTACAGGATGCTAGTGAAGAGCAGCCTGTTTCAGTTACTGGTGTCTATTAAATGCAAACACCACAGTTTGGGGAGGGGTTTGGTTGTGGGATTTTTCAGTTGCTTTTTTAAATAATCCCTTGCTTCATTAGGTAGTTGTTTTTCTACTTGCCTGACTGCAACTGGTTTTTGTGGTGTGTGAAGCCTTTGTCACTCCTGCTCTGTCCGATGGAGTATCATGTCCCTGGATGTCCCTGGCAGGTCCCCTGCCTCCCACCGTGGCAGTGGTGGCAGAGGTGAGCTCAGCACTGGCTGGTGGACAAGAAGGAGAGGAACAGTTCTCAGCAGGTTCCATGGACGCACAGGGTGCTGGGCACTGGGCTTTGGGACAGAGGAACACAGGCTGTGTTACCTCAGCCCGTCAGCTGGCACCTTGGCAGTGCGGTTTGGATTCCTCAGGTGAGAGATGCCCAGCTTGTGCTGCTGCCAGCAGGTCTCTGTGCTGCAGCTTCTCTGTGGCCCGGGAGCTCTTCTCCATCTGACTCCTGTGCTTGGGGCACGTGGCTGAGACCCTCAGCTCTGCCTGACTGGTCTGTCCTGCTGACAGAATCCCTTCAGCTGCAAAACCCTACACAAGGCCTGTATAAAAGAAATTAATCCCAGGGTAGTTGTTATCTCTTCAAATCTTCACATTCCACCTTGACTAAAATGAGTACTTCTCTACTCAGAATGAAGTTTGATTTTCCTTCCATGTTGCTGCCTGGAGAAACCTTTCTCTGCCCCCTCTCCCACTATCTGCCTCCTTCCCATACAGGGCACATCTGCCTTTTCTTTTACTTTAAAGAGGCCAATCCAAATTTACGAAGTGTTTGCAATGATTTTCTCTCTCCACAGACTAGGGTCGTGTTCTTTCATCCTCACTATGACTTTTTGTCCCCCAGCACTCTACAAGGCCAAAATGTTCCCCATTCACCTTCCCTTCTGTTCCTGCCCCAGGCCTGTGTTTGGGCCCTGCAGAGCCACGTGTCAGCTGGAAGTGCATCAGATTCAGCTTTGACTTCAATCACCACCTTCCTAAACACTCTTCTACCAGTCTTATTAATCTCTTACAGATCTCACAAAAGCAGTATCAGACAAAGCTCTGCACCTGCAGCTTGCTTGCTCTCCTGTTCCATCTCTACACAGCCTCTGTCATTGGAGGCATCTTAGTCTTGGCCTCAGTGTGTAGCAAAGAAAGTCTATCCTGGTTTTAATAAATATTTGACAAATCAGTGCAGTAGAGGAGTCATGCTGGATGTTAATAAACATTTGATTTTTGTGGAAAATCTGCCTTTCAATAAAAATTCTTTGAATTTCCATCAGCTTTTACTTTTCCCTGCTTAATAAAAAAGGAAATAAATACAAAAGGAAAAAAATGCTTGAAAAATACCAGAATACAGAACTATGTCTGACAGGCTTTCCTGGACTGTATTGTTTTGCCTCAGTCAGCTGACAGTATTTAAATGGGTTTCCTATTTAATAAACAAAAGGGCCCTGAGATATATTTTCTGGGTGCTTCCCCTAGATCTGCAATCTCAGTGAAATAAAGGCTTTGATATTAGCAGAACTTTCTTCTTGTTAAAAATTCACTGGGACAACCTGTGTGATAGCTTTAGTCTTACTTGCTTTAGTCACCACTGATTTTTTTGTAATTTGTAACATGAGCACTGACCACATCTGGACAGCAAATAAAAAGCTCTTTGTCTTAAAGACACAGCCTCTTCCTAATCCTGTGATAACCTCTGCCGTTCCCCACAGGATGGTCAGAGGTACATTAAATCAGTTGTAGCACCCTGGGAAGCTGGAATGGACGTGATGTTGGTTTTCCAAAGAAGGAACAGCTGTGCCCTTGCTGACACAATGAATTAATTTCAGTTCCACAACTGCAGTGCTCTATTTCCTACTTGTGTGTGGCAGGACCATCTTTTGGGATGCCAACAGAAAAAGCAACTCCAAAGACAGAGTGTCTTGGATGACATTACTATCCTCATATTCCTTTGCAGTAACAGCAAGCCAGTCACAGCAACACTGCCAGATGTCCCCATAGGGATATGGGTTGAGATTTGAGCCAGTTTCAGAGCAAGGAACAGCTCTGGTTTCTCCACACCTACCTTCAGTTTAGCTATGAAATGCTGACGATCTCAGGTGTTAGAAGGCCCATAGCAGGTTTGTAGGAGTCAATGCAGAGTTCCCAGCTGGCTGGGCAGCTCTCTCTTGGGCATTGTCATCTGTTTAGTTGCCCCCGTGGTTTCACCTCTGTGTGTCATTCTTCACTTGGGCAGGAATGCGGCCTCTTAGCAGTTGCTAAATATTCTCAGAACAAGGCCCTGAGCCAATGTCCATTCAATAATAATAAAACAATTTGTCTCTGACAGCAAGCAAAGAGCATGGGTAGCTCCATGTCTTTCCTGTGAATTTAGGTTCTGTATGTGTGACTTTCCTTCACGCCTGTTTTGTAACTGATGTTTTATGACTTTCACAGGACCTATGCAGTGATTTTTGGCTACTGTTTTAAATCAGACTTTTTATATAAGTTGCATTTCTTCATTCTATCAGGAAATATTTTTTTAAAATTTAATAACTGTCAAAATAGCAGGACATCAATTAACTGGTGTTTACCCCATAGGGGATGATTCCTACTTGATGTTTACTACCAGCTGATGCTAATGAATATGTTTTGTTCTTGTCTCACCATACAGTGGAACAACTGACATCTCTCTAGCTCAGAATTAGCTTTTTGGACACAACTGGGAGTGGAAGCCAAGAAAATTCTGCATGAAATAGTTATCTGTGGAGATACAGACAAATAGCTCCTAGCAGGGATGAATTGCCATTAGGCAAGCAAAGCAGGAGCTTTACAGTTTACGAACATTTCCTTTGCATTTTTTTCTTTAGGAGGTACCCAAGGCAGCCTAACAAGCATTGCAGAAGGAAAACATAAAAAAGGTAGTGCTAGAAGTAGAGGTTTTTTTACACACTGCAACCGAAATTCTGGCATGTTAAAGGCATGCATTACTATGCTGGATGTAACCCATGAGAAAAGAGCTGGGTGCATGCTGGATGGATTGTGCTTAAAAAGCTGAAGCTGTTTAACTGAAATTAATAATGCATATAGAAAAATTGACTGGAAGACTGTGGCCAGAGGGTGAGCAAACTGCTGACCTACGTGCACACCTGAGTGAAGTGGTATTTGGTTGGTCCATGTTATATTTGAAGTGGAAGAACAAAACATTTTACAAATAAATAAAACCCAGCCAAATCTCTAAACTTTCATTTTATACTCTCTACCACTCTGTCTCTGATGCTGTAATAAAAAGGCTACAGCCTCTGCTCTCACATAATCCTTTCTCAAAATCAAAACCATTAGGTTTTTTCTTTCTATACTTTCCTTTTGAGAATAAGCATCTTTTGCCAGTAGAAACCCTCAGTTTAGCTCAACATCCATTTCAGTATTGACTGATCCTGAAGTCATCTATTCCAGGCCAGAAAAGCAGTGTGATGAACCATGGTGGATGTACTGGGGTTGCACCATCCCTGGGCTTGGAGGCAGGAGGAGCAGGAGGGGATGCAGGAGCAGGTAGGATCATGGACAGGCTCCCCACCTTGCCAAGAAGGGCTTGGTGGTATTGGAAAAGAGGCCATGGCTTGTATAAGAGGGTGTAAACCTTTAGTGGCTGGAGTTCCAAATCCACATGCAGCTTTCCATTAAGAGCATTAAGGTATTTTGCCTTGGCAACAGTGAAATACCTTCACTTTGACCCCTCACCAAGTGCTGTATTTAGCAGTACTGTAAAGCATCAGTCTTAAAGCA
Organism: Edolisoma coerulescens; assembly: GCA_013397115.1. Taxonomy (NCBI): domain Eukaryota; kingdom Metazoa; phylum Chordata; class Aves; order Passeriformes; family Campephagidae; genus Edolisoma; species Edolisoma coerulescens. The sequence goes on along the minus strand of VWZW01002475.1, from coordinate 588,404 downwards.
TGCCCTAATAATAGAAGTTGCAAGTAATAGTGACAGAAGTATCAAAGGAGGATCTGGGTGTTATTTAACACTACACTTTTGTTTTCTGATCTAGTACATCCTGCTTGTTCGAGAGCTGGGGTTCGAGAGCCAACGTGTGGACTCGGACGTAGGATTGAAGGGAGTGATTGCAGAGCTGCTGTGTTGTGGGCAGGATATATTGCTTGGAGAAATGTGCTCCAGGAGTCTGTCAGCCAGAGATGATAGCGGGAAATGAAGATGAGAGCGCTTTCTGGGAAAGTAAATCTGGGAAGGAAAATAAACCTGTCAAAGAGGAAAAATCATCTAGCAATTGGTGATGGTGGGAAAGTAACCTAGAGACTGAGAAGCATGCAGGACAAAAATCAGATGGTGTCATGCAGCTGAAAGAGAGAAGATAAAGACAGAGGGAGGGGGAAAAAAACCCTGGGAGCTGGGAGAAAGGGAAAGAAGATAAAAACTTCAGTGATTTATGGGCATTATGCACCTGAAATTCATTGGTTTGCCATTTGTCTGCTACATCTGGAAAACAGTTTGCTCTTAGGGACTGCTTGTAGTAGGATAGAATTTTTCCCCACAACCACTGTAAACTACTGCTAAAATGAGAAGATTTCATAGGCTCTTCTTACTTCGGTATGTCTATTCCACCCGTATTTACTGCTGAAGACACCTTTTCAGTGACATCAGCATCCAAATTAAAGGTACTGGGAGGATGCCACGATTCTTTAACAATGAAAGGGCAACATTTGGACCCAGGAGTGACTTCTGCAATGCACAGGTCAGGAAAAATGGCATTAAGATGCAGAAAGGCTGAAATTTCCTGTGCTAGGAGAGCAGGGCAGAAGAAGACAAAATGACTGGATTGCAATATTGCATTTTAAAAGCTTAATTCCTTCTTCTTGCTGGAATTTGGCATAAGGCTTGTGGCTTTGGGAGCTTAATCAAAAGAATACTGTGTTGGTATAACAAAAAAATAGGTGCAGAGGGGGCAACGGAGGGGAAGAGTGACGCACACAGAGATGGGCCTTGGAGAAATGGTACATTTCAACCCTTCCCTGATTGTCTCCCAGCCACCACTCCATCAGGATCTTCTCCTGCCTCCCTCATTTCATCACCTCCAAATTGTGCTCCCTGACAGTTATGAGAGGGGAATCAATCAGAAACTCTGCTCCTTTCAGCCACAGGTTCTGGAGGCCGCGGGGGGCTGAGATCTGATTAAGGCATTGTTGAAAATAGCTTTTGGCTTTCATCTGAAACCACTATCCTCAGACTCAATCAGTGAGAGCAGGTGAACTGTGCATGTCCTGGTATGTCACCCTACAGGTACTGGAGAAGCTACATTTGCTTTTGAAAGTGCACACAGAGCTGGGGCGTGGGCTGTCCTGCAGTAGTCACATCCAGTATATCATTAAAATGTGAGGGGTTTTCTTACTTAAACAACAATTTTTAAATTATTATCTATAATAGATCCAGGTTTTCAAAGGGTATAAAATACTTCACAAATATGTTTTCTGCTGTCACTGTTTCTCATAAATTCCAAAGCAGCTAAGTTTATTCCTTCAGTTTCAACACACAGGGCAGGTTTGTAGAGGGTCTCAACCTGTATCCTTAAGTGAAGTAAAATTTTCATTTTATTGTTATGAATTAAATCCCATAATTTAATTCACTGAGTATTTACAAAAGGTCAGATCGATGTCAGTAGTCTCAGCACCGTTCCAGGAGCAGTGCTACTTTATTAACAAGGCAGGCAAAACATTGTTTCTATGGATTGTGCATAAATAGTGTTTAGAATTTTTTTTTTTAATTTCCTGTCTGGGGACAAGCTGTATGAAAAAAAAAGTAGCTAAAGTTGTGTGCTAAGTTGTTAGGGTAAACCATTTCAGGCAATAACTGAGTGTAGAACATGGATCTATGTGCTGGAACTCACAGTATATTTTAATTTAAAACCATTCTGTGAAGAGATCAGATTTTCCTGATTAAAAACCTTGAGAGGGCTTATATTTAATATCCACATCTACATTCCATGCTGTGCTCAAATTTAATCTCTGTCTAATAACAAGGGGTTTTAATGACATTGATTCAGCTAGAAGATAGAAACATCTCCAACAAGATATTTTCAGAAACCAAAATAAGTGATGTAACTTCTCCATCTGAGTTCCACAGAGCAAAGGACAAGACCTGAACACCCACACTCACCTGTGTGCTGCACAGGAAAGAGACTGGATTACTTGCTCAACAAAGCACCAATAATTACATCATTCAAAGCTGTTTTACTCTGTGTTGAATCTGTTTACAAGTATGCATAGCTGGAGAAAATAGCTGCTCCAATGTTTAGAAAAACTGTTTTCTGATAAAGCCTTTCGGCTTTGGCTCGTTGTGTCTGCCCTTTCTGCCATTCTGCACCCAATGGCTTTGTTTCCCTGTTGGCAGTGCCGCGCCTGGAGTGGCTGTGAATGCATTTGTGAAATGTGACTGCCACGGGCACCAACCTGTCTGCAGTCCTGCATCCTCAGTAAAACACCTCTTCGCTTTATCCCAGGCATTTATCCCTGTGCTTCCCAGTGTGGAAATTTCCATATGAGCCTTTGTGGTTCATCTAAGACCCCGCCACTTGCATACGTGGGTGCTTTCAGCTGCACAGAAGAAAGCCATTTCTTTGTCCTTGTTCTATGGGGTTTATTTAAGTGAAAAACACATTAACTTATGTTAATTTATGCTATTGCCTGAGTGAAGAATGCATTCCACCCACAAAGCAAACAATATTTATTTTAATATTTAATTTTATTTTTAAAAAAGAAATTATCTTACTTAAAAGCATTAATTTCACATGGACAAGCCCATTCTCACCACCCCAGAATTCCCGTGAGAGTGACACCAAAACTATCTCAACAAGTATTAACTCAGCTAAAATAATGTGAAAATATACTACAAATATAACAGAAAGATTTTTGCTTATGAGGCATAGCTAGTGAAGACTGCATTACATATATTCATGTTTGAGGAGAATCTATTAGCATCTTGGAAATTTCAAGAGATACTCAGAACTGCATCTGAAAAGTGAGCAAAGCTGTTGATGTAGAGGACACCAATTTTTGCAGTGGAATTTATGACAAATAGAGCAACTTCTAAGGCTTTTCATAAAGTCCTTTATCTTCAGAGCACTCTTCCTCCTTTGTACTTTTGAAGGGAAAGTGATGTAACACTCAGACAGTGATAGCATCAATTTCCCCTACAATTCTCGCTGTGTTTACTGTCAGCTGAAGCGTTTCATTAACCCAGAACTAAATCGCGTTCAGCCGATGCCACAGTCACTTTCCAAGACCAGACAATTCACCACTCATTGCCTCCGTGGTGCAGCTCAGGGGGGTGCAGATGCAGACACGTGTGTGTAAGAACATTTGGAGAGGGAAGCCCTTGTTGTTTTCCCCTCCTCTTCGTCAGCAGCCTCTCCCCGTATTGCGGGGGGCTTTTGCTTGGCACAGCAGGTGAACGTGGCCAGGAAGGCCATGCGGAAACGCTTGTTCATGAAGCAGTAAATGATGGGGTTCACGCAGGCAGAGGTGTAGGACAGCAAGTGGATGAAGGAGATGGGAGCCCCCGAGAGACGCCGGTCCGCGGAAGCTGTGTCGAAGGCGCGCCAGGCATTGACACTGAAGATGGGAGTCCAGCAAATGAAAAACAAAACCACTATCACCATCAGCATACGGATGACAAGTTTCTTGGCCATTAAGTTGGCAGAAGAGCTGTTGCTTCTCACCCTCTCTATTTTGTTGTGGCTCATAGCAGAGAGCTGTTGCAATGGCATTTTCCTTTTTCTTTTGGTGTTGTTGAGGTAACATCCATCTCCATCCTCGTATTTGGCGCTGCAGGTACTTATTCTTCTTTCTGTACATATAAAGTGCTGTTTAAATAGTTGGCAAAATATCTCTGAACAGTGAGTCAAAATAAAAAATGAAGAATGCAGTCTAAATCTAAATAAACAACATAATTCACAGCTGAACAACTGCTGCAAAGAAAGCACTGGTCTGCTTCTGAGTCAGTTGTCTTATCAGCTACTCTGAATCCACAGTCTCCCAATATTCTCACATCTTATCTCTATACAAACTGATGCAAAAGGTGTAAGAACGTTGCTTAGTCCAGTATGGACAGAAGGTAGTTTTCAAGGTTATATGCTTCTATTTTAATTTTACAATTTTAATTGTGACATTTATTGACAAAAATGGTCCTCATCCATGGCCAGAAAAAAAATCTTGGTATTTCTATAATAAACAAATTAGGAATTTATTATATTCTGCATTCTGAGTCTTTGCAAACAAGCCTTAGGTGAGGTTTATTTGCTAACAGCAGAGTAACTTTAATCAAGAAATGCAGCTGGCAAGTTCATGATATAACTGATCATAATTATCACTTTTGCAAATAGAAAGCTTTCCTTTTACTAGCCTCAAAATGACTGCTCATACCTTCAACTGTAACTTAAAAAACCCCATCCCAAACCTAAATGTATTGTTACCTCGTGAAGATTTTCTCTGGCTGGCATCAAATTTTATTCCTCTGTAGAGTTCCAAAGAAATTAGACCATACGCAACCATCATTATAATCCCAGGAATAAGAAAGAGTGTGAGCAGCAGGAAAGTGTACCTAAGGAATCAACAGACACACTGAGAATAGGGAATGGCACAAAACCAGAAAAACTCTTTTTTACACAACTGAGAATTGGAGAAGACAGGATTTCAGGATTTTTTGAATTCTTTTCATGCCAATACAAAGTATCATTTTGACACCTCTGGAAATTTGAAGCTTCCTACTTCTTCTCCTGCTTCCCCCAGAAGGGTGCAGCAGGAACAAGACTATCATGGATGCATGGATCATTCCACCAGTGCAGCCCAGAGGAGATGGGCACTCCCACAGGCATTAAAGGGGACAGAAGCTCTCTCTGCCCGTGAGTGGGACTCCCTGCTGTAACCAGATGAGCACTGGATGCCCTGTAGCTTTGGACAATGTAAAAACTGCCTTGCAGAAGCTATATGAGCAGCTGCTGATTCTAAAAGGGGTCCTTGGTACATTAAAAATATTTTAATGGTTGGACCCAATGATCCTGGAGGTCTTTTCCAAAATAAATTATTCTACTGCTCTGCTTCGGAGAGACCTGACTTCTTGAGGGCTGTGACACATGTGGGCAAAGACAGAGCAGCCACAGCCTAGGTTTTCATCCCTAGAGCCACGCAGAGCTCCTGAGGAGGGATGCCAGGACTGGCAATCTCTTTGGTAAAGGAAACAGCTTTTACTTGGTTTCACATCTGCAACTCTCCTAGTCAGCTTCTCAGATGGGAGTACAAGTTGGGGAAATAATGATGTTTAAATGCATCCATGAGCCTTCTGATCCCTGTGACCTTGGTGCAAACTCAGTAACACACCTGGGAATCTGTAAGGAGACCACAGAGAAGAAAATTTTGTCCTGTATCCTTCCTCCTCATGCCACCAAATACCTGAGACTACTGAAAGCATTAACACAAAGTTACTCTCTTTGTGGATATACCATACCAAAATGGTGCAGCCTTCAATCTTTTTCCCAGTTCCAAGTGACCTTCAGTATCAAAAAAAATCTTACACTTTCTCGGTGCCAGTCAGTGTTTAGTCAACGTGCAAGGACATCGTGTCTAAGTACTACTGCTGTTTGATAGCGCTGCTGTTTACTCTGCCTGGATGTGTAGGACTTGGAGCATGTCTCTCCCCTCTTCTCTGTGCCCCTTTTCTCTATAAGCGACCAAAAGGATTCAGTTCTCAAATAAGACATTTGCAGCCTCATATTCTACTTCTCTGCTGCAGAGAACTTTCAAACAAATTAACAGGCAAGGCAGCACACAAAGGGGCGTTGGTATGTGTCTGCGTTTCTCAAAGAGTAATCAAGGATTTCTCCGAAAATGTTGAAGTTTATGTGTAAATGAGTGAAAGAAGTATTCCTACTACAAGTGACGGATGCTTTCTTTACAGTGACAGTCGGGGCTCAGCAGACCGTGGTGTGAGAATCACTGCCATGTTGGGCAATCTTTCCTATGACAAGGGAAAAGTCATGCAAATGTCAAAATGAAAGCAGCTCAAAAACACGTTGGGTTTTTTTTACATCTTAACTAAGCATGATAGAGTGTAAACATTTGCTGAAGGTTAATACTTGATTTTTCATAGGCTCATTGGTACCATGAAATCCTGTTTTCCAGCAGATAATTATGCATTTGCTAACAGCCAGTTATATCTTACCAAGACTGTTGAATGACATCGCTTGGCCAAAGGAGCCGGCACATATTTGCTGTGGTGTTGTTATACTTGGTGAAAGGTACCAGTTTGCTGTAGATTGGGTATGGTGACATGATAGTAAAGGAGACACACCAGGTCGCAGCAATCACTCTCAAGGCGTGAGATTTTGTCTGCCAGACCCTGGACTGCAGAGGTTTGCAGATGGCACTGTATCTCTCCAAAGATATGGCAACCAGGTTGAATGTAGAGACACTTACAGAGACACCTATATATATAAAATATATAAAAAGGTTATTCTCTTGTTTTAAAGGTTATGTTATGTTCAAATGGTCTTGATAGCTTTCTGCATGCATACAAAAAAGTAAAAACATAACGAACTATTTATAAGCAAAAGTATTTGGAAACACCATACTGATTAAGTCAGGGAAGAATGTGTGGGCAGTGGGTCTGGGTCTCCAGACTGCTCCAGACTGCTATTCCTGCTCTGCGCTTCTCTTACTCCAAAAGTCCAAGAAAAAATACACACACTGTCAAACCATAAAATTCTGGTAACAGGGAAAGAAGACAATTTTACTCCTAATTATTCTCTTTGCTACTGTGTTTTATTCACTCCACTAATTGCACTGAAATTCAAACAAAGCATTTGAAATCAGTTAATTACTCTCTTAACACAGATGTTCACAGTCCTTTTTCTACTGTTTTAATTTTTTTGAGTGTATTGCTTGACTTGTGATCTGATTTTCTCATTCAAGAGAATTAAATCTACTGCAACTTTTTAATTAGATGCTAATGGAGTTACAAACAAGGAGAAATGAAGTCTTGAAGCAGAATCTTTGTCCTTTGAGTATCCTTAATTTCTTCTGCTTGTATTTTATAAAATATAATGCAGTGGTCTCTGTTTTTGTCATTGAGTTGCCCAAGTTCATCATTGTAAAATTATAAATATTTCTTCTTAACTTTGCCACAATTTTTTCTTTCAGTGAATGAGCTTTTATTTGTCTTTATGAATGTGGGTCAAACTATCAAATGCCAATATTGTTACAGTTTGCTTTACAGAAATCATCTGTAATTTAAAATTTGTCTTTCTACATCTTAACATGAAAAATTGAGCATAGTTGATGTGATGGTTGTCAGTGTCTGTTTGTCAGTTGAAGCCTCTGTTACCTGAACCTTTAGTAGGAAATCTCCACATTCCGACTCTTAAAATAAAACAGCTTCATAATGAGGAACTTTACGTTTGGGCTATTTCACTGGATTTTTTAATAAAGTAATTTACACTGTGTGCAATAAGAGGAAGGTGACAATGCTTCAGTAACGTTTTATGGTATTTCTGCCAGCAATTCATTATAATTGTTTAAACATGGCCTTTAGTTTTATTGGTTTTATCTACAAAAAGATGTTGATTTCCCATTCGCACACTTTAGGTGTGTATTTTCACATTACATCAAAGTTCTCAAGGGCATGGGTTGAAAGGGGACCTGAGGTTTCTGTAATCAACTAAGGGTCTCCCAAAGCGGCAAAAACTTTACATAAATGTTCTCCTTTCTTCTTTTTATCTTTCTTTTTCTTTTTTTTTTTGTTTGCTTCGTTTGGTTTTGTTTGGGTTTTTTTGGTTAAGGAACAAGCAAATTCAGAGGAAATACTCAAAGTGCGACAAATATCACTTACACACACATACACAACCCAGGCATTTTGAAACTCCTAGCTCCTGGCTCCACAACCAAAAGGAGTATGACAAGGCATACAAATGTGATGCTTCTTAAAGTTAGGCTCTAAAATCTGTATCTGTGTTTTATGGTCTTCTGGTGGGCTCTGATCACACCTGGTCTGTCCCCAAAGAGAACTTGCTCCAACTTCCAGCTCTGCAAGTTACACCTACTTTGGCCTATTTCTTTTTTATGTATCACTGCTGCCAAAAATCTGTGGGCAAAACCTGCCCTTAGTGAGGGTGTACAAGCCTATCATTTCTGGTGGGTGATCTGAATGCTGATAACAATCTTGTCAGTGATGGGCAAGCAAGTGCACGTGCTGGGTTCCTCATTAAAGTTTGATCATGCAACATCTTCACATCCAGCAAAACACTTCTGTATGTCATTAAAGTTAAGTGTGTGCCTCTGTGTTTTGCTGGATCAGACCAAGGATGCCAGAACCATGAAGATTTGCACTACAAAGTTGTTTCTTCATAATATTGGTAACTTCAATGGTGGATGGAAACAATCAGCTTTTTATAGGTCTTTAAATACCTTCTCACCTGTCTCATTAGTCAGTCTTCAAAATAGGTATAAACTTCCCAGACTTACCCATGAAATAAGTGGCAGTTTTGCAAACAGCGCTTCCAAAAATGAAATCTTTTAGCAGGTTGGGAATGAGTGTGAAAGGCATGCAGAAAAGGCAGAGCATCAGGTCGCTGACTGCCAGTGACAGCAGAAATGTGTTGGTGACTGTTCGCATCCGCTTGTTTCTTATCAGCACTGTAATCACCAGAATGTTCCCCAAAATGCTGAGCAGAAATATCAAACAGTACAGCAGAATCCGAATCATCTGATGCAAATCTGAAAATTGTCACAAGATCAGTTACATAGTATTCAACTCAGATTAATATTATATATTTCAACCTTTAATCAAAAGGTAAAAGCCTTTCTGTATTCAATTTTATGAAGGTTTATGTCTTTACACCAATGCAAAATAAGTGAAAGTGCTGAAATTCTTAAACATATTCTGATCTACCTAAATTGCATAGCATTAAACTACAATATAAGCAATACCATGTACATTTGGAGAGTCAAATACAACTTCTTAAAGCATGTGCTTCTCATGCTACTTACTGTGCACCACTTATTCACCATGGGAGATCCTATTTTATGCAAAAGTAAGAGAAGATTTAGCAATCAGAAAATATTTTAGTACATGGATTTTTTTTCAGCCTCAGAATGCCATAATTTCCTATTAAATCACTTTCATACATGGTATCAGATCTGATCACTCCATCGTTATTGAATTGAATAAAAATCATGTTTCTCCAAGTCCTTAGCAGAGATGTTTACATTTTGTGCCCCAAAGTGCTGCTGTTTTAGTTTTCCATTATACCCAAATTTTGTCCTAGTTGAATTTTGAATTTGGAAAACCAGCACATACTAATCTTTTTGCTGCCTGTTTCTCATACTAACTTAAAGGCAAGCAGTTGATTTTGCACTCTCTCAGAGAAAATGCCTTGCATAGGTCTTTCTTTCTATAGTCTCTCTACATCCACCTAGAACTAAAACTGCCTGAAAAAAATCAATTTTCCATACATACCTTTAGAAGGATAAGATGCATCATCCACACAGAAAAAAGTGTCATTTTCCAAGATGATATCACAGAGAAAATCAGTAATGTTGGTAGCATTCCCAAGGAAGCTACTAGCATCAACTATTTCCATTCTTCAGTATCCACAGGTTAGCCCTGACGAAGAAGAAGGTGGGTTTGTAACTATCTGCCCATGCTTTCAGTAAACAAATACGTCTCTGAATGAAGTCTTCAGAAGAAATACAAGAGAGGCAGCTGTGCAAGGAAGCTGTTCTGACTCTCTGACAGGAGCACCCAGCACACAGAGTCCTGTTCTGGCTGCACAAGATTTATTCCAGGGGCACACACAGCAGTTCAGAGAAGCAAAGCATGTGTGCACATCCACATTCACAAGTATGCACACAAACACACACACACATATCCCCTCCAGTACTTTTTAGATCCACCCTCTTCTGTAACTGCACTACTGTTGGGATTATAAACAGGCTTGAAAAAAGATTACAGCATTAACCCCTTGCAAGATTGCTTCTACTCATGTCTCTGCAATATTTCTCAGAGCCCGTTATGTCACAGCCTGTAAATGAGACCCAGCAAGTGATGAGAGTGATAAATCTGTCTCTCAACTAACAACATTTAAAATTGTAAGAGTCGCTTAATAAAAGGGCAGAGAAGAGAAAAACACAGTGAAGATTTTGCACTCCTTACATGGAAATTATTCTTGTCTTCATATTTTTCAGAGTAAACTGAAGATAAGGTAGACTCAGAAAACAAAAGCAGCTACATTTATCTCATTTGGTGAAGTGTTAGTTTCCTACAAAAGTGTCATACATGCCTGATGCAAACCCCAGCAAGTCAATAGAAAAACTCACTAATTTCACTTAGTGGATCAAACCTTATGAAAGTGTATTAGAATTGTCAGTTAATATAAGCAGAAGCCTATACATTTCCTCTGTGCAAGAACTTTTATATGACTTGAATACAAACTTGATAAAACTGATAAACTGTGGCACATTAGTTACACACCAGTGGAAAACAAAGATCTTGATGGTTTAAAAGTTCTGCTTTTTAAATACATAAGCATCATCCTCACTGGTGTTTTCACAAAGTCATGGGCTTTTACTTTCCAGTATATAGCTTGTTTATGGCCAGAAATGCAAATTAATATTAGAAATTAATCTCTACTATAACTGAATGAAAAATTAATTTCACATTTAAAATCCCTTTTACTTAAAGGCAGAGCAGTAACAGGTTCTTTATACCTCGAAGCTGATATACATGGACTAGAAAGCCTGGGTTTCTTTTCCAGTCTTGCCAGCTTTGCTTTACAGTATGAATAACAGGAATAGGCATGTAGGAACATAGATTGAAAAGTTACATTGAAAGTTCTAATTTCTCCATTATCCTTTGTAGCTCTGGAAGTCCTGGATGCAGCTGGCCACCAGTGGTCCATACCACTGCACAGTCCTGCTGACCACCTTGCTGTCAGGGTGTGAGAGGCTGGCCAGGGCTGCAGGGCAGTATGACTAACACTGTGAAGCCAGTGCAGGTCTCACATTGGTCTCAAACATATGTGGGACAAGGGTGAAGGACCAGCTTCCCCAGGACAGCAGGAGCTCCTCACTGAGCCCCAGCCCAAGGGATGGGCCCACTTCAGCGTCAAGAAATGCTTGCTAAGCACATGCGAGATGGATGAAGCCAACGAGGCCAGCAGCCATGGCTGGAAGCTCCATGGAATTGGCAAAAAGGCAAACTGAACCAGGCTGCACTGGACGCAGCTCACTTCTTGTGCTGTGCAGACAGCACAGGAGCTGAGAACACAGTGGTAGGAGACAGCATGTGCAGCACAGGCTTGAAGAGTTGAGGGATAAGTAATGAGCCATGACTAACTCCAGAAGGTACTAATTTCAACCAAAAGCAAGTGCAGAATGCGTGAGGGAATGATATCCCGTGCAAATCCCAACAACTGTGGAGCTACTGTTTAAAACAAACTGGATCACCTTGTTCACATGCCCAGGACTCTGGATCTGTAAGGTGCAGCTTTCCTCTAAAATTTATCCAGACCATGCATCCAGAGATTTTTATCTGTTATTAGAGTCCTCACCAGTTTTCCTTCTCTGAATGCCAGGCTTACAGACTGGCTTGCCGAGGATTTAATTCCTCTGGAGTACTTTTTGAACACTGGCATCACATTTACACAATTTTTTTTCCCTGGCAACAATGTAGTTCTAAACAATAGATTGCACATCATGGTTAATAATTTTACTATTTCCTTTAGAAGTTCTGGATGAATACCATCTGGTCCTGGGCTGAGCTCAATTCAACATCTGCTGGTTAAATTGTCAGAGTAAATGAGGAAGAATTTGCTATGAACTCTTGACTCCCCTTTTGGAGTGGATTTCTGCATGAAACATATCAAGATCAAAGAGTTTTATTTTTCTAGGCTTTTATTTTGCGTAGATTTACTCAAATATACAGCCAATAGTCCTCAAGTTTGGACAGTTCTGAGTTGCCTTTATAATACCATTTCTCCCCACTACATTTAGCTAACTGCATGACAGATCACTCTCCATGCAGATCAGTATCATCTCATTGTCTCTCTGCAAGTATCAGGAGAGAAAAAAAAGGAGGTTTTAATGAAATGCTTGCTCATCGCAGATGTAATTTAATAATTTAGGAGAAACAAAAACCTGAGTGTCTGTCCCCTTTGAACTTAATCATGCATTATTTGGGATGTTGGAGGTGTTGGACAAGAACTTCCCTTGAGCTGGCTGCTTTATTAGCAACAATGATTTATTAATAAAATAGTTTTTTAATTAAGAAATATTTTAGGTACCTTAATATGACTGTGTAGATAGTTTGGACTAAAGTATACAAAAACATTTTTCCCTGTGTTTGAAGGAGGCTTGCTAATCCGTGATAACAAAAGAATCTGCCTTTTTTTTCCCTTTTAATTCTAGTCTTTATCCTTTTCTCCCTTGTAATGTCATATACTGAACACTTCCTTTGCAGCCAAAACAGTTGCTGTGCTCTCTCATGTCCTGCTATGTGTATCTTCTCTCATCCAAAACTAAACCACGTCAATTTACAGTTACCTCATTCTTTTTTCCGGAAGAATAATCTACTGTTTTTTCATTAATTTGACAAAGATCTTTACTTAATTTAAATAGAAAGTCTACTTTTAAAATGATGAATTTGGAAAAGCATATCTTTATCTGGTGTCAAACTCACAAATAGTTTTAGGTTTGTTGCCAGGTATTTTTTGTCCTGAAAAGTGAAATAAAATAAACTAACTAGAAAAAACATATATGGAAAGTCGTGGTCTACTCCTGTTCTCACTTGCCAGGTTTATGCTGGCATTATGCCTCTGATTCAGTGGATTTTCTCTCACAGGCACAAACTACAGGGAGATCAGGACCAGGCCACCCTTTTGGAGAACACACAAAATTCTCAGGAACCCATTTACCATAAACTTTTTCAAGGTGATCTGAGCCTGAGTCCTATCAGTGTCTCACAGTAACTGCATTTAAACAATTTATTTCATACTGATCTGAACTCAGTAACAGAAGGACAAAATTTACTTCAGCACCTTGTTGTACCATCAGTGATTTCTGAAATACCATTCACCAACCATGGATGGGACCAAAGGCAAAACAAGGTGCTCCTGCTGCCCCTGCAGTGCTTCTGCAAAGGTCACATATTACATGGCATGTTGCTTAATAAATCTCTGAAAGACTCCACAGGTCTTCAATGAAGAAATTCTATGTATTTAAGTCATGTTATTATAGAGACACATCTCAAGGTACCTTTTAAATTGTTTGGGTGTGAACACTTTTCATTCTTTTGAAGTTCCAATTCATAGTGTTTGAACTTCTTGGATGTTTGCAGTACCATCTACCTGACTTAGCTCTGTGAGATGCAATACAGCTGGTCCTGATGCCTTCAGGGGCATCCAGGCAGCCTGTCCAACCACCTTCCTCAGAAGAGAGGAAATGAGACCCCCCAGGTGATGGCTGTGAGTTCTGTACAATGTTCAAGGCTCTCTGATGAATGGGATGAATACAGCATATTGTCTCTGTAAATCCTCAGTCCGATTTCATAATCATGGTCAAGTTTCTGTCGGCTTCCAGGGTGAAAGGGATTTCTGCTCCAGAGATTTCTATGCAAATCTGTATACAATTTAGGGAAACTGCTTCAAAGAAGTATGTGTAAATTGTTTGTCCAGTGTAACATAAGATCTCATAAAAATCCTTCTGACACCCTGTGACATTACTGAAGTCTGGGATGATTCACTATCCACTCATTCCTCCCAAATGGTTTACCGTGCATGTTGCTACTCACGTTGGCACTTCTCAGCCTGTCACTGAGCTCAGCTGCATCTCCTCTCCCCACCATCTGGCCCTCTAACTACTAAAAATTGAGGGCAGAAGTCACGTCAATGCTCTCTGAACAACCGAAGCTGATCCTTTTCCTTTTTGTGTCTTATCATAATGGAGACGTAAGTGCTATGAGGAATGAATACACACCCATGAAAAAGGAACATAGATATTTTTAAAAGGTGCTCATTTCTTTTGCAGGCTATACATGATGTTGTACAACCCTGTTTTTTTCCTTCACCCTGTGAATATTAATTTGCTAGGAAAAAACAGTTCAGGATTTAAGCGAGAGATGCAAGAAAATAGCCTTGCATTCCCTTATCCTGCAGGTATTTTATGTGCTAGAACCCCATGCCAAGTAACCTGCATCAACACATGGCCCAAGAGATGCCTTTTTTTGGATTATATTAACACCATCAAGTGTTGGTACCATTAATGTTCTCCTTTGAGCATATCTTTGCATACTAGACTAACATCAGTCAAAGTCAAAACCCAGCACATGTTCTAAGGTACCAGTTGACTGAGACTTCTCTGAGGTACAGTCATGGCTGTAACAAACAGATAAAAGATCAGGGTTTGCCACCAGAAATAACCCCAATAGGTTACAATGTCAGCAACAAAATGGTATAACTCTTCTTAACAGTACTCAACTCCTTAACAAAGTTCAAAACTGCAACAGGCTGCTAAACAAACAGTAACCCTGTAATATATAGCCTGTAACATCTGAGAACCATAGTCTTTTATTTTAAGATTCCAGTTAGGCACATAACGAAGAGTCACAGCTATCTTACCACAAGAGATTTTCATTAGTATGTCTCACAGAGGTATATTAAAGAAGTTAGTTATGTTAACTGCAGCCGCTATGAGTTTCAATTTAAAGATGAAAAAAACAAAGCAAAGTATTTGGCACAGGCCACTCAGTGGGAGAGTGGAAGAGTTGGGAAAAGCAAGGAAGTCTTTTCAGACTGCTGCTGCCTGATACTCTGCTCTCAAAAGAAGCCACGCTGTCCTCATGACATTAAGATCAAATGGATTTCCACAGAATTAGATAAAGAGATGTTAGTTTCACAACAACAACTAAGTAATTTAGAGACTGGCTGTGCAATTAGCAGGGAGGAAATAGAGAAGGTCAGCTGATGCATTATTGGGTGAATTGGTACCAGCATGTCTGAAGCCAGGGCTTTAATTCAAGATTCCAAAGTTTGTGTGTCTAACTATGTACAGAGAGAAATTACTTTGTGTTCCATGACACCTCATCTAACATCAACATTTTCAGAGGAGTATCAGCTTCTGCTGATGATAAAGTCCCTTAAGGTAACACTACTGTAATTTGTTCACTGACATCTGAGTTCCCAAGAGTTATTTAATCCTTGTTTTAAGGGAACCCAAGATATGGGAAGCAAGAGAGGCATTGTCTCTATTAGACAAATACTGAAAATTACGCTTACATAAAAAGAATAAATTTAATCAGCAATAGTCATTCTTTAAAGTTTCAGCTTTTTACAGGAAACATAAGCTTCCTATGACCAGTCATCTGATTCGGCAAAAATTTGTACAAGTCTGCACAAAAAATGGAACATACAATTTTATTATATTTTGATGAATTCTCTGTTATTCAGTAACATAGCCTCATATTTTAAAGGGTAACTAACTGGCTAAACCTCTTCTCAACAACTGAATTCTGAGTATGGATTTTAGTAACTTGAAACAACTCAAACCATGAAGTGAGGGTAAAGAACAAAAATTTTAGAAGGTATTGCAAAATGTTTCTCCATTAGAAGACCTATCTACCATTACTACTGGTACAACACAGCTACTGTACTCTATAACCCCTACCAGCAAAGCCCACAAGGAAACAACACTCCTTGAAAGTAGATAACCAAAGTGGGATTTTGATCTATTTAAAAGAAAAGCAAAAGATTATGTGATGTCTAGAATTTTGTTGGTTTCCCCTTGTCATGATTTTGCGTGGAAGGGTACTCAGACAGCGAGACGACAGGTTGTCCCCTTCAAATTGTGGGCTTATATAATGAAAGTAAGATTTTAAATTAGGCTCATGGCCTGCGTTTTGTTGTACACAATTAAGTATTTTACTGTTTGACTCTTTTCTTTTACTGCGACAGTCTCCAGGCCAGTTTTTTCAGTTAAATGGAACTCTGCTAGCTGGCAGTTTGGACTAATTATTGAACCCAGTAAGATGAGGTACAGGGAGACCTTCAGGAGCAAAGACAATTTACCCCAGCTGAAGTTCTCCTCTAGGTCTTAATTTCTGGAATCTTTAGCTTTATTTGTAAATTAGCTAAATGCTCTTCACATTTTGGACTTCTTTGATAGGTATAATGCTGCCCAATAACTGTATGTAGAATGTTGTCAGTTTTAATTTTCTGAGAAACTGAGGGAGGTAGGTCGAGTCCATAGTGACAAAAAATACTCTGATTTATTTCAATTATTGTGCTAAGCTGTCCTGGAAGTATTTGATAGTGATTTCAAAACATTATTAAAATACTGAAACACTGAAAATAACACTTTCCAGAGTTCCAGCACAGATGGGCTGTTAAACGATAGTACTGCTGGCCTTACTTGCCATGCTTTTGTCTATAAAATGCTTAAGAAAACACATTCTGAGGAACAACTGCTGTAGTTAGTTTGGACAATTTGCTCATGTTTATACAATATTACATAGTGCAGGGAGTTAATGTGACTGAAAGTATGTAAGTTTAAAATTAATTTTCATTGTTTAGTCTTCTCTTACATTACAAAACTGTTTTAAATCTGCCGAGAAGTCTCAACTCTCAGAAGAAGGGAGAAACAAAAGTCCAAGGACAAACTCTGCTCTGAATTCTCCACACTCACTTTTTGACAGAGTCAGATTCAGTCAGGCTGCTGTGGTGTGCCCAAATATCCAGGGTTTAAAAATCAAGCATATCAGAAGTTGGATCTCTGGGATGTAATCCTTGTATACAGAAAAGTTACATGCTACACTCTTGATTTTGCTTTAACAAACATTTGAAAATTTGCAGGAGGCTAACTGAAATTAACTGGATAATTTTTTCTAACATTTTCATATGTGTGCCCGTCATTATCTCATATTTGCAATTTCATGCATTCTGCTTTGGCCCTTTCCAGAACCACCTGCACTGGTGCTAAGTGCGCTTTGTACAGAAAAAGCAGTGCAAAACAGTCACAGGTCATACACAAATTGTGGGTACTGTGTCCCCTCTTGGATGCCTTGTCTCTTCACAGTGTTCTCCTTTTACTCTAATGCATTCATTTTGCAATCCTACAATGTGGGAAAAGTGAATAAATTGAAGTAGGAAAGGTATTTCTGATGAGATAATAACAAAAGATCAGTAACAGCGTTTTGTTTTTACAAGCTTTGCTGACTTCAGTTCCTGGAGCAAGTAAAGGGTTTTTAAAATATTCTAAGTAATATGCTGGTGAAATGCTCCCAGATTATACTCTCACCCACTCTAGTTTAAAACCCAGTGGTATTTGAAGTATAATCCTGCTCAAACTATAATCTAACAGTGATCTTGTCTCTTTAATTTCAATTTACATCTCAGTTAGAAACTCAGAATTATCAGCTGCAATTTATACTTTGTAAGACAGACCTCCCCAAAGTCTTCACTTAATCCTCAATGACTGCTAATGAAAGTTATCAGGAGCCAAACAGGAATGCTCTGGTAAAAAAAAAAAAAAGTAACACACTATTTCATTAGCTGTTAAACGGAGCCATTTCATACTAGAATATCTTTTTCACAAGACCTTGTAAAGAGAAGGCTGGAAATTTAAAATTGGATCATGTGAGAAATATTCAAGTAAATTCTAAAAACTAAGATCATGATATAAATTGGTAAATAAATTTTCATTTTCTGTTTCAAGAGGAGTAGGTGATTATTATCCAACCTAAAATAATAGGAAACTTTTATTCTTGTGTTCTGATGTGTTACTAAATATCCAAGGCCTTACAGATTTAATGCTGTTTGAGAAGAAACCGGCAGCACAAATTGATAGTTTTTGATGAAATCCAGCTTACTTATCAAGAAGGCAGTAAGTTTCCTTTCCCTTAATAATACAGGGGAATGAGAAAAAAACCAGAATTTTTCCTTGCTTACGCTTTTTCTGTCATCCTGACACGGTGGCTCATTTAGTTAGTGACATGATAACAACTTCTTCTGTTTCTTCTTCAGTGCATCCTCCTGAGTGTTTCTTTACCTGTTGCCCATCCTATTTGTGTGTAGTTTTCTCCTCCTTTAGGCCAACTTAACCAAAACTGTGAATTTGAAAATGGCACCTTAGGTCTGAGAGTGTTCATCTCTTAGGCAACCCAACTGAACTGGGTTCAGTATCTCCAACAGTGGTGTTATTTCCAGTTCTAAGGATGAAATAAATGGTTAAGTCTCAAAGATTTGTGCCTCTTTGATAAGGTTATGAAAGCTAGTAGTATCTTGCTGCACAAGGATATTTAAAAAATATATTTTAAATTAAAGAAAAAAGGATATTAACTCATGTCACAGTTTTATTTCACTAGAAGTTAAAACCATTGCTTGGCTATAGATATTTGGCGGGGTTTGGTATCCTAAACCACTGCATAATGATGCCAAAGTAAAGTGTTTTTCTACCTGAATATTTGATTATAAAATCAACATCCATACATACATTTTCTCCTCCAAATCCCATACCAAACCTGTTCTACAGGCTATTTTAAGTATTTGTCCCATCCATTCTCTTGCTGCAAACCTCACAGATATATCTGGAAACAAAAAAACCACCCTACATTTTAAAAGTAGCTTCCTTCAAAGAGTTCATGTCATGAAGTTGTGTGAGGGGAGGTTTAGGTTGGATATCAAGGAAAGGTTTTTTCACCCAGAGGGTGGTTGGGCACTGGAACAGGCTCCCCAGAAAAGTGGTCACAGCACCAAGCCTGACAGAGTTCAAGGAGCATTTGGACAATGCTCTCAGGCACATGGTGTGACTCTTGGGGATGGTGCTGTGCAGGGCCAGGAACTGGAGTTGATGATCCTGATGGGTCCCTTCCAACCCAGGATATTCCATGATTCTATGATGATCTCATGCTCTTATTTCCCTGTATGCCAATACATATCTGGAGGGACAAGCTTATGTATCACACCTTTGATCTAAACCTTTATTATGCTGCTTTTGTTATTAGGCTAATTTTACCAAAATGAAAAGCCTTTCTGCTGTTAAAATACCTCCAGTGAGGTATTTTAATTCTATATTTTAGGTTGATGCAATACACTATCCAGCAGAAATTTGCCCTGCTGTACTCTCCACGAGTGCAAGCCTCGACACAGTTTCAGACAAAGACCAGGAAATTTTATCCACACTAGCTACTAGAGTGTATACATGTATTTATTTAAGCTCAGAGCACATTTTATCCCATCTGCTCTGGAAAACGTGTTCTTTGCAAAACAGCGAGTAGGAATGTTGGCCACAGGGCTCCTTCCTATGAAGAACAAAACTGATCAATGATAAATTACATTGCTATATGACTGCCTACTCATATTAATGACTGACAGTCTGAGCTAGCCTGTACAGTTTTTGGTTTATCAGTTTCATAACTTGTCTCTTCACATTCTTTTTTGCAATAAATACAAATTATTTCAACCCTTCCTGAGCCCTTTGGCACATTTACCTTTGTGAATGTTGTCTAACTTTCCTTCCTGCTCTTCCTGGGAACATGTTGCAATATAGATTGTAAGATTCAAGCCTGTATCCTGTAATTAACAAAATAATACAATTTTTTAGGTACTACCTCTATCCTTTTTTTTGATTTAGGAAATTTGTAATGCATTTGAAAGATTTCTTTACAGACCTCTAAACAGTGATGCAAAACAGAAAACCAAACTCCATTTTTATATTTAAAATTTTTTGTTTCAATGTGCAGAGCTTCATCTAAAATCAAACCATTTTGGTTTCTTTGTGCTTCTTAAAGCTGTTTATAATATTTTGGTGTCATTTTTCCTTTAAGCAGATCTGCATATTAATTTGTATGTTTTGGGTTAGTGAAAGCAGGGTAGTCTGCTACTCAATGGCTCTGAATCCAGCCTTCAGAGCTGTGCTTCACATATATATGAGCTCTTCCATCTCACTGTTCCACTCTTTTTTGGGTGAATTTTTGAGCATGTTGCTATAATGAACTCATTTCCATAGTAAATGCTTGCTCATCTAGTTGTGTTTCATATATGTACAACAATTCCTGTAACAGGAAGTATTAGTAATCAATGTTTCAGATAATTTTCTGCAATAATGTACTGCTTTATATAAACAGAGAAACAGCAGAAATTTAGAAATTAGGGCTCAGTTTTACATTCTGACAATCCCTTTCGAACTAATACAGGACAACTGCAAGTATTTCAACATAGGATTCTTTAGGTCCCCACCATGGCCTGAGATCTGTCAGAGAAAACTCTGTTCCATAGATGGTGATGGTATTTAATCAGTGCCCGGTGCTCCCTTTCGATGATATACGGCATTTGTCCGTACAGGGAAAGGAAAGCACTATCACTGGAGACAAAACTACAGGAAATTTATGAAGGCTCTGCTTGCTACGTTCTGCCCATTCAGCATTTCCTTTTTATGGCACTTCCAGCTGTCTTTCCAACAGAGCAGACATCAAGTTAAGGAAGCAGAAATCAAGGTAAAGGATATCTGAAAAATCCTCATAATGGAAGTAAAAATCTCCATGACTGAAACTAGATTGTTCCTATGAACTGGTTAACCATAAGCATTACAAAAACCCTTCAAGAGTTTCTAGTTCCTCTTGGTTTATTCTTCACTTTTGAATCTTCTATTTGAAAATTTATCAAATAAGGAAATGAAACAATGGAATAATCCTTCACATGGAAAAACAGAAAAAACCAAGAGAAAGGATTAATCAACTTTGTCATCAAATCTTAAGCAGAAAAATAAAACGTACCCAAGAAGACATCCTTGTTCTGCCACTGAAGTTTATAGTTCTACCTCTTAACGATTAAGGAGAAGGCAGCTATGATCTAGACGCTAAATAATGTATCCAAGGTGGTCTGCTGGTTGTTGAAGACTTGCAACACGCACAGATATGACTGTGTAGTAAATTGTATATATTTCAGGCAGTGAACAAAAGTATAACAGACTACCTTAAGACATTTATTACATTTTCCACAGAAGAAAAATTTCCCCACTGCAATAAGTAGGATATAGCATTGAGAAGCTATTTCAGTGGAGTAATGCTCAATATTGTGTAACAGATAAACAGAGAATGAGAGGGTTTGATATTTTTCAAAAGTAGATATAAAACATCACCACACATTTTAGATATTTTCATAGCATCATAGAAAGCCTTGGGTTGGAAGGAACCCTAAAGATCACCTAGTTCCAATACCCCCCTCCAAGGGCAGGGATGCCACCCACTAGATCAGATTGTTCCTATTTTTAAAAAGAGCATACTTCTTGTGACAGACCAGACCCAGGTTCTGCTTGTATATAGATCACACAAACCCATTGGAGTCAACAGGTTTGAAAAGAACACAAAATCTCACCCTAGCACACCCACACACCAGTAAACTCTGACATGGAGATGTTAACTAAGAATCTGCTGAGACAGTTCTTTTTACTGCATTTCTTCCTTACAGACCAATTGGCTGAAGTCTGTAAAAACCTTAAAAGAAATAGCTAAAGTAAGCTGCTATGTATGAACTGAGAAAGTGCTTGTTCAGGAATGCTGAATCATGTCTTTTAAAAGGTTTGGCTAAGAACAATAGTTGTGAAAACTTCCTGACAGACTTGCTCTCAGGTGAATATACAATTTAAAGATACAAAATACATATGCCATGCGGGAATTGCTTAAACTACTCAGTGTATAAAGTGTATTTGTGATTCAGCACGTGTTTCTCTTCAGTGTGCATCTAGATCAAGAGACTCCGTTTCTGCTTTAAGTCCGAGAAGTCCTACATCGGTGTAATTATATCTTAATGCACAGTAAGTGCACACATGGGATTTTACCAGCCAGAAGATACAGAGTATTACTGCTAAAACCCATGTCACTTGACTAATAATAGAAGACATGAAAAATGGACTAAATCTAATAACACTAGAAAAACCAGGGACTTTGTGCATGTTAGTTTTGTTACATATCTGATAACTCACAGCTCCTGCTATGACTCAGAAATGCTACAAAAAAGTACGAGTAATAGATATTATGACCTGAGATACATGGTCCGCTCTAGGGAGGCTTACACCTATCTAAAGCCAAGGTTTGGTAGGAAATGACCTAAAATCAAGAACTGAAGCAACATGAAACTCCTAAAACTAGACTGATAATCCTTGACATCACTTCTAGGCAAAGTCTAGCTCTCAAGTTCAGCCACGTATCAGAGAAAATATATTACTTCTCATGAACAACAGTCTGCAATAAGAGATGTTTTCTGCTCTGATAAGTGAAGATACATCATCTAAACTTCCTACATTCTTCAGATTGCATCAGTGGTATTGGGGCAAAAAAAAAATCTCATTACTCCACAGGAACTGATTATTTTAAAGAAAGTATTGAAACTTGTCAAAATACACAGTCATTTTTTGGTAATTTGAATAAAGTTTGAAAGTCAGGAGGGTGATTCACTGACAGGACTTTCTTCCTTTGTCATTCCTCTGTTATCAGCTCCAAACAATATATAATGATTCTGACTGCACAAGGGAACCTGTGGATATTATAAAGGGGATCTTGCAGGATTGGCCCACAACAGAGATTAAAGTTTAATATACATTTGTCTAATATAAAGGGTGAGCACACTCAATAAAAGACTGAATATGATGTTCTCTGAAAGTACCTGCTTGGATGAGAAAACTACTGGAACCTGACACTTTAGTTCACAGGTGAAGTTCTGATAACGGCTTGAAATGGAGGACTGGAGTTATGGATTTTAAGCCCTCATAAAATTAAAATGGTTCCAAGTGGAGAAAGAAGAAATGAAGTTTTGGACAGGAGTAGCTCTTTAGATGAAAAAAACACTAACCAACAACACAAAAAAATCCAGTTTATCTGAGCAGGGATAAAAGTACCCTGACTGAAGAAAGGTGGATTTGGAGGGTTTGGGAGGTAAGGGAGGATGTGTGTGGCTTTTGTTTGAGTTTGTTGGGCTTTTTTCCTCTAATGTTTTATCCTTTTGTTTTGGCAGAAAATAGAAAGTTGTTGAGTTGGGTTGTTGTTGTTTTTTGGTTTTGATTTGGTTTTGGGTTTTTTTGGTTTTTTTTCTAAACCTGGGTTTCTGTGGCACTTGGCTGATCTGGGACACAGCCATCCTTACACCTGACCCAGGCTGCCACTAGGGTTTGCCCACGCTGTCATCCTCCTGGCAGTGTCTCATGCGGCACAAAAAAAAAGGGAACTTAGAGAGCTACACAATAGTTATGATACATTATCAGGCTGAATGCAGTATGTAGCTCTCCCCGGATAACATTAACCCCCTTGGCACTCAGGGTGCAAAGGAAAGGGAAGTGGCTCACCTACAGTAATCAGTCCCAATGATTGCTTGCTTAGTCCTAATCTGCACCGTACCTTGTTCCCTTTTACTGCCAGCACTGAGTGCATGAAGGCACCCACCCTCAGCACAGGTAAGGGGGCAGTGTTCCCACTCCAAGCCCCTCCGCACCCCTGTTCCCCCAGCAGAGAAAGAAGCCCTAAGAGACTTCATGACTTGGCATTTCTCACAGCAACAGAATGAAAGGTGAAGGTGGGATCAGGGCAGCACGGGTGTTGTGAATTCCTTAGGGGAAGAGTGTCTTTGTGAGCAGCTGACTGGAAGTGCTAGGATTTTATTGGCTGCTGGGATTTTGTGATTTGGGACTGTTGGCATTTTATTGACCTTGCTGGGATTTTGTTGTCTTCCCCCACCCATTATCTGTCATACAACACCACTGCCTCCTTTAGTGATAGCTGCAGACAGCCCTGTTTGATATTAGGTCCACTAACATATTACATGGAAAAAGCCAAGCTGACCAACTATGTAATTTTTGCTTTCCATTGCCGAATTCTTGATGCTTTCCAGACTTGTCATGGCAGATTAATAAAAGACACTTGCGATACCAGTATCAAGTACAGTTAAGTGAAGTAACTTGACACAAAACACAGTACACAAAATAATAACACTGTAGAGCACTGCAGCTGCAAATGGAGGACGAATACAAAAGGAAGAAAATTGGTGTTCAAGGGTATAAGACTGAGACACTGAGAGGGAAAGACCAACAAGCCAAAACAGAAAAACTATCACATCTACACCAGACCTCCTGATAAAACCAACAAGCTACCTCCGGTATGTGGTACTGGACATCATAAAACCACTCTACGCTGACTGCACTGCAGTTGCTTACTTGCAGTTTAAAAGTAAATCATGATGAAAAAGCCGTAATTGTCAAAAACTTATCACATGAACCAAATTAAACCAGTTATGTGATACTGGGGGATAGGCTAAAGTGTTAGTTGGGATTTCTGCCAATGCCTGTTATTTAAGTGATATTTTTTAACAATGACCCTGTATTTCTCAAGCTGCTATGCAGCACACTCCTTGTAAGGAAACAAGAAAGAAGCACACACTTAAGCATGAGATTTCTTAACTGGATATGGTAGGGATACACTAGAAGCTGTTAACAGCACTCGGTAAGATTCTGTAGATTATCTCCTTATATTGCCCTACTTTTTAGTTTGGATTGGCATTTACAAAAAGTAAGTTTTCCTACCCATACTGGAAATGTAACTGACCAAAGGGAAACCCAGTAGAAGGGAATCAGACTGGAAATAGCCTAAGAAAACAGGGAATGAAGAGTAACAGATGAACATACGCAGAGGGTTACAAAGGCAAACTTGGAGCAGAGGTAGTCAACTGCAGGAAATTACTCATCCACTGCTGACATTAGTTTTTTGTCCTGTTTTCTTGACCTATAGACATCAGGATGGCTTTTGCAGACCTTCAAAGTCTTATGCATTCCACATGAAACTCACCTGATGTATCATGTCCCCGTAGCAGGGGAACACACACTTCTAATCAGCAAGGTGTTGTGGCTTCTGTCCCACTCCATGACCTGCCATGTGGCCAAATGTGGTGCCTGCAGATCACAACATGGAAAGCAGCCAGAGACCATGTTGTGCTGCCAGTAGGAATATACCCAGCCTCTGAGTCCTCACATGTCAAGCAGCCCTGACAAGTAACATGCTCACCAAACACAATGTAAGACTGCCATCCCTGTGGCAGTCCATAGGTTCGCTCACAAACTGGAAAGGAAAACGCTGCTGAGGACTGCGCCAGGCAAGGAGGGAGGGCTTTCTCTCACACTTGCAGCTGAAATGTAAAATTCCAGACATCAGCTATTGACTTTCAGAGCTTATGGTCATGCTCCAGTTTTCTGCATGTGCCTTTCTTAGCAGGTGAAGTTCCCACACGAACAAATTATCCTTGTCAATTAAAAAAAAACCAAACCAACAAACAAAACAAACGAACAAACCAAAATGAGGAGAGGTACTCTCTGTATGGGAAAATTTTGCAGACTTTCTTTATGAAGTAGCACAGAAAGCTATTACACTTTGTATGCTTGTTCAGTTGGGAATGTAGACAAAAATTTCATTAACTCTCTCAATACACAGAAAAAAACCTGTGCTCACTGTTGCCCCTAACTTCATACATGCATGTAAGAAAAGAACTGACAGAAAATGCGATGTAAATCAGAATAGACATTCAACGTACTGATAGACAACTGGGCCCTTGATTTCCCCATGCTCTCCATGAACTGAGAAGCAACCTCTCCTCAGTATTTTGATTAGCATAAGTGACTTTTTCAGGTTTCTCTACAGTTCCTTAAAGAACTTTATCTCTGATCTTCTATGACTGTTCTTCTTTAAATTTCATTTTATCCAGAAGTGCTCACAGATCGGTTAAAACTGGTTGCAGACAAATGAGTTCAGGTGCACTTTTATACCCATCACATGTAGTTGTTTTTTTTTATTGACACAACTGATGACAGCTATCATTTCCTCACATCTGTCACTCCCAACAGTGAAAAAGTTGCTCCTGATGTTTCAGAATCTTGAAACCTTTGAAATCTTTGTTTTACAGAGGTTATCCTCACACCTAAAAATGGTTACTAATGCTTGACTTTGGAGGTCAATGATCAGCTTTTCTGTGTCACTGCCTCTCTTAGCTTATTTATTATTCGTTCTGAGACTTTAAAAATGAGTATTTTGACGTAGTAAATTAGTTTATTAAGTAAAAATTTGATTACATGGTTCTGTCACTGATGCACATAGGAATAGATTTTCCCAGAAGGGCTAAATAGATTAAAGTTCCTTGCATGTACATCACGCAGGGAGGTGCACAAAGCTCCACACACCTGCTCGGATTAGATGAGGACCGTGTCGGCCCCCGGTTCGGAGCCTGTACTAACACCTCAGCATGCCGAGCAGCTGAGGGTAAAATACCCAAAAGAGCAACAGAACTCCGCATCAGTACAGGCCGACTTGTAGCCCGCAAGAAGCACACAGAAACGTGTCTTCGCGCCGGAGAAACCTGTCCATAAAAAGGTATCCGCCCAGGACCCCGGGCACCCCAGCAGCTGAACCGATGCGCTGGAACCAGGACTCGTCATGTCTATCTTTCTTTCTTTCTGTGCTTATATAGTAGGTGAGGGCATAACAATTTTCACTAGTTTTCTAACAAAACTTTTTGATTGTTTTCGGACCCTCTGACTTTGGTCGTTCCTTTCGACCAGGAGCATCTACAACTCTTGGGGCCTTCCTTCCCCTCAGGGCGGGGCGGCGGCGGCGGGGAACCTTTCAGCGCGGCGCCGCTTCCCGCCCGGACGCAGCCGCAGGACGGCGCCCGCTGCCGCCGTTGCCGGGTAACGCGGCGGTGCGGCGGCGAAGGCGGCCCGGCCGGGCGGGGGCCGCGATGCTGGACCCGGACCGCGGGCTGTCCCTCACCATCGCGAGGGTCGTGCAGCGGCTGCAGGGCTCCAGCCTCCACTCACAGCTGGAGCGACAGGCCCGGGTGAGCCCTGACCTGCCGCTGTGCCCCCACGCACGCCTCCCTTCCGCGCTGCCCCTCCCCGGCGCTTTGTTCCCGGCCGTCACCCCCGGCCCGTGTGGCCTCCGCCCGGGCAGGGGGTCCGGGGCCTCCCGGCGCCACTCGTCCCCTCCCCCTTTTCCTCCTCCCGCTCCTCTCCCTCCTCGGCGGGGCCGGAGAGCGGTGTGTTTGGTTTCTAGAGCCGTGTTTATTGTGTCTTCCCTTGGGACCCAAGGATTTCGCAGTGAATATGAAGACTATCCGTCTGAAATCTCACTGCTTCAAATATAGGTCCTGAAACGAATTGGTTTTTTAATCTTTAATTTGGAGGGCTTTAAATTCCACCCACGCTCCCCCAGTGCCCCTGAGAAAATGAGGATTTGGTGAAAAGAAGTGAAAATAAATGAAAAAAAAAACATGCATGGAAGTACATTTTAGTAGCTGGGAAAACAGTTGCTTTTTTTTGTATTTAATAACTTATCTGTACTTGAAGCCAGATTTTCATATTTCAGCTGAATTTAATTTAGTGTGTTTCAGATTAAAATTGCATCCATTTTCTTAATCATAATAACTTAGTCATGGTGCTGTAACAAATATTGTGTGTTACTGAAATATTTTGGGTTGGGTTTTATAAAATCTTGTGCTTTTCGCTTTGGTTTTTTTTTTTCCCCAAACATATCTTAAAATTATACAGGGGTTTTTTGTTGGGTTTTTTTTTCTTTTTTTAAGGATGCCATGTCCATTATCTGTCCATTAGTTTTGTGGCATTTTTAAATGAAACATGATTTTCCTCTTTGAATGTCCCTGAAGTTTTCTATAGCAAGTGACATCACTACATGTCTTTTGTTTGTTTTGTATTTAAATTTGATGATTTGGTCTCTAAATACTTTTATAAATGTGTGCCTGCCTTGCTTCTGTTGACAGGGCTTATTAAATATTTGAGTAAGCAAATGTGCGTGACTTGAGGGGGGCTGGAATTATGGGAGAGTTTAGAGGCTGGGTTCTGCTAAATGTTGGGAAATTGAGTATCCTAAATAGCCTGACGTGAGGAGTGGAGAGTCAGACCTTGTGCTCGAAACAGGCAGTGAACAGGGCTCTCTTAATAATTTTTTTCCTGCTTATAACAAACCTGTATGAGCTCCCTTCCGCGTGAATTCTTTCATCCCTGTCTCTGGCAGGGCCTGATTTCACAGTCAGTTGACACTTTCCATGGGTTTTTTGAGACAGGAGGAAGCATGGAGAAGAAAAAAAAAAGTGTTTATAAAGGTCAGATGATCGTTGTAGTCACATGAAGTGCTAAGGGGAAAGAGAAGAAACAGGGCAACAAATATTCAAGTTGATTCTTAGACTTGTATTGGAAGAGTTTATAGGAGAAGGTTAAATCAGAGCTATAGTTTAGTGATCTGAAAGTTTATAGATACGTCAATGATGGGATTTCTCAGTCAAATGAATTATCTCTTGGAGATTGTAGTTTAAATTAGTAGGGCCAAATATACACTGTGTTTGTCAGGAATCTTTGTGGTCGTGATAGAGGGGTTTTTTTATTGACCTTGCATGTATTTATGTTCTTTCATGTATGGAAGACTTGTTTTATTTATAATGCTTGGATAGTCATGTTAGTGCTATATTGTGCATTTGAGTGGCTCATCTCATGGCCATCCCTTAGCAGCTGTGCAGAATTCTGAAGGTTTCTAAATTTTGCTTCACTCTGTATTAAATTAATGCTTGATATTCCTCTGATTACATGGGGTATTGCTGGAGTTGCACTGTCAAATATGAAATCTTAGCTGTGCATCACACCTCAGCTCCAGTTGACTGGTAGGATGTGATGGGGTTTTTTGTCTGCTGGTTGACAATGCTCGGTCTGTACCATTTGTGATTTTGAAGGGTGGTCCCTTTTTAGGGGATTTTAAACTATTTTGGGAGATGCACACTGTATTTTGAGAAGTCTTTGGAATCAGTGCAGCAGAGTGAAACTTACTTTTGTTTTAGGTATTTATACTGCAGTTATACTTCACAAATATTCTTCATCTCTTAGTGTAGGAAATGATGTTGCTGGTATTCATTCCTCAAAAATATATACAGTCTCTGAAAATATTAGAGTCAAGATGGATCATAAGGTCCATTATAATATTGCCTGAAATTCTGAGAGAACATATAGTCTTACAAGCATTATTTTAATTATTAACAAAAACTATGTTTTGCAAATTCATCTCTTCTTTTATTGTCTAGGAAGGAGAGCTCAGAATGAATGGTTTCATTGATGAGTTAATAGAATTTTGGGGAAAGCACAGTACCGTGACATTATTTGTGAGAGGTGATGGAGTAGCCCTGTGGTTATGAACTGATCAAACCAGTGCTTTGCTTGGCTGTCACTGGGAGCCTGAGCTAGTGTCAAGGGCTGTGATACACCATCTCTTTGAAATAACTTTGGCATGGGCATAAAATGATTTGCTGTCACAGCTTGACCTCTGGGGATACCAAGATAATCACATTTTTATCCCAAGGATTGAAGTAGAGGGAGTGTCACGTGTTTGTAAGTGATGAATGAATAAATAAATAAATGTTAGGCTGATTTTTGTAGGTTGAGTTTTGATATATTGATAATGTTACTGCAGTTAATAAGAGACATTAATGCAGGAAAGAGTGCTAATGTGCCTATCATTTGCTTTGGAATTTCTTCTGAACATATTTTGTAGTGTGTTTGAAAGGAAAGAGTAACAGTTACAAAGGGCCAAAATACTAGGTAGTAACTTTTCAACAGGTAGAATTGCTGCTGGGGTTAGTGGGGCAACAGAGGAGACATCTCATTTTCTGGGCACAAATTCACTGTGCAAGTTTGTAATTAAATTTGTTTGTTTTTATCTTAATTTTTCTCTTCCCTTTCTGAATTGTAAATGTTTTTAAGGTAGGGATTAGAGGTGTTTAGGAAAACTAAGACATGGACATCTGCAAGGACAAAATGCAATTTTATAATAAATTATTTCGTGAAATCTTGCTAGAATTCTGTTTTAGGGAAAATCTGTGTCAGTGAACTGACAATAAAAATGAAACAGTTCAAAGACATGAAAAAAGTGCTACCTTTTGAGCACATTTTCATTTGCAGCCAATTCAGAAACTTTGTTTTTCATAATGTTTGAAGGAAGTTGGGCTTTATTAATTAGTTAAGATTAATCAATTTTTGTCCCATGCAAACCTCTAATAGAAATCAGTCTAACTCAGAGTTGCCCAGAACCTCTAGTGACCAGGGGCAAATAACAAGTTAAAAAACCCCAACCAACAAACAAAAACTTCAGTAGTTAATTCCTAAAGAAGTTTTCTAAAACAGGAGGTGACAATAAAATGAAAGATAAACGTTCTAAATTATGTCTTAAATGGAACAATAAAGTTTTTAATGGAACAAGGAGTCCCCCCCTGGCACTGTCTGCATAGATGTTCTCAGATCTGTTTCTTGTAGGTATGTCTGGAATGGGACAACCTGAGGGAGAACTTGTGAAAAAGCACGATTAGGGCTGTTAAAGTAGGCTGAAAGGGGTAATGTAAGTGTAAAAATCAGCCCTGATACCCCATCCTACCCCGCTGTAGCATTTAAGTTTGGGAGTGAGAACAGATGGTAGGAGGTACCAGAAGGTACGAAGAAGGGTGGAGAGGAGATGTCATGATCAGAAACACCGTCCCGAGGAGGAGAATCTGCCATCATTGTTGAGCAGACCTGTGATAGAACCAGATGGGTTTAAAGACAATACTGATCAAAGGGAGAAGTACGGGTCTTTACAAGACTTTAGATGGGGCAAAGGAGGAGAGGACTTGCTGTGGGAGCACTAGGAAATTTGGAGCTGGAGTAGTGCCTGACTGCTTCTAAAGTGAGTGTAGGTAAATAAGCTTAGAATAATTTATAGCGAATGAATGGTTTGCAAGGCATCTTAGCATATTGTTTTCATGACATTTTTCACCAGTTAAAAAAAAAAAAAAAATTGATATCAATCTCAACTTAAATAAAAGATCAAATTAAGGAGGAGAATGTTTCTGTGCAATGTAGCATTTATATAATAAAAATTAGCAAACAAATGTAGGCTCATGAGTCATCATAGATAATTAATGGTTCATTTTCATGCATTGTATTTGGCAAAGGATTTACTATCCCTGCTGACAGAGCTTGTACCTTTAAGTGGTTCAGCAGTAATATTTGTATTACAGTGAATTTAAAATTGAATACAGTTGAGTATGTGTTGATCAGATGATGGAGTTCAGAAGCAATGCAAGCTTGATTGGCAGAGTAGTACTTTTTTAGTAATGTGGATGCTGTTTTTTGCCTTTTGTGTATTTTATTTTCAGCACTCATTTTATATACAAATAAAACCTAGAAAATGTATTAAACATTAAAATTGCATCATTTAAATATGTCCTCATATCTTGTAGCACAGCATAACATTTGAAGCTGTTTACTCGTATATGAGGCTGATTGAAGCTCTCTGTATCTGCTAGGTTATTTTTACTTGAATAAAAAAGTTCACAATACTTTTTCCCTTAGTGTAGTTCATGTTGAAATGTAGAAGGGTTGGAAAATTGTCAGCGTAATCAGGGTTTCACACTCATTGAAATTTGTTTAGTTAGGCTCAGAATGATTCTTCTTTCTGTTACAGAAATGTATAACCAAAACTAAAATCTCTCCCTCAAAGTTGCAGGGTTTTAAGTTTTTAGTGAGTCTTTATGTTGAAATTGTTGTGGTTGTGCTTAAAGTGGTTTTTACAAAGTCAGTTTGGTCCTGATAAAGTCCAGTTATGGTAGAATAGAGTACATAAGGAAAGGTGAATATTTATTAGCTTTCACTGAATTTACTTCTGCTAAAGATGGATTATACTTGGGGATTGTGCTTTATTGTAATTTGGGAAATAATAGCCATAAAACTGAAAAACATTGTGCACTTGTGCAAAATCATAATGAACTGTAATAAAAGCTTTGAGAGGGTACATGTTTATCTAAACAAAAAAGGCTTTGAAGAGAAATTATGGTGGATAGCCTGTAAAAATATTTAGATTGTGTAAGGTTATTTGCAGAACTGTTTGCAGCAGGATAAAAATATGTGTTCACCTGATGCAGTTCCACATTTCAGTATAGTTGGATCACTTCTCTGCAGTGTTTATTCTTGCTAAGAAATAGTTTAACATGGGAGTTATGCTGGAACACTTTGTTCTGTCAAGCCTCCTCTTTGTAGTATGTTGCTGGTCCTCTAGCTATTTTCCTATACTTGAGTGCTGTGGTTGATGGATCATCTCTTGCATGATCAATGCTGCTCCAGTCATGATGACTGAATGCCACTTTCAAATTTAGATGCTAATTTGCCAATAGGTTGATCTCTGTGTTGAGTTCCTCTGTGAATCAAGTTACTATTTCCACCAACCTTTTAATCTTACTGTTGTGCTATCCTTTTGCTTGCTTTAAGCCACATCAGTGTTGAGTGTCTGGATTTTCTTCCATCTTGGCATCCAGATGGAGAGTACAGAGAGTGCATTTAGAGTATCACTTACGATGGTGAGTGCCCAGATCCCAGGAGGATACCTTTCCAAAAGCAAAGATGTACACACAAGATTGCTAGTGGTACCTTAGCCACCAACAAATTTGGCAAAATTGTGGAAGTCCCCAAACTATCCTACCGTTCTGTACAGCTGAAGAGTGGGGGGTGCCAAGAAATGCTGTAATGATAGCTTGTTTTATGAAGGAATGTGGAAGAGACAGATGCTTCTTGATTCGCAAGAAACTGACCAACACTATAGAGGAACACAGACATCCAACACCTGGACCTTGGTGCCCTATCCATAAGATTATGCACAATGCTAGTTTTAACAGGGAGAAATTGTTAGGCATTAACATTCATTAAAAATAATTTGTTATTTCTTGCTGAAATGTGCTACTTTCATTCCTTTCAGGGTGCTGTACCGGCCTGACTCAGCCTCTGAATATTTGACTTTTTGCCTGTTCTAGCTGTCACCATTTGCCTTCATGGATTGTTCCTCTATATTGCTCACTCTCTATTGCCCTGCTTGTGATAGTCTCCTTATAGTAACAGATATTATTTTTCTTATAGAAGTAAGATACTCTTCCATCAAGATGTGTCTATTGAAATTGGTAGTTCTACCTGGGTGTTTGCTGCATTTTGATCATGCAGGAAATTAATTCAGTTCATGAGTATAAATCTTGTCAATGTGGGGTTTTTTCCCAATAAATCTTAGCCAGACATTTTTATCTGCATAAAGTTGTAGTAATGTTTTTTTATATAAATAAAATCTTGTCAACATATTTTTCATTCTACCAAAAAATTGCAGGGGATAACAATGCAAATGAAACTTAGTATGCTGTACCAAGCAGTTTAAAACAAACCAACCCTACCTGAAATATAAACACCCAAATGTGTTTTCCAGCACAGTACAACACAGAAATAAGTTAGATCAGTTAATCCAAAGGAAAAACAAGATTATGTGGGAGACCTGGACTGATTTTGGAACATCAGCTCTGCTAAATTCCCTTGATTCCTCAGTTTAGTTCCCATAAACACCGATATAAATTCCAAAGAGGTACCATACTTTTAAGTTATAGCAAAACGTTCTGAAGAGAGTTCTTTTCACTTACCAAAATGAGTATTTTCCTTGTGTTACACAGAGCTAGAGTATGGTCTGTGTTAGAGCTGGCTGCAGCTGCCGGCTGGATGTTTGCCACATTCTCAGGTATCTAATTTCTGATTTGAAAAGTGATCAGCAATCCAGTGGGTAATGAGTCCCTAACAGTTTCTGTGGCTCTCTTGTTCTGCTTAGCACTTAGGAATGTATTGATCGGAGTACAGAAGTAAACAAAAGGGAAAGTGTAAATGGGAGAAGGCTTTTACAATTGAACCCTGGACAAAAATGCCCCCATAATCTGGGGGGGAATTTTCACATTTCTCATGTGAAAATTTGTCTCAGTAGAGCCTTTTTTAGCCAAGAGAAGGGAAAGGACATGCTAAAGATAGATGTTTTGATAAATTAAAGATTAGCCTAAGAATATTGACTGCAGCTGCAGCAGGGCTAGGAATAACGAAATAGAACTTGACTGAATACGTGGGCACAAAGAGGCAAAGGTGGAGATTGATGCACTAATGTAATCCTTGGAGAAAATTTTCCCCAACGTGCTCTCCTCTTTCCTTTTTGACTGCCTTTCTGCTGCATACAGGAAAGTCGCTGGACTTTGTGTTCTGCAGCTGGGGAGCAGGCTCAGCTGGGAACAATGGTTTACAAGAAAGACCTCTGTTGTTCTTTTGGCCTGACACGGAAAATGGGAAGTAATCTGTGGACTGAACTCCTTAATGCCTTCTAATGCAGTATGCTGTATCAATTTCCAGAATTGCCAGGAATCTCCAAAAAATCCCCTTTTCTTGTCAATAGGACTGTCAGATAGTCCTTAATAAGCCAAGCTCTCACAGGTGTGTGAACAGCAGAGAATTAAAATACTGTTCTGACCGCACTTCCTTCATTTCTTGCACTGTTTACAGTGTCAAGATAATTAACCCACTTTTTAGCAGATTGTACAGGAGCTTTCTTTTTTTGCGTAATTCATCATCTGTCAATAAGTTGTATTTGTGAGGGGTTTTTTTGCATATCTAAAAAGTGTACCAGGCCTGACAGGCAAACACCCCATGGACCTTGAGATTAGAATTAGCCATATTGTCGTGGTTTGATGCTGGCCCAGTGCCAGGCACCCACCAGAGCTGCTCGCTGACCCTCCCCTGCCACAGCTGGGCAGAGGAGGGAAAAGGAAAAAAGTTAACGAAGGCTTCATGGGTGAGCTAAGGACCGGGAGAAACAGTTCAAGGGCAAAACAGGCTCAACTTAAGTTGCGAAGGGAATTTATTACCAACAGAATCACGGGAGGATAATGATCACTAAAATAAGCCCTGAGAACACCTTCTCCCCCCCCCTTCCCACCGACAGCGCAGGAACACAGGGCATGGGGGTTTGGTCGGTTCATCACCGAGATTTCCTTCCGCTGCTCTGGGAGAGGAGTCCTTCCCCTGTGAGGCCGTGGGGTCCCTCCCACAGGAGACAGTTCTCCGTGAACTTCCCCGGCATGGGTCCACCCTCACGAGCAGCAGCCGCACCGTACCTGCTGCAGTGTGAGCCCCTCCCATGGGCACACAGTCCTCCCAAAACTGCTGTGCCGTGGGTCTCTTTCCACGGGTGCAGTCCTCCAAGGACGGGCTGCTCCAGCCTGGAAGCAAGGGCCCTCTCNCCAGCAGCATGTCCATCTTCAGAGCCATCAGCCATTGGCTCTGCCGGACATGGTGGGAAGCTTCCAGCAGCTTCCTCACAGGAGCCATCTTTGTGGCCCTCCTGCTACCCAAAACCAGGCCCTGCCAAACCAATACACATCTTTAACTCAAAGACAAAGCTGAACATTTACAAAATGGTGCACAAAAACTTCTGTTGAACAGTATGGCAATATCTGCCCTGCTTGATGTGTGTTACTTTATTTAAAATTCCTACAAGAGACACACAAAACCACTGCCTTGCAGCAGAAAAAACCCTCAAAACGTTGTCCAAAAAGGACATAGGACTTTCCATCAAAGTAGCTTCAGAAGGAAGCCTTCATAAAATACTCTTTGAGGTTTTTGCTTAAAAGAGTATTTTGTGAGTTGTCCTAGAACTCCCATAGAAGTCTTTGTTTCCCTGACATTGGCAATGATCCTTTGCCATCTTTTACCATTGTGCTGAATGGAATATATGTTTGTCATTTGACGTGAGAGTTATGCAACTCACCACACCTTATGGTCTGTGCTTATGATGACCTTTCTCAGAAGAATGCTTACAGTCTCTTTGCTATTGCAGTCAATAAACCAAACATAAATGCCTTCCTTACCTGTAATGGGAAGGGGACTTGAAAGAAGAGCAGAAATGCTGATGCTGTCATTCTCTGCATTATTGTCCATTCCTCTTTTCATCTGGGGAAAATGGAAAGGTTTCCTTAAAATTCTGCATCGTGAATTCACCTACACCAACTTTTTCCAGCACAGAAACACCCTTTTCTATGTATAAACTGTAAGGCAAATGATAGGATTTTGGAGTTTTAGTTGTATGTGATGGACTTAAACATGCCATGCGGTCAGCCGTGCTGTCAGGGCTGGCAAACTGCGTAAGTTGGTGAAAGATTATTTTTAATTGCAGGATAACTTAGTGCAATAGAACCAGTAGCTGAAACACCTACAGCATATTGTTGAGTAGCTTTTGGTAAGAGATGTCTCACATTTCTATGTAGATGATAGAGCCATATGCTTCTAACATATGCCTGGAGCTGTCATGGCTGTGGAGTAAGTTGCACACAGATCTTCCAGTGTTATTTTCAAGTTAGCAGCCAGGGTTGCTATTTTTTTTTCTAAACCTTTAACTTTATTATCTGATGTTAATCAGCTATTGCCACGTACTATGCTTGGGAGAATATATATTAGAAGGCACTTCACAGAAGCTTCTGAGTTTCTTCTTGTCCTTTTGGACCTTTGTGATGTATTTGTTTTCTCCTCTTGGTCTAGCCGTAGAAGAAGGAGATGCTATAGCAGCTGGTCCTGCTGTTGCTGAAAGATCTGTAGCACCATCTGTGTGGTAGTGTCATGGTATGGTTGTGAAGCTGGGTAGTGCCTAATTATCTCTGTTGAGTGCATTTCTTTACAAGAAGTCATATATACCCAGTAGTCACAGCTGCAGTAGGGCGTGTTTGGTGCACAGTCAGTTTTTTTGGCTTGAAAATGGCATTTCCTATCTGAAAGAGGTGAACTGTGGGAGGTTAAGTGAGAAATTATGGAATGTGTCCAGTTTTGTTCTTTCAGGTGAAATACAGTGACTGGTTTCTAGTTTTTTCTACGTGTACCTTATGACCAGTTCCTTAATGTGTATAGTCTAGCATTTGTGCTAAGTATGTGGGGTATTTACTCAGATTATTAAACATATATGTTTATATGCATTCATTGCATATTCTGCTCCCTTCTTCTCTCTCCTTCCCTGCATACACCTTTTAGCACCTTTTAGTAAAAGGCAAAGGCATTGAGTGAGAAAAAAGTTAACTGTTATTTTTGACTGCAATAGCCATTTGCTCAAGGAAGGGGTTTGATTTATGTGTAGCCTTAAGCATGTTTATTACTTACTGTGTAACTTAATGTAATATCTCTTTAGTGCTTGATGCTTATTTATTTATTTTTCATATTAGGTTAGCCTACACAAACCAGAAATTAAGCTGGAATCACTAAAAGAGGATATTAAGGATTTTCTGAAGACGTCAGGTTTGTAATACTTCATTGATACATTTATGAATAGTATAGATTTATGTAAGAACATATGGATATAAGTGATGAAAATAGTAGTTTGTGCAGCTTGGTGTCTTGTCACTGACAGTAGCCACAAGCAGACATTCAGTGATTCCAGATCATTATGCCAGATAGAGAAAATTAAAACGGAAAATGTTCCCTTTTAAAAGGAAAAGATTCCATCTGCATTTTGAAAAACATACTATGCAAAGAAGTGCTTTTATAATTTTATAAGGTACTGGTGATTTTTTTGAAAGTTCTGAGTAAAATGAGAGTTCAGTCACTTCTGCAAATGGAAATTAACTTTCATGGAGATACTCTTGAAAATTTTACCTTTAGTTAAATTTCCATTTTGCATTGGAAGTTGTGGGCTATGTAACTATAATGTGAGGATCTTATGATAAGTGATCTAAGATTTATAATCCTCAGGAACACTGTGTCTATTAATATTAATTATTGGTTTAAGAAAATTATGGCTTTGAAAAAATAGAATGTAAATTTTTTAACCAAAACTGTGTTGTAATTATTTGAACAGCAGATGGAAGTAAAGGATATTTGGTCTTTATAGAGGTTTCAACTTGCAGTTTTCCTGTCTTAATTAGATTAAGGTTTCCTTGTCTCTTCCTGTCTGTCTAGTAGGTAGACATGAACTGAGACCAGACATAAAACTCCAGTGACTGCAAGGCAACTTCTGATTGATGTTCTGTTAGTATTAATTCCTGAAGTTGCCTTCTGTTTTTTTTTTTTTTTATTTTAACAGGTTGGGAAAAGAAGCTTCAGAATGCTGTTTATAGTGAACTCAATGTGTGAGTTTATTTACTATTTTTACTTAATGAGTTCTACTCACATGATTTACTTTTGATCCATTTGTATATAGAGGTGTATGGTGTGTTACTAGAATCGGCAATATCTGTCATAGCAAGGGTACCTGCTTCATTTCTGTTTTTAAAGTGCCATTATTTCTTTTTCATCCTGGTGAAAATAATAGACTCAAGTGCAGTTTAAAGAATGAGTGAAATAAATGTCACCACATTTTGTAGTTACTTTAGTATTTTCTTTTTTGCTTTACTTCCAAAGGTACCAAGGGCCATAATATAAGTCTTGTGTAAATGAGGTAGTTGGTGCAAATGAGTTTTAATTGAGGTGTTTATCACAGCATTTCACATATTTGTTGTATTATTTTTAAACATCTTTAAGATATTGGATCTCTAGGCTTCCCAGGTCAGTGCTTATCATGCTTGGGATATGGTTATAAACATGGTAAAATTCGTCAAGTTTCCTTTTTTATTATTGTTCAGCAAACTTTGGATTAGATTTCTGGGAAGCATAATTTTTCTTTACATTCTGGCACAGTGGAAAGGTGAATTTCATAACAGATATAGCCATAAATGCCACTATAAAATAAGAAATGTGTATGCAAATCTATTTGTGCTAATTTAAATAAGCTTGTTAGATTTACCAGTTTAGCAGTTTAGATAAATGTATCTTTAGTAGTATGAGGGACTTAATTCAACAAAATGCTTCTATCTGTTAATAAGGATTCATCTTCATCATAACTTTCCAGGGAAAAATATTTACCTGTCTCTAGGGCTAATGCACGGAAATAAGCAGCAAAATAATGAAATTAACCCTGGAAAATTGAAATTAACTATGAACACCATGATTTCATGAGCATTGTGGAAAAGCTAAGAAACAGCATTGCTCAAATCTGTTGGTATTGATTCCGTTTTGCACACTGGGACAGAATAGTCCAGAACAAATTTGCAGCAAGTACAAGAATGACCTTATCAGCCAAAAATGGGAAGAAATTTGGGGAGGGTTTCCCAAAAACATCTGATAGGAACTGATTGAATACCTTCAAACTAATGAAAATTCAGGTTAACTATTAGAGAAGCTATGTGTAAATTTTTTTTCCTGAAAGATATTTGAGACACTTTCAATTAAGCTGGATAAAATGTTTGGCAAAAACTCATTGGAAATAATCTGCACTACTGAAAGATAAATCACTCTTTTGGTTTGGTTTTTAATTTTTGTTCCAGCTTTTATATTTTGGCATAGTGGAATTTATGAGTGGATATTCAACTTTGCTTTGGTCAACACCTCCAAGTTCTAATTACTTTGGACATATACATGTTCACTATTGATTTTTAAAAGGAGATCCCCAAAACCATGGTCTCTTGAAAAAATGTAATGACTTGGAGAGTGAAAGTTCCAGGGAATCATAAAGATGACATGATGTGAATAGAATACACTTTTAAAATACCTGATTTGTTAATGTAATTATTTGATTTTATTTTACAAATATGTGAAATTATAAGGGAGCATTATTTTTAATACAAGGAGAACTCATGTTGAAATATTATTAATTCTTACATATTGTTGTCTTGTTTGTATCTATAGAATGGATGAGGAAGAAATATTTCTAAAAATAATACTTTGTTTTGATCAACATACACTTGTGTTTTTACTAGTGCTCTCATGAAAGAAGTTACATTTACATTTACAAATACAGGATTAATTAAGCAAAATAAAAAATCAGAATATTTAAAGTTTAATATATTTTCTTCTTAAGGTTTCCTTCTCCCTGTCATCCTGCAGCACCACCTGAACATATTAAAGAACCTTTAGCCTATATGAGGAAAGCACAGGTTGGTGGTTATCAGTGTCCTTTCATATCAGATCTTTAATTAGACTGTTTGAGATTTACTCTGTAGAATGTTATTGTATTTCTAGGTTTTATACCTTAGGAAAAGCACAGATTTGTAATTTCATCAAAGTTAATAGTAATATTGTATATGTGACATTTTACATAAATGCAGAAAATGCTCAAGTAATTCTCCAGCCATGAAAGAAGTAGGATATAGTGGCAGGTAGGTGAAAAAGGTAGAATAGAGATGATGTGAATATGTCAAAGAAGATAATTTGGTTTAATTGAGAAGAAGAAAAGGGGTAGCTGTAGGTCATTTCACTTAGGGTTACAAAAACATTTTTTGAAGAGACACAGGCAGTTTCATAATGAAAGATAACAGGGTGAAGAGAGCAAGATCTTCAGAAACAAGAGATATATTTAGTACTTAGAAATGTGAAAGGAAGATGAAAAATATAGAGCTAAGGAGCTTACAGCATATTGAAGGAGAATAAGAGAAACTGGACTATAAAGATTAAATGGGGATTTTTGGTGTCAGGAAGAAATACTTTTGCTTTGTTGGTTTTATTTTTTTGCCAATATATGCCATTTGAAATAAACCAAAAAAAATCCACATAAAAATGTAAAGAAAAATTAACAAGCTTTAAAAATATGATCAAACCAAAACATCTGAGGTAGGGATAAAAGTGTGTTTAACTATACTGTGCCTAGAAATACATTGGAGTATTCTTTTACAAGATACTCAACAAATTGTGTTACTTTTACAATCATATTGTTGTTTATTCCACTAAGTCTTATCTCTCTGTCCTGGGTTTAAGTCTTTAGGATTTGGGGATAAATATTGCTTTAATCAATTTTTCTTGTGTGGTGTGAAATGTGATGCCACAATTTGCTGCCTGAAAAGAAGCACTCCTATTAGTTTATTAATGCAAAAAGCACAGAGATATATCTGTATGCATGTTTGTCTAAAGCAATTTAATGGGTTATTATTTTACAAAAGTGTATGTAATACTTGCAGTATTTTTAGCTGTATGTAGAAAAGCCTTTGATTCCAGTAGTTTAAAAATGAGCCGGAGAAGTCCTGTCTTTGCTAGTTTCAAAATTTGATAGCCCTATTTCAAAGAGCGTTAGTCATCCATGTCCTCTGGGTGGGTTAACCCTGGCAGGCCACTCACTCACTTTCCCCCAGCAGAACAGGAGAGAATCAAAAGGGCAAAAGTGAGAAATTGTGTTACAAAGACATTTTAATTGGCAAAGCAAAATCTACACATGTCAACAAAACAAAATAGGAATGCATTCATTACTTCCCATCATCAGGCAACTTTTGTCCAAGTTTCTTTATTTGGAACATGATGTTGTATGGTCTGGAATATCCCATTGCTCACTAGGGGTCAGCTGTCCTAGCTCTGTCTCCTCCCATTTTCTTGTGCACTCCCAGCCTCCTTGCCATTGGGGAAGCATTAGAAACAGAGCAGACTTTAAAGCTATGTGTGCACTTCTCAGCAATAGCTAAAACATTGGTGTGTTATCAACACCCTTTTGGTCACAAATCCAAAAGACAGCACCATACTAGCTACTATGAAGAAAATTATCCCAGCCAAAACCAGGCGATGCTCTTTCAAGCCCT
The DNA here is from genome assembly GCA_013397115.1 of Edolisoma coerulescens. Lineage (NCBI taxonomy): Eukaryota > Metazoa > Chordata > Aves > Passeriformes > Campephagidae > Edolisoma > Edolisoma coerulescens. The sequence continues at coordinate 546,832 of VWZW01002475.1, read as the reverse complement.
TTCTTGAAATACAGCTCTTTGATTAAGAATTGTGAATCCTTTCCATAGAGAAATACTTGTAAGTGATGATAGCTGTGAAATAGTAATAAATGCATAGTTAGGGAAGTAATATTATCTTTTCTAAAACCACTGAGGTACATGCAAATGTTTGATTTTCAAGATGACACACATTTATCACTGTAGATAATGGGCCTGTAAGAAAACAAGCATCATTAAAGCAATTGAATCACAACTAGGTTTTGTTTTGTTACTCTTTTTGATTAAAGAGCAATAAGCAGTGTAAAAAGCTTACAAAAGCAGTGTTTCAATGATTTTGTTTGTTAAAAATATTTGGAAATAGCTAAAATGCAAGTATACAGGTTGCTAGTACCTTTTGGGAGAGAGATAAAAGTGAAAACTTAACAATTTACTTCCATAGGTGTTGAAAATCTAATTAATGTTTTGAAAGTAGAAGACAGTTTTTGTTTTATTTGTAGGTAAGATTTTTTTTTTTACTTTATTTTCATTTAGCATCACAGCAATTGGAAAAAAAAATTTTGGTCCTATCATCAAAATTTGTCCCCATAGAAAAATGTTGTCCATATAAGTCATATTTGTCATGTTGTATTTTTATTATGTACAGTCACCATTTAAGATGCTGTTTCCATTGTTATAAGTTTCTTGACAATTTCTTTATCCTTTTCTATCTTGATTGATTTTGCTCTATTTCAGAATTCTGGAAATAAGGGTACTACTCCCTGAAAACCATCCTTGATAGCTACTGGAATGACTTTGAATCAGTGATTAAAACTAGATTAATATTTTTTCTAGAGTAGGTATTAAAATGTTCATAATTAACCCTTTTTCTCCTCACATTGGTTCTGTTTTCTCATAGGTGACAAACTGAAGTTTTTATATTGCTTTCTTTTCCTACCTTGAAATAAAACCAGGTTTCTAGTAAAGGATAGAGCATTAATGGCAATGAGTAGTAATGCTGAAAGTCATAGAATTATAGAATGGTTGGGGTTGGAAGAGACCTTCAAGATCATCTAGTTTCAGCCTTCCCTTGCAAGGATACCTCCCACTAGATCAGGTTGCTCAGAGCCCCATCCAACTTGTCCTTGAACACTTTCAGGCATGGGGCATCCACAGCTTCTCTGGGCAACCTGTTCAATGTCTCACCACCCTCACAGTAAGGTGTAGTTCTTCCTCATATCTCATCTAAACCTACCCTTTCCGTTTAAATCCATTCCCCCTTGTCCTATCACTACATGCCCTTGTTAAAAATCCTTCTCCCACCCCCCAAGGGGGGGCCTTTAGGTGTTGGAAACCATTCTGTGATTCTGTGAAATTGTTTTCAAATTGCAGTACTACGTTCCTCAGTTTCAGCTATTTTACTGAATGTTAGAATTGTAACCATAGCAATCCTAATGGTGTGTTTTCTTAGTGTTAAATTTTTTCATAGGACTAGAGGAATCATCTTGTTAAATGTATTGTTCCCATCAATAAAACGATTTTATGAGCTCTAGCTCTGCCTTTTATTTCAGTCAAGAGCAGTGCATTCTGTTTCTGCTCACTTCAGGTAACTGCTGTCCGGAGAGAGGGCACAGTATCTTGCTTGGAAAGGCTGCATAACCCTCACTTCGGTTTTGACTTTTTTGCATTTGAGTATCTTTTACTGGGTAGAGTCTTGAAAGCTGAATTATGTCACAGTTTATGACTGCGTATAAGTGGTTTATTACCAACATGTTGCATCCCCAATGCACTAAGTGGATTAATGTCTGGTGTGGCAGTTGTAAGTCACCCCAAGAGTGTTGACCTCCATTGCTCCTTGAAATTAGATGGTTCTTGGTCTTGCAAAGCTGCCATCTGCCTCTTCTATGCTTCTTTTGTAGCTTTCATATCTTTAGCATATCTGTGCTATTCCCCTCCCTATCGCCACCCACCTGTCCTCCCTTAATTTTGATGGTGTCATGAAGTGATGATGCCAATGGTACCGAACCGAGTGGAGAAGGCCACTTCAGAAGGGAGAGTCACTGTGTGGAAAAACTTGGATATGCTGGAAGAGGGGGCTAACAAGAGCTTCATGATGTACAAGCACAAATGTAAAGTCTGGAATGTGGGCAAACATAATCCAGGAGTGCAGCACACGCTGGGATCTACCTGGCTGGGTAGCAGCCTGAAGGAAATAAACCAGAGGGGCCTGGTGCACAGCAAGCTCCATATGAGTGGACAGTGTGCTGCTGCAGCAAAGAAAGGCAACAACAGGATGCTGGGTTGCATCAATGTGGGCATCACCAGCAGAGATAAAGAAGTCATTATCCCACTCTGCTTAGCACTTGTCAGGTCACATCTGGAGTACGGTGTTCAGTTTTGGTCCCCACTGTACAAAAAAGGATGGTGGACAGACTGGAGAGGGTCCAGAGAAGGGCCACGGAGATGTTCAAAGAACTGGGAAGCCTGACAGGTGAGGAAAGGCTGAGAGGGCTGGGTTTGTTCAGCCTTGAGAAAAGGAGGCTTAGGGGAGACCTTATCCCCATGGTCCAGTATTTAAAGGGTGGCTACAGAGAAAATGGAGACTCCTTTTTACAAAGAGTCACATGGAAAAGATGAGAAGTAATGGGTACAAGTTACTCCTGGGGAGATTCTGAGAAGAGGAAAATTTTTCACATTAGGAACAATGAGCCATTGGAATAATCTCCTTCGGGAGACAGCATTGGACACTTAGGATTTGGCTGGACAGGAGGATGGGCCATCTGATCTAGACCATGCTTTCACCAAAAAAGACTGTACCTTTAACTTTGGTTTTTCTACTACTACCTGTGTATTCTCCATCCACTTTCTTATCCTGTATGGCCTAGTAGTCTTCATGCTCTCTCAGTTATTTCTCTAGCAGCAAAACCTCACTTCTTAGCAACATAGTAAATGCTCGATACTACCCATTTGTGAGAGATGAGCCAGTTGTGGCATGGTATTGTGTAACTGCAGCATTTGAAAGGAATTTAAATATGATAATACAGTTAAAGAAAAATATTTTACAGAGTATGATAAAAAATATGCAATTTGGAAAACTTTCCTTACAATCAAAACTCAGATCTGTTTTGTTTATGCAAAAGAAAGTGAAGGGATGACTTGATTGTGAGGAAAAATCTCTGGTGAAAGATAGCTATTTTTTTTGATGGAAAAAGGTATGAGAGGATCTTGTAAATGATCTTGTAAATGGAAGCTAAAAGGAAACAACTATAGACAAGATTTTAATTTTTTTTTTAACAGAACAATTGAACATCTGACCTTCCCTTCGTTTGCTTCCTGTCTAATAAACTGCAGCCTCTTTTGGACAGAACTTTGAGGAGCATGGTTAAACAGTAACTAACTATTGTAGAATTTGTGTCTAGGGCAAATTACAAGTAATAAATAGAACTAAATGAAATTAAGAGGAGTCTTTGCATTCATGTGATCCGAGGTCTGGCTTGTCATCCACAGAAAACTAAATTAAGTGTAAAACCCACCAGTGGTGCTGTAATCACGGAAGCAAAGTACTAAGTCCGTTGACAAGGAAGTCAATACTAATTGGCATTAACTTCAGAGGAATTAGCCATGGATTAGGCACTACTGAAGCCTAATGCAATGGTCAGAAGAATCTGGTTGCTTTTTAAGCTGTCCACTGGCCACTGAGGTATTGTCTTCTTCTGGTTTTCTCTGATTAGAGAACTATTTCCTGGGCACTGTGTTAGAAGAACTATTTTTTTAAGTATTACAGAATACCAAATTTTTAACTTTCCTTAATTTCTGACATCTAAGATACATTTTGTGGACAAAGACTGCCAGTCTCTTCAGGTCACAAAGTGGAGAAGGCGTTTGCTAGGCACAGTTGATTGACCTCTTATAGTTGTTTGAAAAATTTGTTAAATGTTGATCTATAAAGAAGCTTGATCATTAGGCATATATAAAAATCAGTAATTGTGAAATACATGCTTTTTTTGAGATCTGAAATATGAATAACTAAATTTTCTGGTTCTTTATTGTGTTGTAAAGAATGAAATCTGTTTGATCTATTGTTTCCATGTAAAGAAGCATGTAAATATTCCCTTCATCTTTCTGCAGATGTCAGTCAGTGACTTGTTATCCTTTTGTATATATCTGACTTCAAAAAAGTACTTGTTATGACATGGTAAATTCAATTTTCAGGAAAAAGAAATTCCTTATAATTTATCTTTTGTGTGTGTTTTAGGGAAGCTGGGAGAAGCGAATTCTGAAAAGTCTGAACAGCATGTGCACAGAACTCAATATCCCACTAGCACAGAAGGTAATGTATTGTTAATTTTCTGTTGTCAAACCGACTTTTTCTCTGAAATTAAGCCTTGTCTTGCACACTTGTAGTGCACTCTTCATTTTACATATGGCTATCAAGAGCTGTAGGTTCAGCTTCTAAATAATTTTAATGCAGAATAATTCTCAGAGATAGTGGCAATGAACGTATCAACTCAACTTGGGAGAAGATGAAGGCTCTAGGTAGATTTTCCTCTTTGCTGTTGCAGTAATTATCTTCTTGAGGGAGCAGCATGTTGGAAAGCTAATTACTGTGTTCATTGCTCTTAACAGTATTTTGTGTGCAGACTCAGCTGTAGAACTTGAGCAGCCTGTGTGCAATACAGATGTACTTTGTGCACAGAGAGGCTGTAGTTGAACTGGTACATGAGGAGAGAGAGAGATACTGGTACATTGCTGATTTCGTTTGTCATTCATGCTGCTCTGTGTTTTTTGGGTTTTTCTATCAATATAGAGGCTTTAATTTTAAAGATCACGGAATTAGGGAATAATGTTAGAATGTTTTGTTCATTCTCCTGTTACACCTCTGTGATAGGTGGCAGAACCTCTATGGTTCATCATGAGATAAAGGATGCAACTGTATTTGTTTTTCATGACTGCCAGGGACAGGAATTTGATAAAGTCCAACAGCTGCATGGAATGGGCAGTAAATCTTCAGTAACATGAAATTGAGTACTAAATAATCCTAAATTCATTACTAAACACCTGAAACTATTTAATGGGCTCCTATTCTTCCTGGAACTGGAACTTGGGCTTTCTATAGTGTAACGTACCTTCAGGCGAGGGATAATTTGTAAGCAAGTTTGTATTGCTATTTCATAAAATGTTGCATTAATGTATAGTTGAAATGAATACCTGTTTGAAATAGGCATGTTTTTATTCATTCTGTTAAAAAAAAGAAGATACACTTTTTTGTGCCTTTCAGAGGCCTGTAAATGAACAAAAAGAACTGCTTAATAAATGGAATGAAATGGGAACTGATGAGCCAGGTAAGGTCAACTAAATTTACATGCATTAAATTTTTGTACGTAGAAAGGCACCATGCACATCTTACTTACCAGTCAAAGGCTAATCTAATCTCTTCAAGGCAAATTGATTTCGATCTTTCTTTCATTGGTAATGTGTAATTATGCATAAACAAATACTTCATTGTTATTTTGTTTCAAGTTGTTGTACTAATATTGAATCATTACTGAGAGGTTGTTTTATAATACTCCATATTCCAGTGCTTTAGAGATTTATTCAACTAGGACACAACTCCTCTTGCTGTAAACTCAGGCTAACAGAAAATGTTCAGAACTATGGATAATTAAGCTCAGATGTTTTCTTGACAAAAGATAAAAATAACTCTTGCACAGAATAATCAGTGATATACTTCGGGAGAGCAAGGCTAACTCTCATGTTAGTTTCTAGCCAAGTTCCTTAAAAAGGATTTTGCGGAGGTGCTGGTTTGTATCACAATACCACCTCTCTGATGGCAAACACTTTTCATGCATGGTTTAGTGCTACTCCCCAGTTTTCATTTGACAGCAATATGTGTAGTTCAACAATCTAAGCTGTTAAAAAATACCCTGCTTTGAATATCGTGTCTCTCCCAAGTCTAAGAATGGTTCAGTCTAAACACTTCTGAGGTAAAGCAGCACGCAGCTCCACACAAAAGCCCGGAGGTTGGCTGCGGCGGTCTCGCTCTCCCAGGGCAGACACTCACAAAGACAGGCAGAGACCGAGCTGCTCACCCAAAGGGGCTTTCTCTGAAGCAGTTAGAAAGGCGCGCCGGCAGAAACAAAGAAGTAGAGAGGGGACTCCTCATCTGATGGTCCACAGGTAGATTTATTCCAGTGAACGGGCAGGGACAAAGAACCGGCTCTGACGGGTTTGCAGTGGGTTTTATATGGGGACCAGGGAAGGCGGGGTTAGGTGATGCAACCAATAGGATGGGGAATGAAAGGCGGGGTTTATGGAACTTGAACCAATAGGGATAACATGTGGGAGGGGCTTGGAGGGAGAACCAATGGGGTGTTGAGTGTAACAGAAGATTCTAGAAACAATGAATGTTAACTAGGGGAAATGAATATTCATAACAATCTGCATGAAAGTGGGAGGGGGAAACACAAAACAATAACATCAAACTATGCAAATAACTGCACTGGGGGATTGTGGGTTTTCACCCTAACCAAAAAGTGGAATCTCAGGTTTGGGCTCTCGACCACCATGCTTTGGGGCTGGTCTGAGTGGCCGGAGCGGCCCCAGCCGCTTGCACTGCCACACTGAGGATTAAGTAAAAGCTTCCTGTGACTGCTGTTCACTTCACAGAATCATGGAATGGTTTAGTCTGGAAGGGACACCCTTCTCTTCATTTATTTGGGGTTTGCAAAAATAAGGCATTATCCATAGCATAATCATGACAGAATATGTGCTGGTTGTTGCCATGATATTTGTGATGATGTTGTTTTGAACTTTGCTCCAATCTGTTATTTAAATTGCTGGATCATGTTATAGATATGGCGCATGCTTTTTTCATCTTTTGGTTTTAACATAGTGTCATTGAAATCTTACTTCAGATCTAAGTCTCTTCCGGCCTGTTTATGCACCTAAAGATTTTCTTGAGGTAAGGATCTATGAAACAATACTCAGCCATTGGCTTGTATCCATTATAGTCTTTTATGTGAAGTGGGAAAAATAATTGTTAAGTCTATTTCATACTAGTTGTCATTTATAGCAAGTGAAATTTGGCATGGTTTTTATGAGTCCGTGTTTGGTTTACAAAACAAAATGCTGTTGTCCCTTTTTTGTTTTATAACTGCAGTTTTAAACTGTAACTGCCATAAACTTCTCCAAAGCATAGTCTGGGCACAACTTTTTTTCTTCTGAGAGCGATTCTCAACTGATTTTGTAAACCATTTTACATTTTAAATTCCAATATCATAAGCTCATAAAACACAATACGTGAAGCTGACAGACTGTTTGATAGTCGATTGCAGACTTGTATGTAGTTGAAATTGTAGGTTGTCTAGGAAGGTTGTAAAAAGTCAAACATGAAACAGAACTGTGGAATTTCAAGGCTTTTGTATGTAATCAAACCGAACCATTAAAAAATTGGTGACTGTGGAATCTTAAAAGTCTGTAATGTCAGTATTATTCATCATTTTCTATGACTCAAGCACAGATCATCATAGTAAAACAGAACTTATTACAAATTACTACTTTTGTTCAGTTAATCAAAATAATGTTGAAAATATTTTGTTTTCCATCATTGTACTGACAGCCATGGTGGGTTTTTGATCTTGGATCTGTAAATAAATCCGTCTGGTTTTTTAGCTTTATTCAGTGACCCTCATGATCACTCTCTTTTTCTTTTATACTGTTTTCTTTCCAGAGTTTGCAGTTTCTTTAAATTTACAAGTCTGACAGTGAGATTATATGGTATTAGAATACTTACAGGAGTGAGAATTGTAGAGGTATGATGTTACGAAAGAATTTCATAAGAGCTGGAAATTCATGTTAGAAAGAATCTTTGCAGTTCAACCTCATATCAAAATCTATACCTTGCAATAACAGTATGTAAGAGACTGTAAATTCCTTTGTAGATCACAGTTACTTACCTTGACATGAGTTCTTGTCCTTCAAATTTTATATTTGCTCTAGGTTTTCAATTCTGTAATTTTTTTTCATATATGAAAGAAGATATTTTGATATATTGTTATTTAGTAAGGAATTATTTTAGTAGCAAATTATGTAGCACTTTTATTGGAAGCTCTATAAGATTGCCAGTGTAAGAAGATGGATAAAAATTCTTTCAGAGAAAAGTAATACTAAAGAATATCCTAGATACTGTAGCCATCAGAAATACACTGTTGGCATTGGAATAGCTTCAGTGAGGAAGTAAATTTTAGTCAAGACATTACTATGTAGCCAGTACTTGATTGCATATATCAAAAATTATTTCTGCTTTTTTATTTCATAACTTGAGTTGACTTTTCAAAGTAGAATATATTAGCTTCCTTAAAAATTTAAATCCTTTTTGATTTTGAAAATGTTGAGATATAATTTGGGTCTATATATATAAGTTATATATATATATAAGTTGTGGGAAATTGTTTTATGCTGAATGTACTGTTTGTAATACTGATGATGTTGTGAAGAGTTCTGAATGTAAGGAAGAAATGACATAGCTACAATTTTTAGGTACTGATGAATCTTCGAAACCCAAATTATGAAAATGGAGAACAGCCTAGCTTCAGAAATCATCTGGGGCTAATTCAGGTTCCTTTAAAAGTTAAAGATATCCCAGAATTAGTAAGTATATTACTTTCTTATAAGAAGTTTCTGTAAGAGTTATTTTTTCTTGTTAATGAAAATGATTCTAAAGAATAAAAAAGAATATTAGTATCATCATGTTTCTCCTTTTGAAAGTGAAAACCAATCTAAATATGTAGTTAAAATACAGAGTATAAAGAAGTTTTATGAAAAAGCATTTTTAATGAAAAATAAAACATAAACAGTAAATTTTCTGCCATTAGGGAAGTTTTCATTTTATGCCACACAGGTTTAGTTTGTGCCAAAAATACACTTCTGTACATGTTATTCACTTAATCATTTTTTTTCTGTACAAGAAACTTCAAATTTATAGCACGTCTTAATTCTGCAGATGCTGTACAAGATCAGTAGCCTGACAATGAGTTAACTTCTGACTTTCTTCTCAATATAATTTTAAATCCTTTTATTGCCAGGTTGTAAATGAAAAGAAATGTTTGAGTACTAGTGTATTATAAGAAAATATGAGAGTTTTTCTAAATGCTTCACTGATGAGGCTCTTGGAGATTTTATGCTGGTAGAAAAATTTTCACCTGGGTTGGAAAAGAAATGGGAATTAGAGATCCTTAACCTGATCTTTCATTCACCACTTCTCTACATCCAGGTATAGCTCATACTTGACATGCAAACTGGGGCTTATAACTAAAACTAGAGTAAGAATTGATGTGAGATTCTATTTCAAATGTATGCAGTTAGAAGAACTTAATTTGGTTTAGAAAATATTGACATTAAGCCTTTCAGAAGAAATCTCAAGTGATTTAGAGAATTAAACATATTAATTACTTTTTTATGTTTCTGTTTCTTTTCAGAAAGAAGACTTTAGTGAACTAGGTTTAAATATAGGACAGTTAGGTATTGATGATTCAGCACAAGTGCCTCCTGGTAAGCTAATGCCATACTTCAGTCATTCAAACAGAACACTAATGAGTAGAATACTTTGAAATTACCAAAAAATTTGTGTATTTGTCCCATAGTAAAACATAAATATTTGTTCTGTGACTATGATTGTAGTAATTTTTGTAGTAAAATATAGCTAATAATAGAAAACATCGCATATATGAAGAGTCAGATTTGGAGAAGATTTAAAATCATCACCTTAAGTTGAGAACACATTAATTTCAATGTTTGAACACTTCAGGATCTAGAGAACCACATTTCCTGTTTCCAAAAATACAGAAATTATCAATAAATTTTAATCCAGCAAACAGATAGGCATATATATATTTTTATATATATATTTACATACATACAAATATACATACAAACATACAAACATTTAAAATACCTGTTGTCAAGAAATTATTACAGGAAATATACATACATTAATATTCAGTAACTTAAATAGTGCATAATTTCTATTGGTTTTCCATGTATGCGTCTATTGCTGTAGAAAGAGGTTTTCAAATGATCTTTCCACATAAAAATGGAAATCACTGTAGTATTGCGGGATTTTTCTTTTTAAATGGAAACTTACCTAATTGAAAATCTAAGTTCATGTAATATAGTGCTGCTTTGATATTTGTGTTTTTGAAACACAAAATTAGTTTTGAAAAAGAAATTTGACTCTGATGCAGGTTAACTTTTAGTGATGTTAGCAGTAAATAGCAACTGAATGTAATGGTGTGTGGTAAAAATACAAAATACATTATAAGCTGGAGTATATTGCATTTATTTTTTGCCATTCTTTTCTGTGTCTTTATTTTCTAGAGTTCTTTGAAAATGAACATGTACGTGTTGGGCAGAAAGGTATGGATCTGTTTTTATCTGTAGTAAACTGTGAGCAGTTAGGAATGCTTTTTGTAAATTTGTATCTTAATTTGCGTGTACCTCTTAGAATTTTAAGAACTTAGACTAACACAAAGCATTATTAGTGATACCATTGTAATTTAGATAGACAATCACTAACACTGTTATCATTTAGACAGAGACAGAAAAGCAAACATTTGCAGTCTACCAGTAGCTACCAGATAAAAAGCTCCACAGATATTTCAATAAAAACGAAATAGGAAGCACATAGACATGTCTTCTTGGTGACAAATTAACTTATCCCACTACTGAATTTCCGTTTAAAATCAAAATTCTGTGGGAGCCTCTTTTCTGCACACGAAGTTCTCATTACTGTAATGGGATTTATGCCTTTGTGTCAGAAGGGTCTTTTTACCGATCGGTTGCAATTGCAGAATATTGCAGTACTTAGCCACTACAGAAAACTCTCTTACTTGTCTCTCTATATTGCTTTTTCTGAAAAAGTTCCAGGATTGTTTTTGTAGGTAAAGAAATAACCTACAAAAGAAAGCGGTAGTTAAAAGAAATAATTATTTGATAGTTTAAGTTTGCTTATAGAAGAAACATACAAGGAATGATTGAAATCCATCAATATTTGCTCATTACTGTCTCTTCTGATTCCTGCTGAACATTAGCACCATCAAAGGAAAAAATAGGCAGGATACTGTCCCAAAAGTGCTCCATCCTAATTTTTTGTTGCAGTAACAAAACAGTGATATTTCTTTCTTACTTCTTTTGTTGTCATCTTTCTGTTCTTCACTGTCAATTTTCTAATCCAAGAGCAACTTATTAGGTACTGTTCCACCTCTGTTCTTTTCCCGTTCTTCCAAATATGTTATCTTTTCTGGACTTCTTGACCTATTCATTCAACTCCACGTTGTTTTTCTTATTCGTCATCTCTTCTCTGTGCAGAGCAGCTCTATTCTAGAGAATGCCTTAGCTTTTCCTGTATGCAAAGACTAAAAATTTTGTAAAAGTGTAAGTTAAGTATCTTGACCATAAACTGAAATCCCATTTTATTCAGTGGGAGTCCTGCTGCATGCTCTAATGCGTGTTAGTTATGACTTTGTTTGCCACTTGAGGTATTGATTTTGCTTTTATGTTAGATGTATTGCCAAGTCTGAGGATTTTATTTTGTTGTGCTTAGTAAAACCCATCTTGTATATACCAAAACTACTTTTTAATATTTTCTGTGTCAGTAAGAAAAAATAAGGTAAACCCTCATGGATGCCAAGATGAATCACAGTGTTTCTGAAGTTTTGTGGAGAATGTAGGAATAGGGATTTTTTGCCCTCTTCATGCAGGAACAAAGGATCATAGAATGTCTGTGTTAGAGCTCTGCAGGTTAAACAGTAATTTGGCAAACTGGTCTATTCAGTATTTAAGTGAAGAGGGAAGGAAAGAATAATCAATTAGATAATTAATTCCAAACCTCATCCTTCTAAGTCACATCGGAGCAGATATTGTGAGTATCAAATTCCGTGAGATATATAAAAGCAAGCTGTTTCATAGACACTCCAGAAAAATTAGAGGATATGGATTTGGAAACTTTCGAGTAGCAGTCCAACACCTATGTAATGTCTAGATAATAACACAGAAATTACTTCCAACTCTCTCTGTCTGTTGTGAAAGACATTTTGGATATGAGGGTACAGTTAATCACATAACCTTGGTGAGGAACACTTTTACCAGATTACAATAGCTAAAGATGTATGTCTTTCGAGTTTATAGATTTAAGTAGGGAACAAGATAATCTGTTATGTGGTATGTACAATACTGTATTCAGCACCAGGCCCGTGTGACAGAGTAGCCTAAAGCTTCACAACCATGACCCATATAAGCAAACCTGTCAACAGTAGAATATTTGTTTTATGTCAATATGAAGGCAAACCAACATCTTTCAAGAAAGTCTATCCTCCAGGGTAAATACACCAATGATGAGAGAACATGACAGTATACTCTGGAATGGAAAATTCTGATGCCACAGTTATCTGTGAAGATACTTATATAGTTAATGTGAAAAGAAGGGAGACACAAAAAAAGCCAGAATGAGTGGCAGTCTCCTATTGGAACTGAGATACCACTCATAGTTAAACAGGAGTATTTTGTGGCTGTAAATGGCTGCTTGTTCTGCATGATGCCACTTTAGTAGCTGCAACTAGCCTTGATATAGTCATGTGTGCATACTAAGGGCTGCTTTATGAGAGAAAGTAGTACAGTCTTGCTGATTAATACCAATTGCCTTGTTTCCAAAGGAATTACTTAAAAATTGCACTGTGGAAACCAAATCTTTTCAGTATCTTCCTATTATCTGATGCTTACAGGATGGTAAACTGGTTTTTAAAGTTAAAAATTAAGATACTTGATAGAAGTCTTACAGTGCATCAACTCTTTTCCTGCTTTGTTTCTTACAGTTTTAGCAGAGCAAGACAGTGCTGCAGCTCAGCAATATGTTCGTCAGGGATGTCCAACAGCCCTCCGAGCTGATCTGTGGGCCCTCATTCTTAACATTTCTAATCAGCCAGAGGTAAGGAGCAAAGGGAGAGTAAAATGTGAAGACTAGGTGAGAACACTAAAGTGCAAGCACATATCTTCTAGTGATCTTTTTTCCAAAATAGAAATGCTCTACTGAGTTGTCACAGAAACGGAAAACATTTTATGATTTAAAAAGCTCTGTGCTGTGGAGAAGTCTCTTCCTAATGTTTTAATACATACATGAGCAAAATACTGTCGAGAAAATTATTCAATTGATCTGACTGTCTCCTGAGATTTTCTTATACGACGCTGACTTTTCTAGAAAGGGGCAAGAAAAAAGATCTGGGAAGAAGACTGAACCTCTGTTATCTTTGCTAAGTTTTATAAAAAGAAGATGTATTATGTCTTTTTCCGGGTCATTTGACCCTGTCATCATACACATGTACATATCTTATAAATTGCTTTATATATTATGGCATATACTCTGCGTATGTACAATCAAAAAGACTTAGAGATGAACTAGTAAGATGTGGGTTGTTTCCATGTTCCCTTGTACGCCAACAGTTTTTCATTGTACCTTACATTTGATGCAAGTCCTCAGCAATGAAATCTTTTGCAGTATCTGAAGCCATGCCATAGTTATTGTATTTAATATACCTTAAAAAGTTGAATCCCTCTTTAAGACTTTGCGTAATTGGGAAAACTTTGATGTGAAGCTTCTATACGTACGTAATATTTAACTTGTGATAATGTTTTACACACTTAGCAAATGATACTTGTCAGCTATAGATGAAAAAGAAAAATAAACTATTTACACATACATTATTCCTAGAGTGAGTGCAGTAGACATTTTCCTTTAGGAGACATTCTGCAGGATGCAGAGCCTTGAGACTGAACTGAGTAGATTGTGTGCAGGGAATTAGTGGCAAGACAATACTTTGTGGTGATGCTGAAAGAACTCTAGAAAGATGAGGACAAGTGGCTAGAAAATGGTAATGATAACATTGACACAAAGTGATAAGGGCAGATAAAGTGATGCAGACTGGGAAATGAGTCTACTACTTTGAGATTATTGAAATAAAGGATTGAAAAACAGTGAAATACAAAATGCTCCTTCACCCCCCATAAAAAACAGAAATTATGCAGTCTGGACAAGATACACTATGTTGGAGAAAATAATTTAAGCTCTGAGGTAAGTGCATGCAAATGTTTTTCTGTCATGCAGAACTAAAACTGTTCTTCTAATGTAGCATCTGTCAGAATCTTCTGTCTTCTTTTCCAAGACTATTTTTGCATAGCATTTGTTATTCTGGGTTCTAAGTTAAAATTGTTTTATGGGCTTTGAGTGCTAAAAGTATAAATGCATTTAAAAAATAGGTTTTCTGAGTGAAATCTAGCAGACTGCCCATGGATCAGGTAGGATAGCATGTGGGTTACCACAGCTGTGTTGTAGGCTGAATAGCCATGGTTCAGTTTAAGCATTGCATTTACTAGTGTTTCACAGCAGTAAGCCGTGACTCCTGCCAGAATGCTAACACCCCGAGATGCTCTTCTCGCATAGACTGAATACATGGCTTTATTTTTTGTAAAGTATAGCAAGCAGTTTCCATATACATGTAGCTGTTTTATGATCTGCTGAATTTCATATAGACTTTATGGATTTATCTAACACTTCTCTACCTCTTGTGAATGGTTTCTCTGCTGGAGTTGAGTTGTCTGTTTGCAGGCATTCCTTGCTGTAATATTTCTGATTTGCAGTTTAGGCTCTATTACATTTATAGCTGTATGAATCTCTAAATCACATGAGCTGTGAATTTCCTTTCTTTAATGTAAAACATTATGAGGGTTTGGTGTGGGCAGCATTGTGTGTGCTAGCATCCAATATTGTTGTTTGGAAAATTTTATTCAGTAAAGCTCAGCCTCTGTATAAAGCTAATATACAGCCAAGCAAAGGATGATACTAACAATCTAGCACTGTAATCATACAAATGATAAACTGCGAGCTCGCTATGCAGGATTATTTAGAAATGGATAAACACATTGCCTGACAGTGAATTGTTTCTTAGTTTTCATTTGTAATGGTACACTTTAGAGGAACTGTGTTAAAAGAGCCTTTTTAAGGTTGCAAAGACAAATATTTGAAAGTGAACAGTGTCACAGTTAATATTGTCTGTGTAAACAGTCCAGTTTACTGTATATATATTTTAATCATGTGATCTTGAATCACAGAATCACAGTTATTTCCTGTGGGATGTCTGTCTCGTTGCATGAAATAGATGGCACGCACTTACTGGGAATCTGTTTAATTTTTTTTTCCTTCTGTTCATAGTGTTACACAATTGTTTATTCTCTGCATGCTACTGAAACAGTGCTTAGGAAAGAAATTTGTTCATTATCTAATGGGCTTTTTCTTCCTCTCTGATTTTTTTGACTTAATAGGTAGAAAACCTTAATTCTGAAAATTCCAGCATGCAAAAATTCTATTTCAAGTTATATTGCAAGTGAACAGCTTGTCCTTCTGGTCTTCTTAGAATCATAGAATGGTTTGGGTTGGAAGGGACCTTAAAGATCATTTAGTCCCAACCCCCTGGCCATGGGTTTTAGTTTTGTTTTGTGGTTTCTTTGGGTTTGGTTGGCTTTTTTTTTAATATTAGCTTCTTGTGTTTTAATATGGACAGTAATTGGAGATGGCAAAAAACCCATCATTCCTTTGGCAGTGTTACACTTGATTAGACTACAGTATTGATGCTTTAAAATTATGACCTGAGTATTCGAGTAGTTCTTTGTAGCTTTGAAAAACAGAATATTATGTTCATACTGCAGATAATTTGCATTTGGTAAATATTTATGTCTGATCCTTCCTAAAGAAATAATGTAATACTTATACCTCCCCTTTTTATTTTTCAAAAGGAAAATTTGAATATTTTCCCTGTGGGAGGCATCAGCACTTAATAAATACAGCTTTTGTCTTCATTTCAACTTAACAGTTTAGTAGTATAGTAACTCTAATAGCTTCTAAGTGTGTACATTCACCATTCTCTCCCTCTCAAAATTTCATCTTACTCCCCACTTGTTCTTTAAATCTTTACTCTGGACTTGTCCATTTATCAAAGAAATCAGCAGTAAATCTGTAAAGCTTAGAATTTGTGTGGTGTCCATATAGACACCTCAAAATCAAAATAGTTTTGTGAAGTGGGAAGGATCCTTGGGATGACTGATTGAATTTATCAATTAGTTCAAATCAATCAGAAACTGTTATTCAGCTGTAAGTGTAACGGCAGAGAGGTATTTAGGGATTTGGGAGTTACATGATAACAGTGCAATATTGAATTCTATTTTTCCTTTGCAAGCTCTTTCTAAGAAGGAAGGGATAGAATAAGTAAAAGCAGAGAAGTTTGTTCTGATCCTTCCCCATCATTTCACCTGTATTTATGTTCTATAGATGTTCAGGAAATAATTTGAGTTTAAAAACAGGTCCTAGTTCTTTGTACTCTTCACCAGTTTTTATATATATATTTATCATTTCATCTTTGCACAAATTTAAATTGTTTACAGGTTCATACTAGTTTAATGTCAAATATTTGGAGCAACTCACTGATGCTATTTGTTGCACCAATTAGAACCTATTGGTGGAGAGGTGCATGAAAATAGAGGGTAATAAAGAAATAAAACCTAATGATTTTGAGCATTGAAAAGGTTTTAGGTGTAGAGAGAACCAAAGGTTGGAAGATATGGGTCTTTGGTTTGAATTGGTCCCTTCATTCTCATTTTATTAATTATCTGAAGGGGAGGTCATTTTATAACGTCTCAAATCTCAATTCTTAGGGCTTAAACTAGAACAAACCATGATAGATGCTTCATAAATATGCAGTGGTTTTTTTCAGTTGAATACATGCTTTTTTTTTTAATTGCTGAAATGGATTTTTTTAGTTTAAATATAAATTCAGGTCATGTCTCAGACTCATCGCGATAATATTTTTAATTTTAGGACATCTTGTATTATGAACAGCTTAAGTCAAATGTGATTCAGCATGACCTTTTGGTGGACAGCCTGATTTACAAAGTAAGTAATTAACTAAACGGTGAGTGATTTATGTGCTCATCACACTGGTATCTTGTTGCTGGGTTTTCTTGAACAAGGGAAATAATAGGTGATTTGGTTTTGAGGAGTGTAAAAATAATTAGTGTGAACTTATTATTGTGAACTCACTGCTTGGGCCTATGTTGTCTCTCACGTAAGACATTTGAATTGAACCATTAAGTCACAAAGGAATGATATCTTCATTTGAAGGAGTAACTGGGTTTGTGAGAAAGAGCTAACAGGGTATAATTGCTTCCATTTTGAGTTTTGACTCTGAATACTTAATCATGAAGTCAATATAGCATTTTTTAATTTCAAAATACGGAGTCTAAGCTTAACTATGGTTCTTTGAATGAAAGTGAAACAATGTCTTCTATCAGCGTGTAAAGTTTAGCCTCCATGGGATTCTGAAGAGAGGTCTTTTGGCTTCAAACTCTTGTGTTTTTTACTCCAGGATGTAAAGCTGACAGCAAGCAATGATGACTACTATTTTGTATTTGAGGATTATTTATATCAGGTATGTAACTATTTTTTTGTTAGAAAACGTAGGAGATGTACTCTTATGGGATTGCATCATCTTTGGAGAGAGAACTGCCTTTCTAAGGCACAGTACAGTGGGACAGATACATTTATTTGCTGTATTACATGTACTTTCTGTTTCGAATAGCAAACTTGTACACTTAAAGAGATTAAGCAGGGCAAGCTTCTAAAACTCCTGCTATGAAGGACCATACACAATGTCTTTCCAGTACATTAAGATGAAAAATATGAAGTCAGCCATATTTTTCCTCTTTCCAGCTTTGCAGTAAATAACCCCCAACAATTAAAAGCTATGGTGAACAGAGAAATTAAGACTTGAGAAGTATATTCAGGGTTCCATTTAAAAAAACCCCTTGCTTTACAGTGACCTACTGCTGTAAGCATAAAAGATACTGTATTGACATATTTTTAAATAAAGACATTGATTCTGAATAAGGTAGTGATAGGTATGGTTACTTGTAGGATTGCTCGCATTGCAAAGCTATTTCTAGCAATCAGGAATCCAGCTAATTTATGAAGATTTATCTTTGTTGCTGCCTATCAAATGCCCATAAATAGAAGGAGGTTATATCTATGAATTTCCTAATGTGTAGTTGATTGCAGTGTCAACATAACTGTCATGCAGCAAACTTAACATTTCCACAGTGCTTTTCATTTCATTAGTCACATCTGATATGTTAGACTTGCTTAATTTTTTCTTTTAGAGCTATATGAAACTAAATAATTTCTTCTTTGATGGGAGTATGTAAAACTGCTAGTAATTTAACTAGGCAAGAAACTGTCCTTAATGCTGCTTAGTCCATATAGATATAAAAATATGCAGTACTATTTAAGCATACTACTCAAGCATGTTTACATGTAGTTTAGCAAACAACCATTTGAACATTAATAGTTGGAACTATAAGATCATGAAATTATGACCTTTTTTATTTAAAAATAGGTACAATATAAAGATCTGTATCTGAATTTGTTTCAGAATTAAAATTTGGAAACTGAATAATGACAACTTAAACATTGGTATTTGTTCACTAAAATATTTCCATGTAAGAGTTTTTCTTGATTTAATGGTCAAAGATGATCTTCATTATTGTAACACTGTGTCTTCATCTTGAGATGTGAAAATCTCATTCTTATTTCTTTTTCATTCATTGTGTAGACTACTATGGCATTAATTAGTCATTAACTGACAGTTGCAGTGGACACAGGGTTGTAAACTATGAAGAAGTATGAACTAGTATATCATATAATCTTTTGTTTTAAGACCATCAGAAATAGATTTTCCTCATCATTCTCAATATATAACCCACTTGAATGTTTTCCATTTTTTTATATCTCTATTGACCAAAGGAATAGCCACAGAATGAAAATCATAAAAAAGACTAACCTGGTTTCAGTAATTTGAAGGAGACTCACCAAATATCTTTGAAAAACTATGTGGCTAGTTTTACTGCAAGGCTTTGAAGCAGAGAATATCTCAAACTTCTGATTATTTGTTGCTTTAGTTCTGATTGCTATTTTGCGGTATTCCTCAGACTCTACTTTAGAAGAAAGTTATCCATTTTCCTTGATAATTTCCTCTTCCAACCTAATTTGCAAATGCTTTACTGCCAAATTATTTTGTTCTGTAGCCCCTGGAAAAATTTTGTAGTATGAGTCACTGTGATATGGGATATTATTTATTGATTTAACATGATAAATGGAATTAAATATTGGCTAAATAAGATAGATAATGAAAATGTTAGTTTAAACCACGTACATTATTTCTGTATTCGCACTGGGTTTATGGCTTTTTTTTGACTAGTTACTGCCTCTTAAGTTTTCCAAGTCATTGAGCAGAGTGTGCCTTTTGTGTGTTGTGGAATAGATGACATGTCCATCAAAACAAGAAAATTCAGGCTTAAAATAATGATGAGGATATTTTGTTGGATTATTGGTACCTCTTTAGTAGCATACAATCCTTTTCAGGAAAAACACTGTGAAATTATGTCATTTATTTCCTTTAATATCTTTGCTTTCTTTATCCCAAAGTTTACATATTTTTATTACTTCTTCATAACTATTGAAATAAAGTACAGGTGCTTTTAATAAAGTGATTTCTTTTTGATAAAACCTTGACTTTCGGTTTTTTTCTTTCCCTCAGTGATTTGAATTCAGTGGTTTTCTTTTCAGTTGGATTTTAAATACGCAGTAATTTGCTGAATATTTCTGTACTTGAAAAGGGGTTTGTGACATTGTTGTCTTTAGCACTATCATTTTGTTAATGAGAAAATAACACATGGATTAGTAAATTTGTAAATTCATTATTTCAAGCCAGAAGTTCAATTTGAATACTTTCGTCTTACATCCTGCATAATGAAAATGTGCAAAGAACCTCGCCCAGAGATTTTTAGATATAGTCATAACTTAGGTTTGAGCTAGAGTCTATCTCTAATAAAGATGCAGAGTCTTCATTTAAAGACTTCCAGATACTGGTACTGTACACTGTATTCCTAAAAAAGAGGGCCTCAGATGAAGGTTACATTCTTTCCCCTATGAGAGAACATAGTTTATGTCCTTTTCAGATTAGTTTCTCTTTCTTTCACCTCAGTTAACATACACAAAGAATTACATTTGCCTGTGTATTGTTATTGTCAGTGATACTTTGGCAGCTATGAACATGATTGTGTATTGCACAAAAATAATATTTAGCTTAAACTGTTTGAGATAAAGAAAGTATTTGTTTTTAAAAGATGTTTGTATTTGAGAAAGTTTTGAGGTTCAAAAAAGAAAAAAGTCTCAAAATATGACCTGCTTTCCATAAAAAAAATTTTAAAAGCAGTAATATTCAGATGTTTCATTTTGCATGTTTCCTTTTGACAAATGTGGAAGATGTTTACACCAATTTGTGGGAAGGAAAAATCCATTCATTTTTGTTCTCAATAAAGTATGTAGTGAAACATTTCCACCTTTTACACCTTGACTACAGTTAAACTCTTAAACAAGAGCAGAGTTCTGGGTTCCGCTGGGGTAGAGTAAATTTCTTCTCAGTAGCTGTTACAGCGCTGTGTTTTGGATTGGGAATGAGAATGGTGTTGATAAGACACTGATATTTTGGGGTTTTGTTAAGTTGTATTTATCCTAAGGACTTTTTCCTCGTCTCATGCTCTGCCAGTAAGGAGGTACACAACAGAAACTGGGAGGGAGCATAGCCAGGACTGATCAAAGGGATGTTCCACACCACAGAACATCATGCCCAGTATATAAACTGGGGGGAGTTACCTGGAATCGGACGGCCGAGCTGGGTTTGGCAAGGGTCTGGCATTAGTCTTTTTATTATCATTATTATTATCATTTGCCATTATTCACTTACTAAGCTATTCTTATCTCAACCTACAAGTTTTACTTTGATTCTCCTCCCCATTCCACCGGGATGGAGAGGGAGGGGGTTGAGCGAGCAGCTGAGCGATGCTTAATTTCCAGCTGGGCTTAAACCAGAGCACAGAGGGATTCAGGTGTGCAAGTCAGCAGTGAGTTGAAGTCTGCCTTATGTCTGCCCTCTCGTGTACATTCCTCATAGTGCAGCCTTTCAATGCGTGAAAACATGAAGATTTTGAAGTACAATACTAATTACTACATTTTTTACAACTCTAGATAGGATGAGATTTTATTGTTATTTTTTTCTATGAATGCTTTTACTGTTTAATTTTATATTCAGTTGCTGTGAATACAGTTTTTTTCATTTATGTAAACAATAAACCTGAAATATACTTTACAGTAAACAGTGTGCATTTCTGAACTTTAGGATACAAGGTGAACATTATAATCTGTTTTTTGAAAGCTGAATTTCATGCAAACTTTTTGTAAAGATCCTGGGAATGAAAACAAATGTAAGTTCTTCCAGAACTGTACACATCTGAGAATGTAAATGTTTCATTTGCTTAGTCACTTACTAGGACATCCCCAGGTCATAGTAACTGAATAGAAAAACAGTATTAAAGATGTAAAAGTAGCCAGGTGCATGCACAGTCACTAACGTTGTGACGGAAGGGGATAAACACCTGCTGAGAGGGAAGGAGAAGTGTTGAAGTATGGGGATATATAACTGATAACAAATAAAGGTGAATGTAAAATTATAGCAAGTTCAAAGTGAGCCTGGAAATTTGAACAGGAAAATAAGCTAAGTTGGTGAAGAGCTTTCAACCTTTTTGACTCTCTTAAATAGCATCTAATAGGTGCTAATTAAGACAGGTCCTTAAATTTGTTTGACATTGCTTTGATCCAGTTAGTCAGCTGACTTTTTTTTCTGCAGGTATTACTGTGTTTTTCCCGAGATACATCTGTATTGGAGCACTTTACTTACAGTAGTGCCACCCCACCCAAATCATACATACGAGGTAAAAAGAGTTGTTTTGGAATAGATCATGTAGATTGTGGTTGACTGCTGCAGTAGTACAGTATGTGAATTTGCTCTGTGTTCATTACACCTAGTAGACTACTCTTAAAAGAATGTTAATAAAAACTCCATGTATCCAGTTGACTTCTGCACAGATTCTATTATGACAGTTTAGAAGCTGATCACATAAAGGCCAGATTGCAGTGTTGTTCTTTGACTCCAGTTTTCTGCGTATAATTCTGCAGTGCTTTACCAGAAAAAATAAAACACAACTATGACAATATGGTAAAATCTTGACAATGTCTGTCTTGATCAGAGCTAGAAATTTAAATAAACAATATTGTCCTCTGCAACTCCAATAAATTTAGCAACTGGAAGTCATTATAGAATGTTGTCTTTCCAAAGCAGTGAGTTTTGCAAACATTTGTAGACAGGAGCAGAATATATTGCTGAAGAATTGTGGGCTCTGTTCAAAGGGGGAGAGTAGAGCTTTACCAAGCATACTTAACAGTAATTTTTTTTAAAAAGCATGGCATCTTCCAGAGTATTAGCTTATTTTTGGATGTTCTTTGACTTGAGGTCTCCTTATTTGTCTTAACAGTCTTTAAATTTCTTGATTTAGTCCACTTGCCTTCTCTGCCAACTTCTGATGCCATTCCTCTGGATGTTTCCATCTTTCTTAGAACCCCACCTGCCTCGATTTTACCTAGAGGTTCCTAATTTTGCCTTCCTTCTTGAGTCATTCAGTAATCCAGTCACTTTTTTTTTCCATGTACCTTCACCTTCTACATTCCCATTTACTTCCTTGGTCGCTGGTGCCTGTGTATTTAGCCAAATGATCCCTTAGTACTTTTTTTTACACAGGACCTCTGCTGACAGTTTTCTTCTTGCTGCTTCCTATTTTGCTAGGAGTAATGTTTGTTTTCTAATTTTTAGTTCCTTTTTTTACTGCTTTTTTTTACTCTCTTGCACTGAATTATGGAGTTTTCTTTACCTACTCCTTGAAATGAGCAAAGGGCTCACCTGAGAGCAGAACAGCAGTGGAATCCCAGATTTCACTTCAGACACAGAGCCATGGCAGCCCAGAAACACAGCTGTGGGGAACATCCTGCATATTTCTAGACTAATCTGGGTAATGATGTTGCTGATACCTAAATCTGTGCAGTGTAAATCTGAAAGGCTTGTATGTCCTATTTTTAGCCAATTTTCCAAGAGATACGCTTTATGCTAAAAATACTCATACTCCCAGATTATAATTCCTGGCTGCACAACAAGCAAACTATTGAAAGGAAAAGGAGAAAATGTTTTTTAGTTTAATGAAACAACTCATTTGTGTAATTGGAAAATACTGGGTTTTGTTTTCATGGGGCAGTAGGCAGGAGTTTTGCAGGTTAATTTTTACTTTATTTTAGTCAGTTCATACTATAGGAAAATATCAAGGTCCAGATTCCGTTGAACCTGACAAAAGTTTCATGTGCTACTCTTCTGCTGTGAAGAGTAACAGAATACACAGAATATTCTATAAATTTTCATGTAATTAATTAAATTTTTAGTTGAATGTTCTCATTTTAGAACTAAAAGACAGGTTTTAATTAGTTGTAATTATGCTTAATAACACCTTTATATTTCTAAATAAATTGTTAATTTTTATTAAAGGATTTTGGATTATTAGGTTCTATAGTTAAAATATGGTTTAGTAATATCATGTGTTCATTTTGCAGGGAAGATAAAAAAGTTATATGGTCAGTCCATATGATCAGTGATTTTCTTGACTTAATTAAGTCTTTTGTATGGAGCAGATTACTTAAATATTTGTTTGTTATGTCAGAACATCCATCTTCCTCTCTGTTGCAGACCTAATGAAGCCTTGAATGGTTTTAATCTGTGGTTGCATCTGTTTAAAGGCCTTTCCTGTCCCTAGGTCGGTCTGTCCTTACTCCCTCCTATCTTCACTGTCCTCAAGGTCTGCAGCAAACACCTTTAGAGCTCCTAAGACACACCCAAATAGAAATCTCAATGGAACAGCATTGCTGAAATTTCCCTTCTCTTTTCTCTTGTTTGTCATCCTTCTGTTGGTGCTGCATTTCAGTTTTATATCTGACATTGTACCTGTCCCATTGCATTGCTTGCTTGTTTTAGATAATATCAGGTGGTCAGTAATGTAATTAGTTACGATTTTTTTAATTGTAACTTAAAATCTGCTTTTTAAATTTAAATTATTTAAATCTTTATACCTTTTTACAGTTTAATGACATTTTCTTTGTGGTTTGATGGTTCACAGGAAAACTTGGAATGGAAGAATATGCTGTTTTCTATCCTCCAAATGGTATGAATTATACTATTGCCTCCTCTAGTGGTAGATTGGCAAGATACAGAATTTTTTTCTCAAATACATGATAATTTATTTTTCTATTACAAGTTATGTTTTGCTGTTGCTCTGTGAAATTCATTAATTTAAAGGAGTAAGCTGGACGGAAACTACTCCAAACCCACATTCAGCCTGGTGTTAGTAGTCACAAACAGAGTTTGTCTATGTGTGTAGGAAGGAGAAGGAAAACAACTTGTGGTACAGCAGGTTGTATTCAGTCTTGAATTGGCACTTAGAGGATTTGAATGGTACATGCTGAAACTGGCTGACCTCCCAGATTTTCAGTACTCAGCAAACCACACCCTAAAGTCTCTTCCTTTCAGAATGTGTGTTCATATTAAAACTTCAGATCTATGTAATTAGAATAATTACAGATCTATGTAATTTTAAGTTAATATCATTGCTGTTGTTAGAACTTCAGTTATTAAAATTGGTTTTTTCAGCTCTTACCTTGACCGTTTCAATACCTATTGAATCATTTCCCTGCATTTGTATTTTAAGTTCAAGCTCCTTGCTCTTGGTTTCAAGGCCTTACATCACCAATCTTAAATCTGTGTCTCTGGCCGTGTCTTTTATGTCTTCTGTATTTCAGTGGAGTCATTTGCAGTATATACTTTTGTTTCGCTTTTTTCCATGTTTGCCTCCACAGTTCCTTGCAGCTTTGTAGCCATAAAGCACTGTTCTTCTGATCTTTTGCCAAAGCAGCTCCGTCTTACTAGTCTAATATAAAATCTAGTGAATGGGAGCTAAGATCAGCTGGAAAGGAGGAGAGAGCTGTCATGCTACAACTGCCAAGTACTGTGAATGTTCTGAGTACTCCATGAATTTCTAGAGGTCTTAGCCTCCTTTTATTCCTACTCCATTTTTGTCAGTGCATGACATTTATGGGTTGTCATTTATCTGAAATTAGGTTCTGATATCAGCAAAGCTTCTGTGTAACAACTTCATGCAAACTGAGCTTTCCTTGGCTTTCTAGGAACTATAGCTTGTGTTTAAGCATGTAATTGGTTGTACTGACGCAGGTGATACTGTACTTAAGTACAGTATGGAGATCTATGCAGGTGCAATAACAAGGAAATACTTCGTTCCTGATGTAGGCAGAATTCAATTTGATAACGTGGGGAGGAATAATTTTGTTTGCATGGATAAAGAGAACAATAAAAGAACAAAAAAATAAATATTTTTGTTTTGTAGGTGTAATTCCTTTTCATGGCTTTTCTATGTATGGTAAGTGTGACTGATAAACTAAAACCTCTGGATTGCTTTTTGTGATATTGCAGTTTAAAGCTGTATGTACTTTCCTGCAACTTTTAAACTTGTGTGTGTGCTTTTATGTTTCTTTGTGTATGAAGATTGTTGAATATAATTTTTAAAATTTCAGGCTGTTCTATAGTACAGCTTGCTGCCACGTGGGAATTCCTTCTTTGAGAGCTAATAGCTTTGAGAGCTAGGCTATGCATCTTAATTTATATGAATAGAGGGATAAAGTTTACCAACAAAGTGCTCTTTTCTTGTGTTTCACTTCTGGGTAGACCAAGTTACCCATGAAAAGAGCTCTTAAAAACAAGAATAATGTGAAAGGCCTGTTGCTCTATTCATTTGCCTGCAAGAGGTGTTAAAAGAGCATTACATAATAGAATGGTTGCTAATTTACTGCACAGAGGAAAGCACAAATATCAACAAATTTTTTAGGAAAAAAGCAGAAAAATCTCCTTGGGTTACAGATGTATTGCAGCTATTGCAGATGTGAGATTAGATGTTTTGGCTTTTCAGTTTTTTGTTTTGGTTTATCAAAGGTGTTTGTAGCATCACAAGGCAAGCAGATAGTAAGATTATATTTAAAATGCTATGTTTTGCTAATAATAAAGTTTAATGATCACACAGTCATTAAAATCATGCAATTTAAATATGAAATGCAAATTTGAACCTGAGTAGGGAATCTGAAGTCTTTGAAGTAATGAGCACTTAAATTACAAACTCTTCCTTAGGGACTCACTAGGAGGTGTTCACTTGTTCCATGTGAACTGCTTTTCAAAATGTTTGGATTTGACTCAGCCCTTGAGAACAGTGTCTCCCAAACTGGGGTGTGATTTTTCCTCCCTCCGTCCTGTCCTCGCTCTTTGCACAGGCTCAAATTGTGCTCTCTCTGAGAAGGAGGAAGGGTGAAAAGCAAGGCAGCAGAAACATGGTAGTGTAGCTCAAGGCTGTGGGTACAGTGGCTGGGACCAAGCAGAGCATCCTCTGTGTTCCGTGCTGTGCTGCTTTATGAGGAAGTGCCTGGGTCCTTATGAAAATCCTATACCCTTTTTCCTGTGTGCATGCGTACTCCATCAGGGTGCCAGCTGTCAGAGGCTGTTCTGTTACCCTCTTGGCCTTTACGTACTTGTGCACACTGACAATTCCACCTCCATCTTCAAGCATTAAAAACATGAACACGGGTGACACTCTCTGCTTTTCTTACCCCTACAGAAATACACGTTTCTGTGAACATCTCACCCTACCTTAGCACCCCACCTCTCATGCACAGACACCATTTTTTTAATGAAGCCACCTTCTCTGATATTTAGATACGAAAATTTATTCACACGTGCATATATCCATATATATATATAAATATACATATATCTGTGTATGTGTACATACGTATGCAGATAAATGTATCCATATCCAATGCATTAAAATGTAAGCTGTCAGCTAAAATGAATGCACCTTTAAAATGAAGCAGTCAACATGATGAGTGGACAGATCAAAAGGCTGTTCACAAAAAGGTATAAGGACAACTGTCTGTGAAAATGCATTGAGTGAATGGACTATCAATCTCAACAACTGGTGATGTTTGTGCAGCATATACATATAACAGATTTATCTATATGCTAGACTTTTACGAACAAGAAAAGTTTCAGAGCACTTGTTTTACAAATGTAATCAATTCTTATTTTGAATTAGGTGCACTAGAAGACTTCTAAACAGTAAACTACGAAATGTCCATGAT
Source organism: Edolisoma coerulescens (assembly GCA_013397115.1). Lineage (NCBI taxonomy): Eukaryota > Metazoa > Chordata > Aves > Passeriformes > Campephagidae > Edolisoma > Edolisoma coerulescens. The sequence goes on along the minus strand of VWZW01002475.1, from coordinate 519,597 downwards.
GTGAAGATCTTGTAGGAAATAAACACGTCTCTATCAGTTTGTCATACTTAGTGATGTTATTGTGGCAACCAAAAGCTGTTCTTTTAATATTTTCATTTTCACAATATCTGTCTTCAAGCAGTCTTACAAATAGGGCATCAATTTGGAGCTGGTCACTGGCCCCATGGCCAGTAACATTGAAAGTTACAGACAGTTGAATCAAAAATTTGTACTGTTCCCATTGCCCTACACCCCAGAGACGCTCTCCTTACAGCATATTTCTTACGGTTCCAAAGCCAGCACTGTAGTAAGCAGGTTCTAATTGGTTTAGCTTCCTGAAATATGTAGGAATAATATATAGAATGTATCATACTCCCTTTTTTGACTTTTTACATTAAATGATAGACTGTTACTGAATACTTCTTTCTCAATAACTGGTTTAGTACTGTTTTTGTAAGTTGTGGTACTATAAATTACTTGGCTTTTCCTCATACTTCATGCGCTTAATCATTGAACTCTTTTAGCAGTTTACAGTGTTGAGTCAAATATAATTCTTTTATCCTTTCAGTTGCTCCACTTTGTTTTCTGTACCATGAACCTTCCAAATTGTATCAGATATTCCGTGAGATGTATGTGCGTTTTTTCTTCAGACTCCATTCCATCTCTTCTCATCCCTCTGTAAGTTCATTAGGAATTAAATCCACTCACTTGATACTCTGTTTGCTACAGAACAATAATATACAGTAGCATGGTTTTCTATGTGATTGAAATGTATCCTTTTAAATATAATAAAATATTTCAGGAAAGCTTGGGAAAATTATTAGGTAATTCCAGTCTGGATATTGTTGTTTTCTATGTCAGTGTTAGTCTTTGCTATCATGTACCTTATTAAAATAGTAAGCTCTCATTTTGTGAGGGTATGGCGTCTTTTATAAGAGTCAAGTTTTTTAATCTAATAGGTTTCTCAGTTCAAGGGGCACATAAATGCAAACTCACTTTCATTAAAGACATGTACATGGATTCTGAAATATTGCCTGGGGTAAAGGGTCTAAAATATATGTATAGGGATATTGTTTCAGTGATACCAAGTTAGTGTCTGTTTCTTTAACTGAAGTATCTTGGTATGACAGCACATGCTTTTTAGTACTACTAGATGAGTTTAAATAATTTGGTTGTTTGTGACCAGGACCAGCTGTCTGGAATGTATGACAGTTGTAAAAGTTGGCTTGTCTTCTATTTGTGAAGAATAAAACGGAGTAAATATTTCTTTTTTCCTTCAAAAAGTGCTGAAGAGTTATATTGCTTTTTGAAAATATTTCCTGGTTAAAAGAAAATCCTTTCCTTGGTATACCATTTCAAGGCTATGTATTGTGCTTTCCATCTTTAATATCAGAGAAAGGCGTCAAACCAGAATCTGTTAATTTGCATGCTAATTTTTGAAACAATTTTTAAAATGTGTTTATGTTTAACTATTTTTGTAGTTATCCCTGTTGCTGTTTGTTTTTACTTATCAGAGAGATACTTTTTCTCACATCCTTTATTTTTTAGTGCAACTGAGGTCTGTTTCATCAAAGTGGAAATATTTCAATTAGATCATATTATAATAACCCACTAAGTACTTCAACCCTGACATACAAACACCATAAGTAACTCAGAGTTGAAAGGGACTATCAGGACTTATTATGTTGCTAATACATACACAAATTGCAGGAGCAAGGCTTTAGTGACTGAAGGTATTAGAATTGCTTGTGCCTTTCTCGCCTGAGTTGAATATTATAACATTAATAGTGTTTTATTGCTTGAATTAAAAATTCATGCACACTTACATGCTGATACTATTTTCTCAGATTTGACAGGATGAGCGTTAATATTCAGGATATGATCTTGTTTCCGTAGGGCATTGTATCATTGTGTTTGCTTTTTGAGACTCTTCTACAAACCCATCTGCCCCAGCTCTTCTATCACCTCCGAGAAATTGGAGCTCAGCCGTAAGTACTTCTTTCTGACTTGTTACAAGTATTGCAGATTCATCGTTCTGAAAATGCTGTTCTGTAGTATTTTAATTTAAGATATATGCAAAATTACACAAAAGTATAAACATCAGTGTGCCATTTTTCCTTGAGAGTCAGATGAAGTGCTTTGTCTAACCTGCATATCTGTGCTTTGTGCTTTTCTTCTGTATGCTCTGTGAAAAAGAGAGAATTGCTCTGTGAGAAATGCTCTATGGTGCATTATTCAGCTAAGTTTCAGTAATTCATGTTGGATCTGATGGAACTAAGGTATTTCCTAGAGGACAGAAGACACAGAGATGTGTTAGTTCCAGCAGAAGGTACTGGAAGGGGCAAGAGAGCAAGAATCATTCGATAGTGAACTCATGGCGCCAGGCACAACAGAACCTGAAAACCTTTTTATCTTAATTGGTATCCATCCTAATAGCATAATAGCAGAAAGGATGAAACATTGAGGGTGATAATAGCTGAGGATCACTCTAATGTGATTTTTTCATCAGAATGATAATGAGAATAATGTTAGTACTTTATCAAATGAGATGCTAAATAGTTTTATGATGGCTGTTGCAAATTAAAATATTGATTATTACTGCAGCAAGAGAAAATGCTTATTCTTCCTGGAAGAGAAATGCGGAAGGATGATGAAATATTTTCAATATATAGACAATCTGATCATTATGGGAGGCAGAAATGTAATAACCGTTATTTGTCACTTGTTTGCAGGCTACGAATTTCATTTAAATGGATGGTACGAGCATTTTCTGGTTATTTAGCTACAGACCAGCTCTTGCTTCTGTGGGACAGAATCCTGGGATACAATTCTCTAGAAATTCTTGCTGGTAATAGAATTATTTTTATAGAACGTGTGAAGTCTGTGAATGTAAGGCAAATACGTGTTAGCGTCAATGTATTTTGTGATGAGAAGAAAATAGTTGCTCTTTGAATGAAGACAGCAGGTTACATACATGTCAAAGCATATATCATCTAGAAAAATGGAATTGCATGAGTACTGTATCTTTAATAAAAAATATGTCAGGTAATTTTTTTTTTTATGGCAGTGCTCAAAAAACGCTAAGTGCTCTCTGAACAGAACATAGGATGTTCTCCCAGCTTCAGTGGCAGTGGTAAATGAATTCATCACCTTTCACAAAACACAAGATTCATGTTATTTATGGCCACTACTTGTACAGTACTTAAAGCAATTGAGAGTCCCTTGATTTTGCTGGATTTCTTCCTTTGAAGTGGCATCTTTTAAGACACTTTGAAAGTTTTGTAGTTAAATAATGTCCTCATATTTATGAAGGTTTAAGATGGAAGTTTTAAAGAACACATGTATCTTTAGTTGTGTCAGTTTTTAAATACAAAGTAGTGAGTAGAAGAGAAAAGGTTTTGGTTCCATTTGTACATATAAGACAGCTTGTCCCTTTTAACTGAAAGCTAATAATCTTAAACTCAGGCATTTTCACTCAGACTTTTCTGAAAGAATGTTGTGTTTTTCCTGTCTGTTTGAAAGAGTGGTCAAAGAAACTCAAACACAGCCACCTGCTGTATATTATTCTTCAGAATCAAAATAATTAAGTGAAAATTGGTATTTTATCTCAAGATTAATTCTAATCACTACTTATCAGGTCAGAAACTTAAATACTGGACATTTTCTTTCAGTCCTGGCAGCTGCTGTGTTTGCTTTCCGAGCAGTCAACCTGATGGAGGTGACATCACTGGCTGCAGCTGAAGTAAGGATAAGTTTCACTTAGAGGAGATTGAAATAGTTTCTGATGCTTTGCCAATAAGAGTAACTTAAGCTTCACATGGCACATGGTGCATAGTGCAAATCTTTCTGTCTAAATTCTTACCTTAGATAAAAAATAAGGAAATTGCGAACATGCAGTACATAATGCTGCTTTTCTGGAGTAAAAGGAAATAAAGCGTATTTGCTATAAAAATGCAGTGTTATAAAATTATTTTGTACAATTGGGTTTTTTTCTTTTTTAATATATAATCAGTGTTAGTGGGATATATTGTTTTTGTAATATTGCAACAGTTTGTACCCTTTTCCTCAATACATTTTAGTTGCTTCTGTTCTACAAATTACAAACATTTTACAAGATTACTTTGTCAATGTGAATCTGAAATTTCACTGTGTGTGCTGTCATAGGAAATGAAGAAAATGAAGTCATTAGGATGAAGATTATTAATATTTATATCTAGTAACTTGTTAATTTTTTTTTTCGAGTATATGGTGATGGATTTTTTCCAGACTTTGAGAGTTTGTGATCACTTTCTTTGGCTTTTTTTTAAACATACTTTCATGAGAAGACATTGATTATTTGAGGCATTACATTGGACTTACTTCACAAGTACTAGCCAAGCCACAGGATAAGTATTCTTAATTCCCAATTATTTTTAGAAGCAAGTTGAAATGTTAGACCCCTTATTCACCCATGATGCCATGTATATTTGAAGTAAGGCTGAAGGCTAAAATAAAGTTACTTGGGTACTATACGTTGGGTAAATGTATTTTTTCTTTGAAAGGTTAGAATGAAAAATTATGTAATAAGGTACTAACATAAACCAGTATAATTTGTTTCTAGCCATATCCAAATCTAATTATCGGCAGTATTGTAGTCAGTATTTGAATCTTTTCCTGACTTCTTAACTTGCTTTAAAGAAATTTGATTCAAATGTCAAGTTTAACAAGCCTTTTTGATTTTCATCCTAGGCTGTACTTGCTGACCTTTCGACCCTGAAAGTTATGCCTCTTCTTCAAATCTTCTTGTTTGCTACTGTCACTTGATCTGCTTCAACAATACTGGTACCACATTCCAGTCCTTCTAGAGAAGCTAAGCATCAACTATGCAATGTCTGCATAAAACCAAAATTAAACTCCATGTATAAAATCAATTTAGAAATAATTACCTTAATATTTTCTAACTGGAAAAAATAACTTTGCACACGGTTGTGTGAAGTGCATGCTAATGAATTTCACTGTAAAAGCAATGGTTATTACTTGTACATTGAGAATGACTACTTGTACAAGTAAACAAAATGAATCACTGTCTAAAATGCATGTAATATTAAATAAAGTAAATGTAATTCGTGATCTGAGTTTTCTGATGTTATTGTGAGAGTTGTAAAGGCTCTTATTCTTTTAATATTAAATTACTTTTTCAGGCTCACAGCTTAGAGGATATCAGCTCCAATACTGTCAAGTGAGAAAATAAAGATACTTTTCCTTGCAAGACTATTTTTTCTTGTTTTCTAAGGAAAAGATGGGATCATACATCAGTTTTGCTATCCCTATCTTATTTATTCTTTTCACAGAAATTTTCTCCGTGTTCTTTCTCATGTTAACTGCTCCTGTTGATTCTTTTCATACACAGAAATGTAGTCACGCATTTCCCGTTCATTTTAGGTTAGGTGTACAGCTATCTCAGGCGTCTGCTGAACTCCTACCCAGAGCCCCATCAAAGGCATAAAATATGTTCCGCTGCAGAGAAGGCCTGAGCATAGCTTCCTTCAGAACCTGTGGAGCCAGTCCTCGCGTGAGACAAAATATTCCCTTGAGAATGATGCCAAGGGTCCTTTCGCTGTGGCCCACACCCTCTCTGGGAGAGCAGTGCTGCGCCTCTGACAGTGTTCCAGCCTCTGTTATTCAACAGCTCAGGCTTCAGGGCAAGAGCCCTGCTCGTATCGATGTGTGATGGGTTGTCACTACAGGCTGCACATGATCTGTTTGTGAAGTCTTCCTCACAAAATTTGTTTGATTTGTTTAATACCAAAGTTGGAATCAATAATTTGATTTGATTAAGTGTATTTTAACACCTGAAAAAGGCTCTAAGTCAAAAAACCATAATGGGTTATATGGTCACTGCATTTGCAATAGGACTTCTGTCTTTGTGTGGTTTATGTACATGCTTATGTACGTGTAGTTGTCATTATTTGTCATACTGAGTGTAGATCAGTGAAACATGAATCCTTCATAGTTTGCTCAAAATTTGACAAGTGATCTAAGCTGTAGTCTCAGATAGGGTTATGAGCTTTATGTCGGTGAATCTTGTTGTCTCTGTCAGGATAATGTAGTAGAAACTTACTGAACTAGTAAATTTATAAGGTTAATTTTAAAAAAAGGTAAAGTTGTGGACTCGGTGGTAGAGTCCAAAAAGAACCAAACTGCTTAGCAGATATAATGTGTGAGAATATTTGGGGAAATTTTGCTCTGGATGACAGAGAAAATGGATGTTTTCCTTAGTATTTCCAAGAAGTTGTTTAAACTGTTTAATGAGAGGTTTTTCTATGACATTTAGTTTTTAAAAAGACACATGACAGCTTTTATCCTTTACAGCAAGTATTACCCTGTTTTATGTATGGGAAATGAAGGCATAGAAAGATTAAGTGATTGGCTAAAGATTACAGAGTAAATTCCTAAAGGAGGTGAGCAGTCTCTCCTCTCTTGAATTTCTGTTTACATTTCTGGATACTCAGTTTGTGCATTAACCACAAGATCTTACTTCATCTTCAGAACAACACATAATATACATCTACCTCTAAAAATGCAGTATTTTGCAGTTTTTAAAATCCATAAATTTGGTAGCAGTTTAGAAATTATAATGTTACAAAGCAGTCACAAGGATTGTGGCTCAATAAGGTCATTACAAAGTTACCATGGTGTTCCAGAGAATTAAAAGTATTTACTAAATAGCAAGGGAGATTCCCTACAGGCCTGCTGACCCTCTAATTCCCTTTGCTTTGTGCTAGTACATGTTGCAGAATCTGAACAGTACCTCAACATTTTCCAGATTGGGATTTTTGAGCAGTATTTTCTCTTTTTCATTTTCAATAAATTTGGAAATGCTATAAGTAGGCAGAGATAGAGACTGTTGGATTCTTGTTTGAACAAGCAGTTCTCTGACTAACAGAATAAGGTCTGTTTTTATCTCCCATCTCCCTTGCATCCCCTCCACCTTCCCCATGGGATACTTAAACTGCTCCTGACCTGCACCTGTTTTTCTTGATGACTGGACAGGGAACCTTGTGCTCTGGAGTTCATGAGGATCCCCACGCACCTTCTCGTATGCAGGAATACTGAGCATAAGTACTTTAAAATGAGATTAAGATGAGATTAAAAAATGAACTAGATTCTTACCTTGAGCTTCAACTATACTGTTAGATTTTTATGTATTTTTAAAAATTTATATTAAAATGTTGCTTTTACTGAAGTTTTGTTTTCATGTTCCCCTCAGTTACTCATTTAGTTCTAGCAAAATACTCTTTCAGATTCTGGCTGATACTTGTATTTTTAATCTCCCTTGCTTAAATAATACTAATTTAATTATTTTTTAATATTAAAATGATTGGTTTCTGTCTTGCAGCTAGATACTTCTCTTGTATACATAGGTAGTATCAATTATTTAAGTTTTAATTCTTTAACTTTAGAGATCAGTTCAAACTTCTTGACTGTAGTCTGTCATTTGACTTCCAAATTCCTAAAACTCCTTTTTCATTTTTGCTGTTTTAAGTAATGACCAGATGTGATTGTGGAATCATACCTAAATTGATAATTACATTGTTTTAAACAGGCTCAGCTTAATGTCCAATGGCTCGATTTAGTCAAATTGTTTTGGTCTGTTCCTGCCTATCTGAAATCGATATAAACAGACATTTCAGTACAAGAACCAGTTGTCTCCATATTTATAGATAATGATCAGATTTTTTGCTGCTTACCTTAGGATTCTGGCTATGGTCTGTCAAGGGTTTCTTGTAATGTCAAATAGACTGTTGTAAAAATGCAAAAGTAAATAGGCTTGTCTAAAAATGTACCCAAGTTATCTTCCTTCAGTACTTCCAAAAATATGTTGAAGCTCAAATTTTGATGGCTGGGTCATGGAACAACTGAATAACTAGAACAGTTTATAATTTTTAGTGGATTTTTTTTTACATAGTAACAAATTTTATTATGAGAAATGACGAGAGTATAAAGACAGTAAAACAGTTAGATATCCCAGTAAAGGGAAAAGGTTGCAAGAAGTCTCCAGTTTAAGAAACATTTCTACTTGTTGCCAGAAAACAGAAAAAAAAAAATGCTGAAGCTTGCACCTATTTTACCATCTTCTGATGGATTTTATTAAATGCTTCCAACAAGACCGAAGGGATTCCTTGAAACAGAATTGCTGTATAAAGATCAGTTTGGGGAAAGCAATACAATGAGCTGTTAATTAACAATAAAATAAGCATTTTATAAAAGATATTGAAATATGCTGCAAAACTGGAGGGCTGTATCTTCAATGAGGAAAGGGAAGAGCCTTTCAACATAGTTTAGCAAATCAGTAAAATATTCTGTCCAGTATTTTATGTGAGGAAATGGGGGAGGGAGGGGACGGATGCAGCTGGGGTGGTGGGAGCTGCTGGGTGCTTCCTTTTCCCTCCTTTCCTCCAGGCCGTTTCTGTCTGTGCCTGGCTGCTTGCAGGTGCTGGACCAGCGGCTTCCATCCCCACAGCCCACACAGGAAAGACAATTAGCTGAAGCACATATTTGAGATCAACAGAGCTTTGTGTTGCCCAGCCAGCTCCAGCAGGTTTCCTCCAGCCCTGGGAAGCTCGAAGGCTGGGCAGAGTGCAGCAGGGCCAAGGCCAGGGCCAAGGTGAGGGCCCTTGGGAATGGCAGGCAGAGGGGCATTAGCCAGCCCTCCCATTGGAATGGGCAGCACCGGCAGGAGAAACAACCCCTGTGAATAATTCCCCCTCCAGCAGCCGTAGGAATGATACTGGGTATCATTCCTGTGGATACTTTCAGAAGAAGTGCTGAAGGACAACTCCAGCACTTGGGATTCAGGGTTTATTTACAGCTTTAGGACTCAGTGCAGAAGGGAAAAAGTATCCTTCTGGAGGCTCCAGGCTTTTAGCACAAGGTCATGCTTGTAGTGAGGGGCTGCAGGTCTGTGATCTGAACCACTTATTGCAGCAAATAACTGTGGAATAATCCAAATTCTCTAGAATCCAGAGATTGTGTCCTGCTGTTTGAAATCACTGGAAGATTTTTTTTTTCCTGTACACTTCATGCTCAGCTTCTTCAGTATCTTAACAAAATTGTTAATGCAGGGAAGATAATTTTGATCCAGCAGTGTGACAGCTGTGCTCTGCTTTAAAACAGTGTTAAAATGTCTCATCTTAGTATTTTTTTAATTAGGCAATTAATAGTATACCTACCAAATTATGGTATTACTGGCCAATTATGCTTTGGGGAAGCATCTCGGGATACTTGCCTTTTCTGTGGAGGACACAGTGCAGCACAAGTCAGCAGTTATTAATGGGGACAGAATGAGTCTGTGGGTAGGAAAAGATATTTGTCTTGGGTTCACCATGCTTTGTAAGATTGCAACACATAAACAGTGGTACTGCCATCTGACTGTGCTAAATACTAACCAGGGATCAGCCTTAAAATTAATACAAGGGGAGAAATTCTGCTTTTTTGGCCATTTCTTTTTGAGTCTTTGTTTAAGCCCAGGGAGGTTCACCTGATTCTGTGTCCTGTCAGACATTGCTGGTTACAGGAAGTGAACTTGAGGTTCTCTGAAGAAGGTTGCATAGGGGCCTCCATGTGCCCACATTTCAAAATCAGCATGTTGTAGATGTTGAACTACTGATATGTGCAAACAATTGTCTCTAGAGAATTGGCTTTATGGAGGATCACAGTGCTTTGCCAAATGACATTGTGTTTGGCTGAACAGTTTGAACAAATTGTTTCTTTTGGAATTATGACCAAAATAAATGGAATATTTAACAAAAGAGTTAAAGACAAAGCATGTGACCAATTTCTGTGCTTTGCTTTAAACAAAAAAGTCTGTATCATGTTGCTAAGAGACAAGTTGGAATCTGATACTCAACGACAAAATATTATGTTTTATCCACCTAGTATGTTTTAGTAGGTATCTGATTGTTCATTTTATTCAAGAATCATGTTATCTGAGTGTTACATTCTATGGGGTTTTATTCTGAAAAGCTCTATTTAGGATAGTTATAGCCTAATAAATCCAATTATAAATAGTAAATCAGCACAAATATATGTTATAAAAAGCAATAATATTTAATTTTCTATGTGTTCTGTACTATTTCTTATCTAAATTTTTTTGATAATAAGTCTAGCGTCAGAACATATTCCCTCTTCTCCCTTTTTTTCCAAGTGCATCTGGGTTACAAAAACATAAGCGTTGCTTTGAAGCCCAATCGTGGTTCATTAATGTTAACATCAAGTTCTAACTGTGGAAAACTGGCATAGTTCCAGCTTGTGAAGAAAGTTCCAGTTGCTAGAAGTACTCACATTACTGCTGAAGTTCTCTCCATCATTTCTGACCTTAAGACATAATTAGATGTTTCATTTTAGTTTGTAATACCTTCTGACCATACCCAGTTTCTGAAGGCATTACAGCTAACTGATAGACATGGGAAAGTGGTGCTAGGAGTATTAATGCCCCTCACCACTAATGCAGAGGCAGGAGAGCCCATCTGCCACCTCTGCCTCATGCTCACGGAATGCACTTCCACTGTGGGGAAAGCCACCCTTGAAAGAAAGGGCGTGTGGAAAAAGGTGCTCAAATGCTGTGGACTGTGACCTCTGCAACACAAAAAGTGATCATTTGCTATTTGTATTTTTTACAAAGTACACTTTCTTCTACTGACTTTATATTGGATCTTTATTCAAATTTTTTTTTTTAATTTTCAAAGCTTGAGTAAGTTTTGTTAATCATACAAAAGATAAAATGTCTTTTTGATATGTTTGTATAAATTTTGAAATTCATACTTGTACCACTAGACTTTTCTGTCTGACTTTTCCTCTCTTTTCTCTTTTTGCAATCTTTAACAAATATCCTTACATAGTTTTATCTAATCTGGGTTTCCTGTCTATGTGAATTACAGTTTACAGCTTACAGAAAATAGGAACCTTTCTGATTAGGGTTCTTCTCTTTCCCTGAGAAATATGTTTCTATTCTGTTACAAAGAAATCCTGGAAAAACTTGAAAGATTTGGTATCAGTCCAGTCCTGCATTAGGCAGTAATATGGATAAGGGGTAAGTATTATAGTGGAGAGTTGGTTTACAGCAAGTATTATTTGTTTAGGCAGCTAATCAATATTCAGACTTGAAACCTCACAATTAAAAGATAGAAGTAGTAGATGTTTGACTTTGCAACAATCTAGGTTAATAAAGACCTAAATAGAAGTTTGCAATCTCAGAAACCCAAATCTATCAAAGACCTTCCTGTCAGTGCAGTCTTCCCGAAACAGCAGGAAGTGCTGCCCAGGGCGTTTTGTTGAACATCCTAGGTCACCATTTTAAATGCAGACACTGGAGAGCTCTGTGGACTAGGGAAGTGCTACATTGCCTGCCAGGATTTCAGTTAGAAGGGAATAATGAGAGAGAAGCTGGGAAGTTGCAGACACCAGAGTAAGTGCAAATTTTCTCAGGCTGGATGGTAACCTATGTGTTCACTCAAAGTTAGAAAAATCCTGTCTAAGACCTTGGCCACCTTGGCTTTGAAAGAAATCACACACACAGCAGTATTAGGCACTAACTTGCTAGCAAGTAATGGAATATATTTCCAGAAAACTTATTCCTACTACTAGACTTTGGATGAGGGAAGGGCCAAGATGGTAGATTATACAAATAAACTTCTTTGTTTTGTATACACTAGATCTTTACACAGTATTCTAGAACATGAGACTAGAACAAAGTGAAAATACTGTTTCCAGAGAAAAGACAGAGAATGTAAGGATTAGGGTTAGGGTTAAGTTAACCTAGCAATCTGGGCAAAGAAAAAGCCAAGTATCCTCTTGCGTGGTATCTACAATAGTAATTTGTAATGTTAGAGGCTTGACACTTTTTTCTAGTTTGTCAGATTTTTCCTGGTCTCTGCAAAATGATGAAATTCTGCCCCTGAGGTTTGAATTTTTTTTTTTTTAAGTAAACTGTGGAGGGTTTTTTTAATATAAAGAGCAAGAGTCTCTCTGACATGTAAGGTCCATCTTGGCCCATTCAGATTAATTTTTTTTTCATTGAGTAATGAACTTTGTATATTATTATATGTATTTGTATTTTCCTAGTTTAAAAGCTTGAACTGTAATTCTCACAGTTATTCTGTTTTCAACTCAAGGCTACTATTCTTCTTGCTAGGCAATTCTGAGCATTATTATAAAATCTCAGTTCAGTCTGTTTTATTTTTATAAAGGAAAATATCACCTTTTTTTTCAGCAGCACAAACACTTGCAATGTAAGATTTTATAGAAGATATAGCCCTTCATAGATAGAGATTTTTTGTTCACAGGTTCCAAACAGTTTAATGAAACATATTCTGAGTCGAACTGGCTTTTTTAGTCCTCTTTCTGTAGAATTTACTGTGGATCTCTCCGAAAACTGGGCACAACCCGATGAAATGAGTATGGTTTTGAGGCAAATGTAAGCCATCTTTTCAGTTTTCTCTAGATGGAAGTTTTGTTCCTTCTTAGAAAACATCATGGTGAGATTATTAAATGACAAGTGCAGGATAAATTACTCTTTCCTGACTTCAGTCCAGACATTTAAACAGAGATGGTTACTGATACTGCTCAGAAAATGTTTCCAATGCAAACAGGTCAGTGCTGTGCACTCTGCTTTTGGTGGGACCAGGCCATTGAAAGGCAGGGCTATTATGCAACAAAAACAGTCTTTCAAGACTCAGTGCTTTACTAAGATTTTAGTGAGGATTAATGATAGGCATTTAAGCTTTTTATTTCCTCCATAATGTAATATATTTTAAATTTTCACTAGCCCACTTATTTCACTGTGAGTTTTCAGGCTGTGAGATCAGTTAGATCTAAAAAGGGTAGTTGATAGCATTTAAGAAGTACACCACTCATTCTTTTCAGCTTAAAACTCTCAGGACGAGGCAACTGCCCTACCTTAAGGAACAACACCCACTGCCATAGTTCATGGTTTACTGCAGTCTCTCTCCAGGAACTCTTTAGAGGTGTCGCATCTACCTCAAGCCTTTATAGTTCGGAAGCCATTAGCAACATACAAGGTGACCTGTAAGGTCCCTGCTAACCCAACCCATTCTATGATTCTATGAACCTAATTTTTTGCATCAAATAGGTAACTGTTTCTTGAGCTTGTCTCTTTTTACAGATTACAGAGATACCAAGATTGTGTAGGAGAGACTTGTTCTGGAGTGATATGGAAACTTTCAGTATTGAATGATCACAGACACTAATTCCAGGGGAAGGGTAACATTGCTGGTGTTAGCACAGACAATCCCACCGGGGACACATCTTAGGAACCAAATACTCTTCTGAGTCTCTCTTTAGTCATTTTAGTTCTGAAGATATTCTCTGAAATTGCTTCAGTGTAAACATTAGGAAAAGTTTACCCACTGCTACTGGATGTGCATTCCAATTCCTTCGCGCTGTGAGCAGTTACCTTTATGGTTGTTTTCTAGTTATATCAGTAAGACCTAAAAGGTAGTTTGATTCCTGTGTCCCAAGAACATGAAACAAAGCAAGGCATCAGGGGCACTGTTAGTTGGTCATTTCCTAATGGATAAGAGACAGAAGATACTCTCTTTTTCCTGAAAGTTGATTGGCCTCTCCTCTCCATGTTTGAAAAGCTTCAGATCTTAGATGCTTATTTTAGTAAGAAATGAACAACCTGAAGTTCCCATTACTCTCTCTTGATTCTAAAGGGGTTAAGAGTTGACTTTCTCTGATTTAGACTTTTAGTTGAGCCCTTCCCTGCATTTCGTATTAACTACCATGAACAGTTTAGAAAGAACTGCTCAAACTCATTAAGTAGAAGATAAAAAAATATGACCTGTCCTATACAAGTCATATCAGAAAACTGACAAACTTCACTGAATGCAGAACTTTTTTGTCCCACCCTAACCAAAACTGTCAAAATTTCATAATGAAGGCAGATAAAGGAATAAAAAAAAGTCCAGATCCAAGGAAGATCATGAAAGCTTGTTCAACTCCAGTGCTCAAGGAAGCTTAGCACATTGCACACAACCTTGCAAGTACCACAACCTGCAAAGCAAGCAGGAACAAAAATGAACTATGTGTACCCTTCCTGAAAATGTAAGCAATGGATGAAATTTTACTCTCTTTTTTATTTTTGTGAGAAATATAGCTGTTTGTACTAAGTCATAACACCAGATGCCCAAGGTTGTGTTCTGACAGTAGGAAAATGGTCTGTATCCAATGACCTTGTAACTGAGGATGTGGTCTCTTATGCTGTCTCTCTATTACCCAACTCAAAACATATAAAAATTGAGGCAAAGACAAAATACCTGTTTATTTGATTTTTTCAGCAGTGGTTTCCATATCTCCTTCAACTTTCTGGGTAATGTGAGACCAGCTTTCTCTGCCTCTGCAGAATGATCTTATTTATTAGATTCTGTGTCACTCACAGTACCTGGCAGTGCAATGCCACAGATCTGAAGAGCTCCTGTTTACAGGATGTGCAACTTGCCTGCAGAAATTCCAGGAAACAGTCTGCTTGCTGTGACCTCAGAGCAGCCATTTCAATTTACCACAAACCATCTGACAATAGAACTGTATTTACATGATACACATGTTCAGTAGGCTTTTTATTACTCTCTGTTAGTCACAGATCATGAGAATATAATCTCCCACTCACCGAAGCTCTGGCCTCTGATTGAGTGATTGCTCATTCTACTTTTCAATCAACAGCTTCTAGAACTATCAAAACCACACTTGAAGTAAAAGCTTTTGCCACTTTCTTCTTGCTTCTCTCAGAAGGTCACAAATAGTCTTTGTTCTTATCCCAAATACTGTCTTAAAGGGACAAATTATTTCCATTATACATAATTAATCTGGCAGCATTTTTCTGACCATGCTCATTCAGGTAAAGAGCAGCTCTATGTATTATGAACTAAGCCTTTATTTAGACAAAAAAAAAATTCTGAAAGTTACTACTCACATTATTTTTAATGCATCAGTTACTTTATAGACACTGAGAAGATTAAAACTGATCCCCAGAATGCCTCTACCAGCCTGAATACGCAGACTCCATCCTGACAGTTCCTGTTACAAGTGAGCAGGAACTATTTTCTCAGAGTGAAAACATACCCAGACCTGTCCCAGGAGGCACTCTTCAATACTTGCTGCATGCATGAGAATGTGCTAAATTACTCTGTCCAAATTATATTTTTTTTAATTGTGATTTTTATTCGATTTTTTTTCACACAGTTGATAGGTACGCTTGTTATAAGATAAAAAGTAGTCATGTACAGTAGTGATTCTCATCACCTCCTGATTGTGCTTTTCCTTGTTTCCTGTCTAGCAGGAAGGGAGGGAATAAGAAGACATAAAGCACTGACTGTCTCTAGTTAGGTAATGGTGGATTTAGAGATTTGCTGAGATTCAGGGAAAGTGAGAGAAAGATTATGCACATACTGGGATCTTTTTTTTTCATTTGGTGGTAAAATGCTCTGTTCTCCATTCCCTCTAGGATAGCCTTTTTTCGTGAGTCATGTCTATACCTCTCACTGCTGTGTTGAAATAGTTTGAATTCTCACATTGCTTGAACACTGAAAAAGATAGCCAGCAATTTATTATTACTGTTCATTAAACATTGGGAATGGTTACACTGATCATTTAAAGACAGTTACAAATGAACGCATTATGATTTTACTGTGAATGGAAAATTACCACAATCACAAGCCTTCTTAAAATTTAATAAGATGTCTGGACTTTTACAGTCGGGCAATCAATTTTGGCAAAACCAGTTGTAGCAATGTATGTTCTGAGTAGATCAGATGATGAACTCTGTCACATCATGATCTCCAGGACCGTCCCTTGGTAGTTTTTAAGGTATTTCTTATCACCTAAATCTGTAATGTAATTAATTTCCACAACCATTTTTGTGTTGCTCCAAATGGTCTTTAGCTGTCAAAAATATATAACAACCCATCACTTTGTTGTAATCTGACAAGCCAAAATATTCAAGATAGCAAGATCCCTCCCTACTCCTGCACCACCAGTAAGATTTTGTCCTGGCAAGCTGTTTGGCTCCCACTACAGATTCCAGAAATCAAAGTGCTGCCTGAAATATTTTATTCACTCATTCTGCCATTGTTTTCCTTCAGACTTGGTATCTCCAGATGTGTCTCCAGATCTTGTGTAAACAGATCGAGTCTTTGTTTATTTTTGATATAAACAGAATCCAACCACAGTCTGCCTAGCAACATCTTCTAAATGGAATGGCATCTTTGTTCCCATAAAGAACTCAACAATTTGAGAAAAGGATAAGCAAAGTTTCCATGCAAATACAAGACTCAGCTGCAATGAACACTTGCTGAACATTGAGTGTTCCAAGATTTCTTTTATATTTGTCTTTACTCCATAAGTGTTAAAGAAAAAAAAAAGTCTTCTGCACTACCTGTGACAGTGCTGATTGAAGAAAATATCTCAAATTAGGAAACTTAATAAAAAAGTTCTTTGCAGATCTGCAGCTCTGGTTTTCCCTTAATGACTGCCCCTTCTTTCTTATTAAAAGAGATTTTGTCATTTTTGCAGCAGTTTAGCCTATTATCAGGCAATTTGCTCATTTGAGGGATATCTAGACTCATGGTCTTTGATAGGAAGATCCTAAGGGCTAATACTCCCATTGGATAAGGGAGATGTTTCACTGACTTCCATTCTCTACGTTCCAATTTTCTTATTGGACTGAGATGACCCATAGTTTCTTAGTCCATTGACAGCTGGAAATACAGGACCACTTAAAATACTTTGTATACTTTCCTCTTGAACTAACTACTTTCCCTCCCCAAAACATACACTTCAGTAATCCAGAAACAACTGAGAAGGGGTTCCTGAACTGATCCTCTCATCCTGGCAAATATAAACCTTATAAAATTCCACCTTCATTTGATATTTTATCAGCACATGAAATCTGAGAACTAGAAAGTTTTATAATTTGGGTGCAGATATGAGTAACTTCTCTAATCAAGAGAAGACATTTGAATTTTAATCTCAAGCCTGTTAAAAAAGGAATGTTTCTTTTCACTGATAGAATCAAATGTTTTTTGGACAACTTACCAATAATCTGATGGTCATTGCTTATCTGAATTGGAACTTATTGACAGTTTATACTTGCATTGTTTTTTAATAAAAAAGGTTATTGTATTAATTTCTGAGTCTTCTTTCCTGTAAGGTGACCTTGTAGCATTTTTTTAAGCTTGGGCTTTGTTTCCGTTTTCCCCACCAGGTTTCTTTCTCATCTATTATTATTAGTCTGGTTCATTTTTCCTCATCAGTCTTCTCATCTACCCAGAGAATTCACAGCTTGTAGTTTGGAGAGACTGCAAATAGCACCAAAGAGCAGAAAAGAAATTTTTTTTCTTTTATTCTATTGTTCAAACCTGCTTTAGGGTTATTGTAGGGCTAGCTGAATGTATATATTGGAAAGAACTGTTGGCATTAAACAACTCTGAAGATTATTTCCTCTCCCTTTTTCTGTTCAGATAAATCGATGTGGTGATTAAGGGTAGGTGAATGATAAAATTGCTAACAGAAAAGGCAACTCAAAGCAGTTAATAAACAGTAATAAAAAGGAAAAAAAGCTCTCTGCTTTGAAGACCAATGGAAGAATGCAGGACAGGACTAAAAAAAAGCCTCTCAGGCTATCCATACAGCAAAGAACACTCAGAGAATTCGACCAAGACTGTAGGAACCCATTAATACTCATCAGGATTCATGACAGAAGATAACATAAATGGCTGAACCCTTAGGCTTCGAGACCAGTTTGCTCCCTGCAAAAAGATAATCGTGGGCACTTGTGGGAAATGCTGTTGCAACATTCTATCAGCAACACAGCGCATGCCAGTGCCGGACCTTCTTCGGTTGTATTTAGAGCAGACCTTGAAACAAAGCAACTTTAACTCTTGCTCACGCTCTCAGGGTGTCCCCACACTCCAGAGCACCGGGAACATGTGCTCCCATGAAGCCCGTGCAGCCATGGGGCACCAAGGCAGCGGTGACCAGGCTGCCCATCTGCCACGGGTGCCTCTGTCCAGACGTTGTTGGGCCCAGCATCTATGGCAATTACACAGGAGAGAAGTGACACCAGCTGTGAGATTCTCCTCACGTCTCCTGGGTTCCTCTTGGCTGGCAACAATGATTTTGGATATGCCTCTTTGTAGCCTTTAGCAGCTGATAATGATCAGCGTCTCCATCCTATCTCACCTCTGTGAGTCATCCGGATTTCTTCACTGCTCTTTTTCTCCAGAATCTTGTAAAACTACACACAGATGTGCTGGGTTGGGTAATTTGGATGCCATTAGCATAATCCACGCTGAGAACTCTTTTGCTGTTGTGTGCTTCATCCAGCGACCCCATGCCCAGACATCACCTTTCATTCTCCATTCACAACAAATTCCAGCCTTTCTCTTACAACTGTCTACAACCAGAGGCAGAGAAAACATTCTAAATTGCAAGCATACCCAAAAACCACACAGCTCTGCTGATGAATGGGGTGGGCCACAAGTGATGAAGAACCGTGAAGAGGCTGAGAGCTCAAAGCCCTCCTTCCCTTGTTCTTTACTACAAGGTCAGCCCTCAGCTCACAGAGCTCTATGCCTAGTTTGGCAAGGTTTGGAGGAGGAGACTTCGACTAACTGTAGAGGAAGGTTGAACTGAGGATACTTTAGCACATTAAATGTTTGCAAGTCCTTAGGGCCGGACAGGAGCTGCTTGGAAAGGTGCTGAGGAGATTGAGTAAAGTCATCATCATCGTGCTGCTTCCTATCACCTTCTAAAGGCTGTGGCAATCAGGTGGGATTTCCAGCTACTGTAAAAAAGCAAATGTCACATCTATCATCAAAGCAAGGTGCAGGAAACTGCAGAACAGTCATCCTCACCAAGGATCTCTCTCAGAGGAGATCATGAACAAATCTTTCTGGAAGCCATTTCTGGGATGACGAAGGACAAGTCAATTCAGAAAAACCAGCACAGTTCCACCAACACAATTGCCTTCAGTCATGAGATAGTTGGGTCTATGACTGAAGTGATAAGAGCAGCACACATTGATTTTAGGAAGGGTCTTGCTGTGACATCCACAGCATCTTTGTAGTCCAGTAGGGACTGGGTAAGTGGACAAGGTGGATGGTGGTCTGAACCACTCTACTTAAAAAGTAGTGGTCACCAGTCTGAAATGAAATTGGCATGTGTTTATGAGTGATGTTCCTCAGGGTTGAGTAGGGGGGTTAGACTAGATGAGCTCTAGCGGTCTGACACTTTTCTCTGATTCTGTGATGAAGCCTTGCAGGGCACTCTGTAGAATTTGGGTCCTCATATCGAAACCACAAATTATTTAGGTTTCTGTGGATTAATGGGTTAGGCTGCAGCCTTTCCGTGATTCTGAGCTCATGCAGCTGATTCTGCATGATATGAAGTGGCAGTGCATTATGAGGCATTTCCAGCTAAGAAGCTTCTCACTGCAAGATCTTCTGCTATGGTGTCCTGACCAGCAGTAATGTCCCCCCAACTCCAGAACACAGGCATTGCTTGAAAACAATCCATTCCATGTTTCGTGATTTGGGGACTTGTAGTTGAAAGCAGGAGGTGAAAATGAACGAATATTGAAAGAGGATTTTTAGTGAGGATCATTTTCTATTTTAGGCCCACAGCATTTTCTTGGAGTGTCTCCATCTCACAGCTACTCTGATGCAGAACAGGCTTTTCTTTGCAGTACTTGTGCAGTCCTGTGCAGTCCGGATCTTTTGACTCCACTAATTTTCAGTTAAAACAGTTCACACTTGTCCAGGAAACTTGCCTCTTTCATGTACCCTTTATGCATTCCTCTCTCTTTGTAATATAACATTAATTAATTAAATTAACAACTGGTTTCTTTGTTTCCATCTGGGAAATTTACTCTGCTCCAGCTCCCTCCCTGAAGTTAAACAACACTGAACAAGCTTTCTTAAGATACAGGCTTTTCATTGTTCTCTTTGCACAAGATCTGCTCAGATACTGTTGGTCGTTAAAGGCTGTTGTATTCACCAGCAGAAATTATAAGGCTATGCACAGACTTCACAATTCAGAGTTCATTAGGTTTAGACACATTTTCCAAATCTTCATATGCTACATGATTATTTTAAAGTTTTGGGGGTTTTTTTCAATAAAACTATGTTTCATCGGGGATGGAGTTTGCACGCCAACTATGTCACTAGAGAAATTGTTTCCTGCTGCATTTAATAGTACTGTAATGATTTCACAGTTAGCTTTCCAGATTTTGCTGACCCACAGAAGCAGCTTGTACAACTCCATTTCATGCTCCTGCCTCCTGTAGGGACAGACATAGCAGGCAAAGGCTTTTCTCAAGACTCTTTCAACCCCTCTTCTGTTATTTCTTAGGTAATTACAATAATTAATAGGAAAGGTAATGTTTATATAGCTTTTAGCATCCGTGCTGCATTATTTTCTCATGTATTGTGTATCTAAGATATTAGATTGAATTTAGTCTTTAAAGGCTGTGTTATTCTCGTTAAATGGCTCTAAACAGAATGCTGGAAAATACCACAGGTTTGGACAGGACAAAGCACAGACTTTACTGCCATTCAGTGGCTTAATGGAAACATAATCATCAAAAGTGGGTTTTTTTGGTCAAGATTTTAAGCATAATGAAATCGCGGTTTAATCTTTGTGAAGACTTAGTTTTCCTGGTTTCAGTTGTGTGAGATGAGATTTGAAACTCTTCCTTTTCTTGTTTTGTTTATGTTTTGAGAGTGCTGTAGTACACACCGAACCGAAACTTCAGAAAGCTCTCCTCGGGTGTCTGCACTGGTGGTGCGATAAGGGCAAGTGTAACAAAGTCCAAGGTCTCGTGGTTTTGCCCTGTAGCTAAAATATCTTATTTTCACATTGTGCCTTTCCTGAATCCGGCCCAGCCAGCCTGGATCTGAGGGGTTCCGGGACACGCCTGGCGGTCCGAGGGAGCCGGCGNGGGTTCGTGCCGCCGGAGCGGCAGCGGCGCAGCGCGGAGCTCAGCCCTTGCTTTCCTTCCTTCCGTCCTTGCGTTCCTGTCTCCGCTCCGCGGCAGCACCGATGAGCGGGCTCCGAGCGCCCGGCGTGCGGCCGCTGCCGACCTGCCTGCTCCTGCTGGGGCTGCTCCTGCCCGCCGCC